>CM076572.1:113188440-113788440 GCA_034641835.2 Pinus albicaulis
CAGCATATGAATGGTGTGGTGTATCTAATATGAGTGGCAAAGGATCCAAAGGGAAACATAGTGAAAGATTTTTTGAGTCTGTAGAATAGACTCATGACCATGATAAAATATGAGTCACATATTGTAATTATAGCAAATCTAAATCTCATATATTGTTTTGTAATGATTAGTTCTAGTCCTTGAAATGTTTTATGTACCTGCTGTAAGACCCAGAGAGACGCGCATACCCCTTTTTTATGTGCGCCTTCTGTGAAATAATTTTTAACACCCTAGAAGTGTGTGTTATGCGGGATGGATATATTTGGGTTGACCGTATTGTTTGTAGACTCCATGAGGTGAAATTTTATATGTAGGGAGAGTGCATCAAGAGGTTGGATGAACCATGTATGTGAAGGAATTCCTAATAGACTAGCAGTTGCAGCAGTTGGCCACCCAGGCATTACGTTATATGATTGTTCTTTTATATGGACATTGACAATTTGATGATCTCTGCATGAACAAGATACAAGGTGTAATTTCCATGGACCAGATGTAGATATTTTTGATTTAGATTGAGACAAGTAGTCATTAATGGGGTGACTTGGAAATATAATTCCTACATGTATTTTCAGTGTTCATTCTATCTAGAGTCTATTCCTAATGCTTACGAGTTGTTGAGATCTAGATGTTTCCTATAATAGTATGTGGTTGAGATATTCTCTCAATCAAGTGATTATGTGTCCAAATTAATCTACCTATCTTAAAACCACACTTTATATATATAGATATAGATATATATAATCAATGTAATCAACGTGCATTATTCAATTTTAAGTATATATTACCATCCCAACACATCATCTCAATACTTATTAGCTAAACACGTACCTACTTGCATATTCACCACCTATCACGAGATATGCAAGCTTGCCAAGCCATTGGTATATGGCATGACTTATTAGAATTGTATTTTTTTTTTAAGTTATATCTACATCTATATAATTTAAGTTTTTTTATGATGTTGAACTTCATTTTATAGTCAAAATTATGATCTAAATTACTATAATGGTGAACATACCAGAGAACGAACAATCCATTTTTTTAAACCACCATTCTAATTATTTATTAGCTCTTCATGGTCCAGTATAAATGCATTCATTCTATGTCCCTCGTTGCTAATTGTTTTATTAAAAACAATAGACTTCCTAGTCAATAGTTATTTTTTCATTTTCACCATAATAAAATTTCATAGCATTGATTGTTATTTGGAAGCAGTGTAGTGGCACAAAATAAGTTTTAAAGCAGCCTAATCCAAAGGGATTAGGTGATTTTGTTATATCATATTAATTGTGTCGAGTGGTGCAATCTACAACTCAGTATGATTTTGATGTCAAGTATATCGTGTTCTCAAAAAATAATTGTTAATGTCGGCCAAAACATTAACCTAATCTATAATTTTATGTAACTTGAATATTTAGATTATATATAACTTGTTTAACTTACTAATGGGCTGAGATTAATTATTAAAATACAACTATGTATTATTTATATAATTTGAATGGATAGTAAATTATCTCACCCAATTGCTATAAAATACAACTATGTATTATTTATATAACTTGAATGGATAGTAAATTATCTCACCCATTTAATAATTGCTTTATTATATAAGTGAATTTGAATGGATCATAAATTTACCTTAAAAAAAAAAAAAATTTACCACATTGAATTTTCAAATTAAGTAAAATTTTAAACAGCTTTGCTCTTTACTAAAGTCAATACCATTTCCTAAATCAAAGGAAAAGAGTTAATTCAACACAAACAATCAAAAGCCAAAATATTTTAATATTTCTCTTAATTAAATATTTGTAAAATGAATCTTAAAAAAGAAAACCCATGTTGTATGGACAAATTAAAATCTTTAAATATATAAATATTCCCCAATCAAAATTGCAATATTTCAAAATTTAGATAAATAACAATCTAAATAAACCAGAGATATGGTAAATAAATCAAACCTATTTTTATACTTACTCCAGAGTTATGGTAAATAAATAAAAATATATATAAACTAGATGTATGGTAAATAAATATTTTTTTTTTTTTTATATTTACTCCATAAAACTTTTTATATTTAAAAAAACTCAAAAAGCGAGGTTTTATTTAGATGAAGCCTATGGGATGAATACCATGGGACAAATTAATATTGATACCATGGACTAAATACCATGGGCCAAATACCATATTTATAAAAAAAAGTATGGTAAATAAATAAATACAAAAAAGGCTTAAGGTATGATAAATAAATAAATATAAAATAGGTATAAAGAGGTATGGTAAATAAATAAATATAAAAGAGATATAAAGAGGTAAGGTAAAAAAACTAAAATATATCAAATATGATTATAAATAAAAAACTAATTATATTATAAGCCTATGTGCCAAATACCATAGTAAATAAAAGAGGTATGTTAAATAAATAAAAATATAAATAAACTAGAGGTATGTTAAGTAAATAAAACCTCCTTTCATATTTACTCCATAATAAGATTTTATTTAGGTGAAGCTTATGGTCCAAATACCATGGGCTAAATTATTATTAATACCTGGCAAAAAAAAACATTATTAACCTTAATATAATATTAAAAGATTATTATTATTATTATTATTATTATTATTATTATTAAATCTAATACTCATATTAATATATCATAATATTAATATTATTAAATTTAATAACTTTCCATTAATAGAATATTAAATTTATTATATTATAATATATATAAATGTATCATGATATATATTAACTCTAGATATATATAGGAGGGAAGAACAAAGATATAAAGTGATAGAGGTGGAGATATAGGGGGATTGACAAGGAAGAGATACAGATAAACTAGAGGAAAGTGGAGCGGAGGAATGAAGAGCGAGAGAGGGAGACACAAATATGGAGGAGGGAGAGAGAGAAGGAGAGTGGGAGGGATATAGTGATAGGATTAGATGAGACAGAGATGGTGGAAGAGAAAGGGGGGTAAGAGATAAAGGGAGAGAGAGATGACAGAAGAGAGAGGGAGGTAAGAGAGAAAGGGAGAGATAGGAAGGACCAGAGAGAGTACTTGAGAGAGGGAGGGATAGAGAGAAGTTGGAGGGGGAGAGAGGGAGGGAAGAAGAAATATATATATAGAGAGAGAGAAGTAGAGAGAGAGAGAGAGGGAGTGACACGGGAGAGATTGAGAGATAGTGTGTATGTTTAGGGGTGAGAGAAAAGACAAAGTAGGATGTATGGAGAGAAGGGGGGAGAGAGGGGTAGAGAGAGAGAGAGAGAGATGGGGAAGAGAGAGGGAGGTAGGATAGAAAGGGAGAGAGGGTAATGATGAGAGAGAGGAGGAGAATTATGGGGGAAGAGAGAGTATTGGAGAGAGAGAGAGAGAGAGAGATCAGGGTAGAGAGAGGGAGGTAGGAGAGAAAGGGAGAGAGAGGAAGGACGAGAGAGAGGACTTGAGAGAGGGAGGTAGGAGAGAAAGGGAGAGAGGGGAAGGATGAGAGAGAGGAGGAGAATGATGGGGGAAGAGAAATTATTGGAGAGAGAGAGAGAGAGAGATCAGGGAAGAGGGAGGGAGGTAGGAGAGAAAGGGAGAGAGAGGAAGGACGAGAGAGAGGAGGAGAGAGGGATTGATAGAGAGATGGAGTTGGAGGGGGAGAGAGGTAGGAAATAAGAAGTATAGAGAGTGAGAAGTGGAGAGAGAGAAGGAGTGACAAGGTAGAGACAGAGAGAGAGCGTGTATGTTTGGGGGTGATATAAAGAGACAAAGAAGGAGAGATGGAGATCAGGGGGGAGAGAATGAGAGATAAGGAGAGAGGGAGGGATATAGTAACATAGTTGGTGGGTGAAGATAGAGAGAGAGAGAGAGAGAGAGAGAGATGGGAGAGAAAGGGAAAGAGCGGAAGGAAGAGAGAGGATGTGAGAGAGTGGAGAGAGGGAGGGAAAGAGAGATGGAATTGGAGGGGGAGCGAGATGGAGGTAATAAGAAAGACAGAGGGCGATAAAGGTGGAGAGAGGGAGAGAGAGTGATAAGGAAGATGGAGAGAGAGGGACATGGAACAAAAGGAGGAAAGGGAGATATTAGCAGGGAAGAGGGAGAGAAGGGGAAGATAGAGATATATATGGAAGGTGAAAAGAGGGAAGAAGAGAGATATGGGGAGAGAGATGGAGTGGAAAAGAGATTGATAGATATGGAGTGTGAGAGCATGTGTGTTTAGGGGGGTGAGATAGAGAGATAAAAAAGAAGAGATGGAGGGGGATATAGATATGGATGGAGGGTGGAGAGAGGGAAGAATATTTCTTGCACTAGATGGATTGATTTAAGTGGAGATGGTGATTTCTAATCCTATTTGATTGTTTGCACTAGATTCATTGATTTTAGTGTAGATATCTTTTTCTAATGATATTTGATTACTTGCACTAGATGCATTGATTTCAGTGTAAGTGGTGATTTCTAATACTATTTGATTGCTTGCATTGGATGTGTTGATTTTAATGTAGATGTTGATTTATAATTATATTTGATTTCTTGCACTAGATGCATTGATTTCAATGTAGATGATTCCTAATCCTATTTGCATTGATTTCAGTGTAGAAGTTATTTTCTAATCTTATTTAATTGCTTACATTAAATGCATTGATTTCAATGTAAATGTTGATTTTTGATTTGATGTAATTGGATTTATGATGGTACATTAATTTTAAAGTGATTGGATTAACAATATGCATTGATTTTAGTGTAAGCACAAAACGGTATTGACAATGTACATTGATTTTTGTGTTATAGTAATTTAACCTGTTAATATTGGAGAGCAAGAGAGACAAGGTATCAGGTTTACTACAACAGCTTGACCTAAAGATTTAAATGATTTACTATTTTTTTTTTTTTTTCATATAATCTATATGAAAAGATGACAAAACTAACAAGGATGACAATAAGAATAGCATAAGAGAATAGTTTGAGATTGATCACAATGAAGACTATTTGTAACATGAGTACATTCTTATTATTCACATTTTATATCTTTCAACATTATTACTGTCAACATTTATCATCTCAACAAACTGAGCTAACTAAGAAAATTTAAAATTAAAATGATTATATTAATATTTGATATATTTACATATTATTGATAAAATTAATCATATCTTCGATAGATTTTCCTTAAGTTTTGCACTCAAAAAAGAAGTTTGTACTTACGAGAGATTTGATCACTCTCCGCGCTTGATAGATCCGGAGTTAAGATGGATCTAGGTTGGTATTTAGTGTAGTCTATTATGTTTTTAATATATGGAGGGGATGTTACCTTCCCATCAATTTGGTCTAAAGTTATTGCTCATCTACCTTAATTATACTCAACTACTCGTGGTGCGAGTATTTTAATTGCATTTTTTATAATGAAAACAGATTCATTATCAAAAATCATCAAAAATATTTAAGGCACTGAAATTTAATTACTATAATCCAAATTTTTAAAAATCTTTGCCGAAATTTTTCATAATCTTACTAAAATTTCTGAATTATCTGTGGTATTTTTACATAGTGCAATTAATTTTTGAATTCTAACTTGCTTTACAGACTGTGAACGACGTGCTGACAGGCATAATTGTATACGGCATGCAACGCTACTTGCAAATTCACCTGTCAGCTGGTATGCAAGCGAGACAAGCCATTGGTTTATTTTCGTTCTCTACTTTATTGCCCACTCATACTGGAGTCTAGCCATTATAACGAAATTAAGAACGACTGCATTTTTTTTTTTATGTCGCTCGCTAATTATACACCTAAAAAACAATAATCCTGGTAGTCGTTGGTTTAGATTCCATGCCAGTCAAGTTGAGATATTTTCGATAAAAGGAAATTTCATTTCACTGATTGTTGTTTTGGAAGCGCTGCAGTTGGAGAACAGATTAGTTTGGAAGATGCTTATGAAAAGAGAGCTGAGCTGACACAGAACCTTGTTTCTACAAAACAGTTGAAGAATTTAAGATTCACAGCATTATGCGCAATAAATACGAGATTCTCCCCTGGACTACAGGTTCTTTTGCACTAAACAAACCATCAATCAGTAGTTTTGAAAGACAAATGTTTATTGATTATTTATGTATGCTTTAATGATATTGTTTGAAACAATAGATTAAATCTGTGTACAGAACATAGAGGACATGCTAAAATCAAAATCAAAGGCAGCGTGGGGAAATCGGGTTTTTTATTTGTCCCTGCGGATACCATTTTCTGTAGGAAAGGTGGAGAATCCTCTGGAGTTTGTGAAAAGGGCAAAATGTACGTTAGATAGGCGAAAAATGACTTCAGGTTTAATCGGACGCAGAGTTATGAGATATGTAGCAAGGCTAAAAGGACCACAGGTATGAACGTTGAACACACAATTTTTTTTTTTTTTTTTTTATAAATGTTTAATCCTAAAAGTGTTATCAGCAATGTTCCGTAATTCTCTTAATCAATCGACAATATCTGGCATTGGTACAGGGATTTTCTAGATATGTCTTCAAAACAATGGCCAGCACAACGCTGGGGATATCTAATATGGTTGGCCCAGTGGAAAAGGTAGCCATCGGCGGAAATCCAATAAGAAACTTTTCCTTCTTTGTATCGGATGGACAGGGGCCTCAAGTGAGTACACATTAATTTAGCTTAATTTCCTTTTACTATAATTTTTTTTCTATTTTGGGCGGAAATAAATCAATGAATGATATTTAAAGTTTACGAGATTAAAATAATAATCTATGGGACTACCAACTTTCTTGTTTTTTTCTTTTTGTAATTCAATCATCTTACTCAAATTGATTATGAGCTGATCCAACTTCTTAACAGTTTCCTAGTGAAAAGACAATGCCACTAAATTGATGTTAACATACTGTCATAACTGTCCATGATGTCTCTGAAAGCATCACATTCGAAAATGAAATATTTTTCTGATTCCACTGCCCCAAAAGTGCAAAAAATACATACCCTTTCTTCCCAAGCTTTTTTTAGCTATCTTCCACCATCCAGTTTCACATTTAATTTGATGTGAGTTAGTTCTTAAATGAGCAATAAGAACCTTTGCTCTCCATCCTTACTGAACTTCTAGAGTACAAAAGTCTTTAAGTCCTTGCTATTTGTGGGACATGCATTAAGTTAAATATTCCATTTTTGCATCCATTTGTTGTTTTGTCTCATCCATGATTTCTTTCTTTCACTCATACTTTCATTGAAGATAACTTTCCGTTATCTACCTCTTCTCATTTGCTCAATTCTTTTTAGATATCATTGAAGATAACTTTCCGTCATCTACCTTTTCTCATTTGCTCAGTGCTTTTTAGATATCTTATAAGACGCAACATGACAATTGATTCAATGAGAGCTGCTTCTATTTTACTCAACTTTATCTCATACATTGATTTTTTTTTTTGTAAATTTGGTGATTCCTTCTATTTTCTATTTATATGTAAAGACAGGTTACAATATAAAAACATTCTTAGCCTCAACCTGCCCGCAGGAAACCAGGTCTGTTGGCCATCTAACTCCATTAAAAGCTTGCCAAAATTGAAATTGTCTCTGTCTCCTATACTTCGCATAAGCTAATTGTCCTACTGTTTCAACATGTTTATATAAACTAAGTTCATAAACTTTCCAAAAAACCATAAAACAAGAAACTAGGACTGACTACCCATCAGACGAGGACACCGGGGCTGGATCATTGGCACGAGACCCAGGCATATCAGTCTGCTGCATGTGCTGGAGCAGTTTCTCCACTCTTCCCATTCTGTCATCCAATCTCTGAATTGCTTGGTGTTGGGCAAATTTAATATGCTGCAGGTTGGTGTCAATGTTCTCCAACAGGTCTTTGAGGAACGTCTCTGTCTTTGGCTGAACTTTATACTCTGGAGGTTGTGCACTCTGAATTGCTTTTGCCAGAAGACATTTCATTACCCAATATGTGTGCACGGTTTGGTTGAATAAGGTGGAACGTCCCCGAGTATTACCAGGATCCTGAATGAAGTCAAGGATATCAGCAGCAGCTTCGTTGTCTTCCGGGTTTATCTGCAATTCTCTTTCCCAACCACGTATTTGATTCCGGGTGGGTGATGCATTGCCTACTATATAATTCAACACCAGATTCTCCAGATGTTCTTTGTTCGTTTTCCTTCCTCTTTTCGCTAGCACCTGTTCATTCTGTATCTTTTGTTTTCCTTTAGCTATATCAGAACGGAGACAGCGTTTCCCCATGGTAGCTCTGGACCTATTCAATAGAGCAGACAGGAAAGTAATAACAGTAATAAAACCCAGAGTACTGATAAAGTCTCTGTTTTCATTGCCATGCATTTCGAGTATCGAATCCGCAACATGAAAATTACAGACCTCAGAGACAAGGAAACTGAAATGCAACCGAGCATTGTTATTCGGAGCGTAAATACCAAATTGCAATCGTGCACAGCTTGTTTTGGACGCAATAACAAATACCCTGCCAGCCAATAAACTGAGCATGCTGCTACAGGGTTTTTGCATATCCCTTTTATCATGAGTCTTCGGGGTTTTCACAGACGCCCGACCAATATGAACAATGCCCAAAGGAACAGCTTGCGAATTCACCTTACTAGGGTGGGTCAAAGGTGTGACACAACCGATACTGACTCTGTAATTTAACCGAGGGGCCAAAGGCCCGGGTTGTGGAGGGGGTTTTCTATCGACAGAGAACCGCATAACTAAAACTTCCCGCATCATGTGATTGGTCATGGTAATGGTTTTACTTCTATAGGCTATAAGAGTTAGACAGGGATCCCTAAAACAGGGCCGGACAGGGTTATCCAGAGGTGCTACTGACCAAAGAAACCAGCTTAAAAACCTAGCAAAGCGACTAATCTCTATCCATTTTCGAGCATACAAGATAGTATTCATGGAAGTGAGAACAGATACTGAAACATACCTAGCCTCTGTTGCGCTCTCCCTCCTCTGCTCCCAAGCTTTTGCTCGCAGTAGATTCTGTGAATTATGCATAAGCTTTTTGGGCGAGGGGGGCATATACACTACCTTAAACTTGCCTTCCTTCCGAGGCGCTGACAAGCCAGCAGAGCAAGTCATGTTCATCATTACGCTAACACATGCCGCCACCCACATTACTAATACAATTTGGCGGTGCGTCATTATACCTATTAATTGTTCGTAGGGCGGTGTGCCATGCAATTGCCACCTGTTGTCCTATTTCCCTGGTTTTCACCCCGATCGGGGGTTATCTCATACATTGATAATTGGTTAAACTCTCAAGAATTGATTTTTTTTTTTTTAAATTATAATAAATATAATCTCATACTTTGGTAATTGGTTCAACACTCATTCACATTACCAATTGGTTGAACACTAATTGGTAATGGGATGGAATGTAACTTGATTATAGATTATAAAATATTTTGAAAAAAAAAAAAATGAAACCGTTGGACTTTATTCATATTCGTAGTATTAATTCCTTCTTCGAAGATCTCTAAACCTACAATAATAAGAATAGATATTGGACAATATTTAATTTACTTAATTGACAAAAGGAAGATAAATCTTTTTAAACTAATATGGAATATCTCTGTACTCGAATATCCCAAAATCTACAATCGAATAAAGATAGCCTTTGACAACATAATTTACCTAATCGACAAAAATATATATTTTCTCAAGTAGTGTGGAATATCTCTGTTCATGCAGCCGGTGACTGTCAATATTCTCAGCTATATGGGCACTGTCGTGATGCAAATAAAGGTTCATGGTGGTTGTGCCGATCCGAAGATGCTGTCGAAGTGCTTGATGGAAGCTTTTAACGAGATGAAGGAGTCTTCCATTGTATATAAGCTGGCTGACTGAAAGGCGTTACTAAATCTGTTTATAAGTTCTGAATCTGTTTATATGACCTGATATTGTTAGATATTTCTCTAAGAGAATTGTGTAATAGATTTAATTGGTCCAACTTTTTAGATAGTTACTCCATCCATCCATCATGATATGTTAGAAATTTATATCCTTAGATTTAATCAATCCAACCTTTTAGATAGTTACACTATCCATCATCGTGATAGGTTAGAAATTTGTACCCTTCTCAATACTGGATAAAGAGTGTAACCCGTTTATTCAACTCCAAATGGTTTGTTGTAACGCTCTGTTAGTATTGGTGACAAAGTATCACGTCACATGGTTCATATTATTTATCAGCCAAGGTAGTTCTATGAGCAAGGGATGCTTTAATAATGTTATTAAGAAGTTAGTAATGCATTTAAAGGTTGTCATGCATTATCATCTTATCAATAAAAGGGGCCATGTTTATACAGTGAGGTGCAGCTCATGTCATTCTGAGCTTATGTCGTTCTTAGTAAAAGTATTTTTCGTTATAGGAATAATTTCAACCTTTTAGTTTTGATGATAAATTATATTTTTTTGGTTAGAAACGAGTCAATCATGTTTCATTAATACTTTAAATATTTTACAACTTCAACCTCATAAATTAAAATATTTTGAAGATTAAATTATTATGAAGACATCTGTATTACAAGTTATATTATTTTATATTTTACAGCAAATCAAATAAAACGATTTCAATGTTTTTACTAAAAACGCATTTTCATTTTATTTAAAAAACATATATATTTCATGATAATGGATTTGGACTGTTAATTAGTACATATATATATTTCATGATAATGGATTCGTAGTGTTAATTAGTAATTGTAGTTATAATTATACGATTGGTTATATATTATTACTACCTTTTCTTAAAAAAAAAAAAAGGGGGTAAATGAGAATTTTTTGAGCTATGAAAATGTGGTGTACATAGTAGTATAGATCGAAAAAAGATTAGAAGATAAGATAAATATAGTTGTGTATAATTTTTTTTGAACGAGTATGATAATTTTTAAGGAAAAAAAAAAATAGAAGAGAGATTTATGTGGGTAAATTATTGTGTTTATTTTTTTCTTAAGCACTCATAACATTTTAGCAAGCTAGTGAAATAAGTATTTTTGTTTTTTGTTTTTTAATTTTTTTATTATTGTTAAAATATTATAAAAATATGTTTTAAATATATTGAGAAATAAGTGGTATTTGGAGACCGTCACAAATGAATTTGTGACATGAAAAATATATAATTATAAAATACATTTATCCATAGAATATGTAAAAAATATTTCAGTTTAAAGAAGTTTATTAATCTCAAAAGAGTTGAAAAGAGTTGAAAGTGATTATGGGATGGAATTCATAATTATAAATGTTTCAAATTTCAAATTCAACCTCCTTCACCCAACTAACATTAAAAATGAAATTATGATAAGGTATTACTATTTCAAATTCAGCAAAGTTATAATTTTCATAAATTAAAATTTTCAGTAAAAAATATTGAGATGAAAGATGAAATATATTTAAAATTTTGAAATTCAAAAATGGTTTATCTAAATGTATTAATATATTTAAAACATGAAAAAGAGATAAAAATGAACTTAAACATTTTTTTAATAAAAATATTACAATGTTTGAAACTTAGTTTTAATAATAATAAAAATTCTTGAAAAAATAATATTGATATTCAAGAACTGAATATGCATGTTATATTTCAAAACGGGATTTCCCATTTCTTACGGATTTAATCCGTTATGAATTCTTGAAAGAAAAAAATAGCGAAAACTAGCCAACACTAGCTTGATAGGCCTCAAGACTACTACCAAACTTCTGCAATAAAACTTGGCCACTTACAACACTATTAAATTTGAAAAAAAAATATATCTTATGAGATTCCTAATGACTTTTCTACCTTAAAAAAAGAGAGAATAAGGAGAAGATGACAAGTTATATCCCGATATCCATCGACTATACGAATTTGTCATCAATATATTCCATCGTCTTGAGGGAGCCTATAGGGAGGGAAATATTTTACATGGAGAGCTAATTCTTCGTAAATATGCCTAAAGGATAACCGATTAAAAGGTAACAAACCTCCTCAATAATATGAAGAATTGACGCAAGAGAATCACCAAGGACCCACAACTTCTTGACGCTTTTACCTTTCACGACTTACAAAAACTTAAAGGACTATTAATATTTCCATTTTATTTAAGCTTCTTCCGGAAACATATCTCATATGAATATAATGAGATTAAGTGAGGAATGAGACCACTCCCATCCCAATAAAAGGAGGATGCCCCTAGATCGTACCATATAAATATCCCAAAGGGATATCTTTCTCCAACGATGGCATGACCAAAAACCTTGGCTTCTTACTTTTAGGCTCCATCATAGATTTCCTAGCCAATATAATAGTTGAACGCACAATAAATTCATGGGGGGTATCGGAAAATCTAAAAAATCGTGGGTTTCTCTCCTATCACATGAGAAGACAAAATGCTTGAGATATTTTCAAATTGAGAAACAACATTTATCCATAAACCATTCCATCATGCACTCACTCAAATAAGATTGATCCTAGGATGACTTCTGCTTGAGATCAGGTACTTAATCGAAGAGAACACTTGAACATAATAAGAATAATAAATTAAAAGGTGTAAGGTAGATTCTTCATATGACTTACATGGTAGGCAATCATTAGGGCCAATCCATCCCTTCTTCTATGCATTGCCCTATGTCAACAACTAATTGTTCAAATTAATACATAACAAAGTTTGGCATTTTAGTGGAGCATGCAACTTGTAAACATAGCTCCACCATTAATGCACATAATCAACAAATTGGACTTCATATCAAGCTATCTAACCAATTTCCCCAAAGCTCAAAATTTTATACCAACATATAAAATATTATTTCTCATCCTTTAAGCATATGAAATTTGAACCAAATTATTTACATGCAAACTCCACTTGTTAGCTCCTCTTCAAATCTCACAGGGGCTTCATTGGGGGAGAAATACCATACCATGTGAATTCATATTGGGAGGTATATATTGAGTATATATTAGGGGGTAAAGGGCTTTTATATTGGCAGGTATAAAAAATGGAGATAAATTTAATGAAAAAATATAAAGGGGTATAAAAATTTTCATGAAAAAGTGGATACCTAAAATATCTAGTGAAATTAGGGGTTTTTTAAATTGGGAAGGTGTATTTGGTCATATTTGTAGGAGGTTAAATAATGTGAATTTTATAGGCATTTTCAAATATGTAGTACAATTTGGGGTATTGTTTAGTATGCCATGAACACACGTGATTTGTGAGAGGTGCATTGAGTGAAACCCCATGATTAGGTCTTAGTACTATGACAACTTCTAACCTTCTAGATTAATAACTAGAGTTCATCCATAAAAACACATATCATAACTTCATATAGAGATTGGATCAAAGCATTTGAGAATTTCAAATTTCTCTCTACTCCTAACCGAAGATCGTCTCTAGTTCTGACCTTGTGACCATTACTGATTCCTTAAACCACCTAGTTATTAACAATAGAGAAGGATTCTACCAACACTTTCCACAAAATAGATCCCTTTGAATATATCCTCAAGAATCTATGCCAATCAATAATAGGCATATTCTGAAAATGCTTTTATTTCATCACTATGCCCAAAAAAACATTATTTTGAGTGTGCCTCCACAATATTCTAGCTTTCAATACCATCACAAAGAGAAAAAATTATTTATACCCCTACCTTGCAAGGATTTTGGAGCAACTGCCAAATTCCACTTTATAAGAGGGATGCTCATATTATGTGAGCCTCACCAAAGAAACTAGAAACTGATTTTTTAATTTTGTACATAATTCTCTTAGAGAAATGATGATGGAGATCCAGTGAACCTAAATGATCTTCGGGAGTTATTTATGGAGTACCATAATATCACTTTTGGAAATAAATCTATTAAACCATATCGAACCTCTTGACTATAACTTATGTGGTAGCCATTGTCAATGTGTAGTCATGTACCCATTAATCTTAAGGAAAATAAATAAATATCTAAAACCTGAATCTAGTCCTTTCGAAGGAAATAAAAAAACTATTTGATAAAAAGAAGGAACAGGATTAGAAAAACCGTAATATAAAAGGAATGATTTATCATAATTGATTTTGATTCTAGTGGATTTTTAATATTGGGCCAAAATAGACAAACAAAATATGCCCAAATGGTCCATTGGTAAAAAAAAACACATCATCCATGAAAAATATATGAAAAGGAACTTCACGAGCCAAAACCTGGACTCCATTATATGTATGAATTCTCTTAGCTTTAATGAAAAATTGTTACGAGAATTGACAAAAATCAATAATAGAGAAGGGAAGATGAGGAAACCCTATCCCAAACCCCTAAAGGCATAAAATTATTGGAGCACCATTAATAAGAGTAGAAAATGAAGCATATTAAAAGCACCCCATAGTCAAATTGACTAATGAGAAATTGAAGCCCATCTTAACAAAAACTAGCTAGAGAAAGGTCTAGTTGACCCTCTCATAAGATTTCAACAAATCATGTTCAACGATAACATGATCCTACTTAACTTTGTTAATTGAATGAATTTATTATTTAGAAATGGAAATTGATCTACATTTTCTTTAAAAAACTAAATTTCTTCTTTGATATCACCTCACTCATGCGTCATAATCGACTTCAAACACCTTGTTGGATATTTTCCAACAATGCATAAATCATGTTAAGAAAAGATATCGGTTGATAATAAAAAAGTTACCGATAAAAAAAGAACTATAACCTCAAAATGAGAAATCTAGCCAAAAATCCCCAAAACAACATCCAAAAACAACATAAAAATGAAAAGTGTTATTTTTTTCACACTAAATTTTAAACATTTTTTAAAAATAACAGTAAAACCAATATTGTTTGTGCAAAAACACCCTGAAAACAAAAAGTGTTGATGCTAGAATAACGTATTTTTTTTTCGAGGTTAAGTTTCAATATTTTTTAGCAATGACATTAAAGATAAAATATCATGACTCCCAAAAACCTTAAAATTCCAATGATTTTTAGGCATGGCATTAAAGATAAAATACCACATTTCTAAAAAGCCTTAAAACCCCAACAATTTTCAGCGACGGTGTTAAAGATAAAATACTTAAAATTGTTTTCAACAATAACATTAAAGATACCAATAAATAATATCATGAAAGTATCATTTTATAATTTAAAATTTTAACATTAATTTCTAATATTTTACTTTTAATTAAAATATCAATACTCACAGATTGAATGAAACATAAATGATTTCTCTAAGTTATTGTTGCATTGTGGAAATTCTAAACAAATGAATTCTTCATAATCAAAACATATAATCAAACAAAGATAATAATTACTCATAAATTCAAGTAAGATCATATGGAAGTTAAAATATTTATTTCAAGTTACCATGCAAAACATCATTTATGTAAAATGTCTTAAACAATTATTCATAATCAATCATAGGTTCTGGCACGCCGTCAAAATCTACAACATCTTCAGATGAATGGCTATATGTAGATGAAGATGGCTCATATTCTTCTCTTTCATCAATTACTGCCCCATTTGAGTCAACATGCATACCCACAATTGCTGATTTCAAAAGTCTTATAGATCTATGACTAGGTTCAACAGACTCCCATACATTGTTTCTTTTGGTAGTAACCTCTTTAGAATATCTATGCTCCTAAAATGAAGATTTCGTGTCTTTATTAAATTTAAGTCATAAACAAATATGTCAACATCCTCTAACTTTAAGAGGTATGTGCAATGATGATTTATATTTGTACCATTTATTTTTCTCTTTCTTCTAGTTTTTTTGATCAACTACCATCTTTGTATTATACACATCATTGTATGAGTGTGTATTTGTGGTATACCAATGTACTTCAACAACTTTAACATCTTATTTTCTTTAATGACCTTTATAACCTTGACAACCTACAATGGATAGCCCTGTGGATTTCCATCTGCTAACACTGTGATCATGTAACCCTCCTTAACATCATGCATAGAACCTTTGTAATGATCTTCCATGGATTCACATAGTGCATGTGATATTCTAGAACCAATTTATATTTCTCTTTCCTCTAACCATGAAGCATTATTAATAATACCTTGAGATTATTGTTGTTCAACAATGTTTCTTTCCTCATGTTCATTTAGCATATTTTGTGGCTAAATAAATGTAGTCTTCAAAATAATATATTCATTTCTTGATCTTGAAATGATATCACTTTGATTATTGAAAAAATATTCCTACCAAATTGAATCAAAAACCTCAAAGTACTCATATGTATCTCTAATAAATTTTTTAATTTCTTCCAATCATTCAAAATAATTTATATATCTTATGCATTCTTGCATTATGAATTTCGACGACTGATTGTAATAGTAATATATTTGATGACAATATTGGATGATATGAAATGAACTTAAAAAATAATTAACCTGATGACAACCCCCATTCCGTAGTAGTTGAATACTTATTTCCCCATATAAGTGTTTTCCCATCAATGTTTTTGATATGAAATTGATGTTGGAAGCTAATGTCATTAAGTTATTAATTGAATTTATTCACGCCATGTGATCCAAGAATAAACCTTCACATGTCATTAGTTTTTTCTAACACGTGAAAATAGGCTCTGGAATGTATTATTTCTTAATACATTGAATTAATGATGGTATACTCCCAATATCGTTCTTCCTCAATGTTACTAAAAAATGATTTAACATATGATCAATATGGTCATGATTGTTCCTAACAATAAGAGAACAAACCTTTACCTTTTAAAAAATTATCAATCAACAAGCATGTTTAGATATAAAAAAAACAGATTTATTTTTGTTTTCATGACTAGTGTTGTCGAATTGAATATACAAAAATTCAGGAAGATTACTAGACGAATGTGAAAAAAAATCATGAATTATGGTTGTGGTCATATTTTCATCATTATGAATATTTGGAGCTGTGAAGTAAACCCTTTTCCACATTTTCCCAATAAAGAACATATAACCAACCAAGTGAAACTGAATAGAATTTTCCTCCTGTAAATTTTTTAGTGTGTGGGAAAAATGTCGTAGAAGTGTTTTCTTTTAGTCCATACCATCAATTATCAAACAAAAATATTTAATTGTATTATCATAAAACTTCTTTCGATGCTTATACAACTTTTCCCTTTCACTTTTTTTCTAATTGCAATGATCTTGAAGTGCTTTGACAATGGAATCTACACATAACATAAAAGAAACTTATTAATAAATATGTTTTCATAGTTGGTAACTATCTAATTTTTAAAAATAATGTTATGAATGCATACCTCTTTCCATCACTTGAAATTTATCATTTTTTATTTAAGAAAAGCACATTACTAAAAACCCCCATCCCTGTCTTCTTAGGAATACCAACAATGTTGAATTTGTTCCTACATATCCTCATAAATATGGATATATAATAAAATTACCATCTCTTTCAATACCTTCTACAAATTATTTTTATAAGTTGTATATTTCTCGTTTTGAGAAATGATATTGAATACGCATTGTGTCTTTATTTGGCGTACACTCTCCATGATTTGAAAATAAGTCTTGCATCCATGACATTGCATTATTTTTTATCCCAATCTCTCATCTATAATATACTTTTTAAAATAAAATGTGGGATCCTTTTCCAATATTTTTTGGATTCTTGATGAACGAAAATTATCGATTGAATGAAACATTTTTAAAGCCTTTCTATCGAGCAATAAATTCCCAATATGATAATAATTATCTGCCAATTTAGATTATAGGTACCCCACTAAATATGATTTTTACATGCCTTTATCCATTGAAAAATATCTATTCCTTTTCTCCAATGCAAAATTGAAATCCATATGTTTCAACTTATCCTTTTGACAACATTCAATTGAAATCAGATCAATGATAGAACTTTTTCTTGTGAGATATTCTGTCTTCTTCCTTCTATAACTGGAATTTTTGGGTTGATATGAAAATGTCTACTTCTAATCCTAGATACAATATTTTCTTGAAATGTCTCCATCATTTCATTATCCTCTCTATAAGCATTTTCATGATCATTAGGAGGAATTTTATCCTCACTATGATCATTTTTAACATAGGAAATTCGTCATCATTTTTTCTTGGAAAATATTCATTAGCATCATCACTTACAAGAAATTATTCACTACCATGATTTGTGCTATTGAAATCCTAACTCGGATGAAATTATTCCCCATATTCATCCGTGATTTTTTAATCCTCCCTTGGAAGAAATTCATCATCGCTATTACTGACTTTGAAATCCTGAATCAAAGAAGATGCATTATCCACATATATGCCTCTAAAATTATCATTCAGAGGAAATTATTCATCCTCCCCTTCATTATTGGTGCTCTTATAATTCTTAGGATTAATACTAAATGGAAAATTTGACTCTCTATTTACTTGAAATTCTTCATCTTCCCCTTCGTCAATGGTGCTCTCATAATCCATAGGATTAGGACTAGGTGAAAATTTTGACTCTTTATTTACTGCAAAATTTTCACCCCACCCTTCATTATTAGTTCTCTCATAATATTTAAGATTAGTACTAAGTGTAAAATTTGACTCTCTATTGACTGGAAATTCTCCATCCTCCCCTTCATTAGTGGTACTCTCATAATCCTTATAATTAGGATTAAGCATAAAATTTGACTCTCTATTTACTAGAAATTCTTCATTGTCCCCTTCCTTAGTGGTGCTCTCATAATCATTATAATTAGGACTAAGTGGAAAATTTGACTCTCTATCCATAGTGAAATAATTCATGCTATGTTCATCAATATGAATAGAGTTGTAATGTGAGGAAGATGTTGATATTGTATAAAGAGAAGCTTCACTATCCGTGGAATCCATCACTTTTCACAGAAGATGTTGAATGGTATAAATGAACTCTATCCTAGTGAAATTTTATACTTTAGAGAATGAAAATTCCCTCCAAATTCCCCCCCAAAAACATTTTCCGAAAAGCTCCCTCCAAAATTTGTGTTTGAAATATTTGTCTCCAAAATTTCCTTCTAAAATTTATTTGAAAACATTCTATTAAAAATTTTCCATGAAAATTTTTACCCTACTTTCTGTTCAAATTTTCCACACAATTTTTCCTTTAATAAATTCGTTCGAAAATAAAATAAATCTTTTACTTAAATTATTTAACATTAACTAGGTAAGTATGTTGATTTTTATAATTTATATTTTTTTTATCCCACATTTATCAAAAATTAACCTACACCTATAATATTACTATATATTATTTTTCCTTAATTTTAATTTTAATCCCACATTCAAGAATAATTAAACTAATCCCAAAATCTTCACTATAATACAACTTTAATTGTCTCTATTCCTAACATCACATCAAGTCTTATGGATGATTCATTAAAAATATTAAAGAAATTTTCACATTTAAAAAGTTAGTTTTGCTTCTATTTTGACCATTTAAAGAGTAATTGGGGGAAAATATGTCGTTTTATTTTTTTATGCTAAAAAAGTTTCTTTTTGTTTTACTATTTTTCTTTTTCTTTTTCAAAGTTTTTTTTTTTAATATCATATTTTAGGGAAAAAACCACATAAACATTTCACATTTTCTAGATTTTTATATTGAAAAATACAAAATAAACTCATATTTCTAGTATTTATAGAAGAAAAAATAAGAAAATTCATAACCTTTAGGGAATTGAAATGGAAAACCCAGTGTTCAATTTATTTAATATTTTATTTATTCGTCTTGGAGGAAAGCTCAATTTGTTAATTTTGAATTTATGAAATTGTTGAAATGTTATATTGAAATGTTTGAAAAAATAAAAAAATAAAGAAAAATGCCAACACAACGCCCACCCTCTAGGTCGGGTGTGTGTTATATTCTTTGAGCATGATGGTTTTATGCACATGGTATTTTGTATATCCGGTCAAGGGAACTAGAATTATGTTCTAGTCTAGGTTAACGTATTGGGGTTTATGAATGCTTCGACATGTAGATATATGTATTGTAACATTGAAAGGAACATAATGAAAAATCAAGCTAGTAATCCCTGTCTTACGATCCAGGGGAAAATCTATGTGTATATTTGTTTTATTTTTTATGATATCACTATTATTTAATTTCTATTTTAAGAGTTCGTTTGCAGATAATTTCTATACAGGGTTAAAACCTACACACTAGAACCCACGACCATATGGACCCCTAACATGCGCAGGGTCGCAAGGCCATGGGACCATAGTGGACAAGCACGCCCGCAACCCTGCAGTCCCCTAGTAGGTTGGGGGTTGACTTTGGGGGGCAGGGGAGGGGCAGAGGGCCACGAGCACCTATAGTGTGTTGCACTCGTGGCTCTGCGGTGCCCTGGAATCTGGGGGTCTTATTTCGGGAATCAACCCCCCGCCTATTGTGGGTCGTAGGGTTACAGAAGCATAGTGAGAGGGCATGCCTGTGACCCTATGCCCCTCTCATAGGTTGGGGGCCAATTCACGAAATCGACCCCCAGCCTTCCACGAGGACGCACATCAGCGGACGAACAACAATCGAGTGTGCCCCCAACCCTATGGCCCCCTGTCAGGCACGGGCTAGATTCCCAGAATTTCAAAACTAATATTTTATTATTTTTCCACAATTTTTTTAATTTTTATTTTAAGATTAAATTTTAATTATTTTTTAATATATTTTTTTAATTGTTGTATTTGTTGTTTTTTTTTTGCTTGTTTAATTAAGATATGTGATTTTTTATTTTTTATTTTTATTTTTTATTTAAAGTTTTATTCTTTTATGTTTTATAATTAAAATTTATAATTTTTTTTATTTTAAATTTCAATATTTATTTATCCCATGATAATAAAATATAACTTATATATATTTTTAATTTTTTTATTAGAAAAATAGTGTAAAAGAAGGTATATGTGAATTTTTTTGGAACAAGGGAAGGAATTAGAACATCTAAAGATGCAGTTGGACCCTCTATGAATACTATTGAAGAAAAAAAAACTGAGACACATGGTAAAATTAAAGCAATTGGCTCCTCAAATACATTGAAGATAATTTCATAATGGAATATGGGATGAGAAATAAATCACATGAAATTTACATGGCATGTTAAAGATACAGAAAGCATCAAAGTTGTATAAATATATCTATATTGTGGTATGATTAATTATGGTGAAAATTATGAGGTGGTGGGAAAAGTACGAGACACATGTTTAGTGTCGATTACAAATATTGTTTATGTTCTTGTAAATCTAGACATCTTAATTTTGAAAATTTGGAAGTTCAAGGTAAATAATATGTTTCCCACAATGACAGTGATGTTAGAACTCCTATTGAAAACGACAAAATCTATAAAAGACAAAAAACAAGAAAGCCCAAGAATATCTCTCTTCCAATTGATGACAAGGATATTGCTCATTTAGAAGAAAATTTGTTAATTGATAGGAGGAGAAAATCAAAAGTTGGTCATTCTAAAAAAATCATGGGAACTAGTCAAGATCATAGTGAAAATTTTAAAGGAAGCACAGAAATCATAACAACAAGTGTTGATTTAAGAAATTATTCAAAACAAAAAAAATGCCATTTTAAATCAATTGAGGAAGACAAATGTAATTCATGGCGGCCACAAATTTCATCTTAATGTCAAAAATTTCTAAAAGCCAAATAAATAACAATCTAAATATCTAATTAGAAATCCACACCACCTACATGTCCATAACTTGAAAACATTGCTTAGGTACAATCCATATGCACATGTTGTTGATTATGTGGTTCTTGTTAATACAATTGAAGTTCCCAGCAAAGAGGCATTTGATAGGTAAATTTTTTTTGAATACAAGTATTATATAATTGGGGGTAACCATTCTATAGAGGCTAGAAGATAATTTATGGATGAATATCCCAATAACTCACTTTTTGAACTAGTGAAATGTATAATTTATGTTGATTTAATAGATAAAGAGTAAAAGTTATTGGAATGGGATCATAATACAAATAATGAGCAAAAAATGTCTATGAATTCCATCCAAAGAGTTATATTTATTCATAGTGAATTTGAATAAAATGTGGTGGGGATAAGGAAAATGTTACTCTAAGCTTTTAGAAAGAATGTTGTATGGAAATAGGTTATCAAATTGAGGGAAAAATTAATGAAAAATGTGGCAAAACAAGTTCAAATGTATTTAGAGGTGACGATAACATTATCTAGTTGGAATTTAGAATTGGGGAAATATGGAATTTTATTGAAGATATTTTCAACATATGCGAGGAAATCGGAATAAAAAATGATAAGGTTAAAAGTTCTAAATCCTTAATACATACAAACAGTAAGACGAGTCTTGAAATCAACAATATTCTAGATGATATAACTATCACACCTCGAAGAGAAATGCAAGGAGCGAAAGATGAAAAACTTGTCAAATAAATGCCATGTCATGTGAAGTTAGGTTAATTATCAATGGACGAAGTGTGTGAGGAATTTCAAAAATAAGTTTGTTGAATTATTTTTACTTATTTTTGGATTATAATTTTCTTTTAAATATAACATATTGTTGTTGGTGATATTTGCTATGCATATCACTCTATTATTTTTTTTTTCTTTATTCATTCAATCATAAGTTCTATATGAACATACAAGAACATATGGTTAAAGTGTTGAATGAAGAGAGTTGGGATGATGTTGTACGCAACTACTCAAATTCAACTTCTACAACAACACCAAAATATTTGTATATTACATTCAAAGTGGTATGTGTATTTATACATTCATTTTATTCATATGTAAAATATTTTTATTTTATTACTTATACATATATTCTTTTATTTCATTAAATATGTCAAAGAAAGATGTACATGGAGTACTAGATAATTTCAAAATCTTGATTGGAAAAATTAAGCTCGAAAGGTAGAGAAAGCGATTTCTTAAGAATGTTGAACATGATCCTCGTCTTATTAATTACATTTCAAATGGGATCAACAATTTCCAATATCCAATAATACTAGGTGATTGTGAAGACATTGCAAATATCATAAATAAAAAGGAATATTCCCTAGTTGTTGTAGTTATTCCTCATCGATTCAATTTCCCAAACATTGGATATGATAATGAGCCTTATAGTTATCCAGATTTTAATAAGGTAGTTATAGTATTTAAACAATTCACAACATCATCACTATGAAGATTTGTGAAATTTCATTCACACACACAATTTGTAATGCTATTATCAAGCTTAAAGGGAAAATCAAACTCAAGGATGCAACTTACATTGTAAAAAAATGAAATTATATGTTTGATTAATATTAAAAATAATTATGTGTGTACAATTTAGTTAAATTTTTACCATTTCATGTTACAACCCAAAGTCAAATCTTATTGGTTGTGAAGATCATCCAAATATAAGTGATTGTGAGTTCATTGATGTTGAATCTTAGACAAAATATTATAGCTATAAGCCTTTTCTTCTGAATCTAGCAGATGGAAAGAGGCATAGCCAAGTACTTATTCATGATGTTGTTGTAAGAAAAATAACATATGAGGATAAATATGCAAAAGGAGAGGCAATTAACATTTATAAAAAAAACCACAAACATTGATTAAATATCATATATATTTATGTTCCAATGAAGAAGATTTGTTCTTATATATAAAATTGAATTTCAATATTTAAATTTTAAATTTTTATGTGTTTATACAAATTTATTTAAATATTTATTTTGTAGTTGATGATTAGGTACAACAAAAGCATGTTGGCTAAAAAAGGGAAAAAATTGCATAGCCATTGAAAAAGACTCACTACAATGCAGTTTTATTCAACAAAAAATTAATGCTATTCAATTTCTTCTAGACGCAATGTAAGAAGTTAGTTTGAGGAAAGGGGATTTCGATGAATCACATGTGGCAAAAAAGGCAAAGGAACCTCAAACATCCTTAGATGGAATGATTGGAAACATTTAATTTGGGAGATTTGCAGACATCAAAGATCCATCATAAGAGAAAAATGAGCAAACTGAACCACATAATACTATGTAATAAGACAATAATGAAATTCTAGAAGATGATGAGTATTAATTCTATGATTTTTTTTATTAAATTTAATTTATTCTTGCAAATGAAACTCAAATTTGAAAACTATTCATTAGTTATATTTGTGATGTTTTGACTTTGAAATTTTGTGAGAAGAATTAGTATTAAATTATTGTTGTTATATGTTTAATGTGTATTATTTGATTTCACTTTAGTTTTTACGTGAATCATTATTATTAAAAAAGTTGTGAATATTATTATTTTTTGACATATAATTCATAAAAAATGTCTTTTTTAATTTTTTTGGCTAAAACATCCCCCATAAAAATTATTTATTTGACATGTCATTTTCAGCATAAAAGTCTCAAAATATGTATTTTTTATTATATTTATATTCAAAATGTGTATTTTTTTGTCAAACATTTAAAATTATTTCTTTTTTAGTGACAATTATTTGATGTACATTGAAATATCAACTAACGATGCACAAATATATAGAAAATCCCAATTTTAAAATTTTTACTATTTTTTCATTATGCAAAAAAACAAAGAATTATCTACAAAAAAAATATCTAAAAGAAAAACAAAAAAAGAAAAAAATTGAAAAAAAACTTAAAAATAAATATCTCACGGAAGAATAAGAAGACAACTACTTCAAAAATTGACAAATTAAAAAATTAATTATCCACACTTAATACATTAGAAAATTTAAAGTGTCAAAACTAACACCCCAGCCCCCCTCAAAAAAGGTTGATGTTGCATCAATGTTTTTCGAAATCAACATGATAATCACTAAAATTTTAAAAAAAAATGTTCATACTTGATACATAAGAAAATTTAAAATGTTAAAATATTCTAAAAAGAAGGTGTATTCTAAATCAAATCTTTTCAAAATCAAATGTTTTTTTGCTACCTCTAAAAAGTGAAAACTCGGTACAGTTCTCGTTTGATTGAAAACTATGATTAATGCATCAAAGAGGACCCATCCTAATTTTTCTGGATCAACAAAATCTAAGTGGAATTGAAAAGTTCTAAAACATCACCCAATCACTATTATTTCCTAATTTTCCTTAGAATATCCTCCTTAGGAAAATCATAGAAACTTATAAGAAATTCAATTGAAACCTCATTTGGATGAGAGGTCTTATCCTTCTTCATATATAAGACATTTGAAAGAATTGTAACCTTAGATACATCCTTAGTTAGGGAAATATTCATATCTTCCAAAATATTAGAAGGGAAGAGATTATTAAACTTGAATATTTCTTGGATCAGATATCCTTCTGGTTCCTTAAATGATGAATTGAAGTTCCTAACCATTTTTTCAATGATGTCTAACAAATAATTTACCAATTCCACTTTAACAAAATTTATTTTCCATTTAGTGTTCAATTTTTTCCTATTGTTTGCATATTAATGGAAAAATATAATATTATTATCTCCTTCCTTTGTCCTTTTTTCATGGATTCTCATTTTCCATTCTACTTCTTCCTCCAACAAGGATTTATTGGAGGCTTCTAGAATATCAAACTAGGAATTATAATTGGTTGAGAAGGTTATAGAATCATTTTCTATAATCATAATAGAAATTTTATCTGCCCCCACCCCCCTCTTTAAAATAGTTGGATCCTTATCTTTACAATCTTTTTCCCACTTCGTAGTGGTTGCATGTATTATAGAAATATTATGTGTGAATTGGATCATAAATGAAGATGGGGTAGAGGAGGATAAAGGATCATTATGCGACACCAATTTTCTGAAGTATTCCTCCGAAAGCCAAGAATGATTTAACTTAAATGGTGTAGAGGGCTTATAAAATATTAAATATACTTGAAAAGGAAGTAGGAGATGATTTAGGAGGCCCCCTGATGACACCCATAACTTCATAAAAAAATTTCCACCAATATACTATTGAATTACTAAGAAATGGTCCAACCTCTTAATAATAGTATTATCCTTGGAGTGGAAATACTTTTAAATTGGAAATAACATCATGCAATCTATATCTACCAATTTATTATTTTCAAAAATGTCCTTAAAAATTACTATGTGGAAACAACTTCGTATTAGATATCCATGCCTCTCTAAGAGATAAGGTGAGATTTAGGTAAATTCCAACCAAGATATAAGGGGTGTTGAGAACCTTGGAACTTTCAAATTTTTCCAAAAATGGAACCCTACGTGAGTAGGGACTATAATATTAAGTGAATAATACTTGAAAATAGAACCTTTCAAATCAATTATAATTGACATAGTCGAGTTGATTGAGAAGGAGGAAAGCACATCAATATATAAGCTCCATCCTAAAACCACCTTCATAACACACCATCTACATCCAAAGAAGCAAAATCCAATCCTTAATCCATTTGTCAAAAACTAATTTATCATTTCCACCATTTGATATAGTTTTATGAAATAATATAATATCTAGGTTATGGTTCTAGACAAGCCTCTTAAGGGAAAACTTCTTGCATGATACCTCATGTAAATAAAAGAGAGAATGATCATAGAAAACCCTTCATGAGATATTCTCCCACTCCAAGGGCCCTAGAAATTATAACCTATTTACCCTCTTTATGTATAGTAATGATTTATGTTGAGCTTTAAGTAGTTGTCACTTTCACCCCATAATATTGCAAAAAGAAAGGTTGATTTCTAGGCATCCATTAGGGGAGAAGTCTTCCTTAATCATGACTCTCAACCAAAATGCATAACCCTTATAAGAATTAGAAACACCTTCTATGGAAATTAAAAGGATATCCAAGCCCTCCCTCACTTGACTTAGGGAGGCTTCTACAAAACACCTACTATGATTAGAAGAAGAGGAAACCTAAAGCAAGTGACTTGTATTCCTTAGTCTAAGGGATGGATGGGGATTCATAGCAAAGGTGGTTATAACCAAGAGTTAAGGAAACACAAGGAGATACAACATCATTAGAATAATAAAAAAATAAGTGGGATTTACAAACACATGAAGATGAGCTAGATGACTTATTGACTAGATCAGTACAAGGGCTCATAATTAAATGGGAAAATACTTCTTCCTCTTTTGGAGATGAAACTATAGCTTGATCCTCTTATTTTTATCCTAACTATAACCCATTATTTTATCTTTTGAAAGGTCTAGGGAGATGCCTTGAAGCACTAACTTTGTAAGTGTCCCAGATCATGTTATCTGAAGTAGAAAAAATGTAACTTATAGTAATTGATTTTCTACTTCCTTGAATATTCACTCCACACTAGATCGGAATTCTAGTACAAACCTTTGCTAAGGTCTAGTACAACCAGAACCTAAAACCAATTATATCAATATTGAATCCTAATTAGGTTGGAAACCCAAAAAATTACCTGACCTATTACCTATGGTTTCCGAAGCCACATCAAAAAAATTAAAAAGAGGAAGACCTAGAAAAATTTCTCACATCTACTAGATAGCCATTGGAGTCCTAGTAGTGGTGAAATACTCTAACAAGCACTGAAGAATTAAACCATAGGGACCCAAATATTAATATTTCTCCAAAATACTCAAATAATTAGCCTTAGGGTAAAACAAAGGAAAATTCCAACCTCTAATTCACAGAGAACCATTTATTTAGAATAGCTTCACCAAGTGACTTACTATAAAATCTCCCAATAATATCTTTATCCATAAAAGAAGAAATGTAATCAAACACTACATCCTTACTCAAACCATATAAAACTTCCCAACTTTAACTTTGATACACCCTCTGCTCCCCTTTGTACCCCTTTGTACCCCTTTGTACTAGAGGAATGGATGGAACCCATGATATGTTTATTCATTATCAATGCGTCAGTAAGTACTTCCCCAAACAATGTCGAAATATAAACCAAAAGGGAATAAAATTTCGAGTGGGGGAGGCAATGCGGGATAACATTTTCACTAAGATTAGGGAAAATATTCATGAGAAGTTCATTAGATGCTCTACATTTCTCAACATAAAATTCACATCCCTTGGGAGGATATAATGAAATCATTGGTGAGATTCACGGCCTTTCCATGAAAAAAAACCTTCCACCAGTTAATAGTATTGAGATGCCACCTATGAATTTTCAACATGGCATATATAATGGTTATTCTATAATCCACGTCGACCTAATCCATGCCATAATAGTATAGTATAGGGATTCGAATGAAATGAAAAGGAATTTAAAATAAAGGGAGGGGAATTATACACCCTCACCCAGAACTTTGAAACAATTCTTGCTCTCCATAGAACTAGACGTAAACCCTGTGTCGCAAAACCAAAGCCAAACTTTAATATTACACCCTCACATACCTACTCAATAAAATAATGTTAATCATTATAATAATTATTTACACAAAATAACAGGATTTAGAAAGAAAAATAAAAAATCCCTATACTATCAATGTTTTTATTTATTTCAGAAAAAATAAAGGAATACACCCTCAGGTCCTTACTCAATAAAATATTGTTAATCATTTTAATAATTATTTACACAAAATTAAATGATTTATAAAACACAATAAAAAATCCCTATAGGATCGCAATTTTTATTTATTTGATAACTTTAAGAAAAATAAAGGAAAAAACATAGCTAGACGAAAAAAGTCCAATGTTATTACATATTTCATCGTATCATTTTTTTCTATTTTTTGAATATTTTTGGGCATTTTATAGCATAATCAATTCATATGTATGAAGGGGCGTTGTATTTAATTGGAATAACATATTTCATTCTATTAATTTTTTCTATTTTTTTAATATTGTTGTGCATTTTACAACATAGTGAATTATGATGTTTGAAGGGGCATTGCATAATTTTGGATAACTATTGTTATGTAAAATATTAGCTATATTGATGTAACATGTTAACCCTCTCTCACACATATATATTTATATTTTTTTAATTTAATAACATCGAAAGATAGTAGGAAAAATCGAAACATAGGAAAAGTGATGTTAATATATATATATATATATATATATGCTCGCTAAATCTATCATCTAATGAATTCTAAGCCATACTGGAAACACAATCACACACATACATATATATTGTTAGCCGAGACAACTAAGTTTAGTCCAAATATTCATATGTTTTGGTTCCTTATGAAGGTTCACATTTATCCCAATAGATTACTTGTAAGGGTCTATTTTATGTAATATATAAAATGATATTCCACAACCCCGAGCATTGGAAATTATTAGATATTTTCTTTGGTTTAGATGGAAGACAAATGGTATCATTATCCACGCCGAGTGGTACTATGGATCCTTCTCGAGCCCTAATATGGCTCACCTGTCACTTCCTCCATCGTTGATCTATCCATTTGGTGATACAACGGACTCACAATCACCAAAGTCATTGAGGTAACCATCGACCTTACCTTATCAGGTTTCTGGTCATTCAGGATCCACCTTGTGCGAGAAATCACTCAGGAAAACGTCTCTGTCATTCAGGGTTTTCATTTCTTCGAGCAGGTAACCCTTCCTTGCAATTTTCTCCTTCGTTTGTTGGCAAAATTTCTCCGCAGTCATTAAAATTTGGTCTCTCCATTACTGAAAAAGGTTTCTTACTCTTAGGGTTTCAGTTGGGGCACATTATTGGAATCAAGGGTTTCTTAGTGTGCCAATGGCTCACACATATCTCGAGGTGAGAAAAGGAATAATTTCAGTTTTAGGCCGAATGTTATTTTGTTCGTATACACTTTTAAATTGTCATATGTCTGATAATTGACCCTCTTTTGGGAAGGGATATTCCCGTAATGCCAAACTCCCATAGGTATGGCACAAGATTCTCCATTTAATTACCTTTTCTTATTTTACTTATTTATTTTGAAGCATTTGAATTCCATTTACTATTTGATCTGATTATTTTTGAGGTTGGTATTCTCTACCCTACCAAACACGGTCTTTGTGATCTGAAAGCTTCCAGGATTAGGAACGGTGAGGGCATTATGCTGACCTATGCACCTGTTTTCCTTTCCAGGTTCTTATCACTCTATATTATAGCCAATATGGTCATCTGGGCGGTGTTCTGCAATAGTTCTTTAATTTTCTTTCTTATGCCTAGGGACAAAACGAATATTAGTTCTTCTTGTGAGTCCATCTGTGACCACGAACTTATTTCTTCTGTTTTCCTGTATTTTCATGGCACGAATGTGGTTCATATTTATTTTTTTAAGAGAAATCGTAATTAGGAGTTAATGAGACTATCGGCTTTTAGGCAGGGGCCGACTTACTGGGGTTTGCAACCCTAGTTAAATTATTCTCTTTTTTTTAGTTGTAATGGTTAATTTTCAAATGTAACTTGTTTCTATTTTTCTTTCCATGGACCAGGATTATAGTTTGGTTTAACCGTTACTGTTTTTCGGTAATTATTTAATTTTGTTGTAGGCAATGGTATTTTTTTTCCCTTATCTAGTTCATTTCTTTTGTTTTATAGTACAACCATCGATTTTATTACATGTATAAACTGTTATATCTGCATCTTGTATTTTTAGCGAGTATAAGAAACTTATTTCAAATTTATGCCATAATTTTTGTTTATTTTCATGTATTTCTTGATTTAATACTCGTTCCCAAACGTATGAGGATGTACATGGAACTTCAGATGGGACCCCGGGTTGTTGGTTAGTTCAAATCAACCCAGGGACTAAACTCGTTTTCCCATACCATCCTTTGTATGTAAAGATAATTAACCCACATCTAGTGTTAACCTATAATCCATTATACCTTTTACTGAACAATAGTTCTTGAAAAACACTTGCTTTTACTTGTCACCGAGGGCATATATTCACATCTTTTACATCACACTATTAGAGATATGTTGTACCAAAATCATTGTAAATTTGCATAACTTTTCAGTGAAATAACAATAATGAAAATTTGTTTTAAGAATAATTATAACTTCACATTTCTTCTCACATGAGGATAGAAACATATCATTATTTCACATAGTTAATCACTGTAATTTTTTAATAAGAATATATTAGTACAGATTTACTCATTTGATTTCTAAACCGACAGGAATTATTTCACCACGAGAGACCACGCCTCCTAACCAAGAGATTGGAAATTATGTCCAATATCCCCTTGAGCCTTTTCACTTCCAGGAGAACAAATTTGACGTGGAATCTGGAGGTCTGTTACAGTTGATATGTGCACAACTTAAAAAAATTATGGGAGGAAAGTTCTACACCCTCTACACCAAAAAAAGAATAGTTTCTATATAAATTACATGCTTAACACTCACACCAAGATCCAAAACTTGCATCACGGTGAAACACCTATACCAATGCCAAGATCCTAATGTGTGTTACAATAGTAGATGGAGGTTTTCTAATAGTCGAAGAATGGATCACTCACATGACTATTCAAGTATTCAACATAATATTTTTCATGACAGAATCAATGAAAACATTTCAACAATGAGAACATGTTTTCTATGTTGGACATACCAAATATTCTAATATGCATGATCCCTTTGAAAGTCAACAATTACAATTAAAATCTCTGCTACAGGTGTGGAAGAAGATTAAAACTTGACAATGGTGGTGAGTATTTCTCCCAAGAAATTGAGGAATTTTGCAAATCTTGAGGAATTTCACACTTGAAGACAAATCCACATGGTCTCGAGCAAGATGGCCATGCTAAGAGACCAAATCAGACCTTGATAAAAAAATGCATGAAGCATGAGAGAGAATGCTAGCTTAAGCAAAGGATTTTGTGTTGAAGCAATTGCTATAATTAATTACATGGTCTCGAGTAGGATGGCCGTGATAAGAGACCAAATCAGGCCTTGATAAAAAATGCATGAAGTTTTCACTTCCAGGAGAACAAATTAAAATTAAATAGTGATTCTATGATTGGTGTTGACAGAGATCAAGACCACTCAGTCCAACCTCAAACTCATAGACTTAACTAGGCTTAAGGCTTCCACTGGCTCCCAATCCAACTTAAGAACGCCCTACACCCTACAAGCTGTGTGTTGCCATGCCTCTTTCTTTCTTCTCTCACATGCCTCCAACGCTACACCTCCTTCTTTCCTTGGATCTTTTCCATCTAAGATTTTTTTTCTCTAGGATAAGAGAGAAAAATGTAACTTTTATAACTGTCTGGTAGTTGAAAACTGCATCAAGGGTCTTCTCCCTTGAAAAATTTCAAAAATAATTTATTAAATATTTAACAAACCAACGAAAGATTAAAAATAACTTTTTAGCTCTTGAGACCCATTTAGTTTGTTAGTTCATAAGTTAAAATTGTAAAAGTAAAAAGGAAAAAAGAATATTTACAGGATTTGGGGGCATTACATCTTCCACCTAGGTGAAACACCCTGCCTGGCGTTATCCCTGGTGTATATCCTTGTCTCTGAAAAGAGTACAAATATGCCTCCCACATAAATTTCCTTGCAGATGGTCTCTTTTGGGCTAAAGTGCTTACATTTCACTTTAATATGGGTGATAACTCGCCTCTGTAACATCGTTTCTCTCTTATTGAGGATGAGTAAAAGATCTACCAGAAACTCTCTGTCTTACTCGACCTGGTAACACAACCATAAGGTCATCATCATTTCATATTGATTATTTCTATAAAAATTAATGGACACATATATTCACAGGTATAAATTTAATCATTAAATTTTACATGCACCTCTTGTACTTAATAATGTGTCTAGGATCATAAACATATTTTTTTAATAGTGAAATATGAAAGACATTATGTACTTATATATGACTAGGTAGTGCAAGCTAATATGCCACACGTACTATTACTTTCAAAAATTTGAATGGGCCACAATAAGGGGAAGCTAACTTTGCGTAACCACCCCACCTTAAGGTTCTCTTTTTAGCTTTGACCCTCACATAAACATGGTCCCTGACCTAAAATTTCATATAAGTTCTCTTCTTTTCCACATAAGCTTTATGTCTATCTTGGGAATTTTTTTAGTTTTGACACACTTTCCTTACTATCTGCTCTATTTCAGCTAACATTTTAGGTCCTAGAATTAGCTTTTCCTCTTCATTGCTCCTGTTAGTGGGTGTTCTACATCTTCTCCCATATAGTACCTCATACGGGCTCATTTTCAAGGAGTCATGATAACTATTATTATATGCAAATCCAACTATGTAAACGCATTTGTCCCACCTAGCTAGTTGTTGCATAACATACATTCTTCAAATGTCTTCAGGTAGATAATTAACTCGCTCATTCTACCCATCCATCTACGGATGTTAGGTGGTACTAAATTGAACTTGGGTACCTAGTCCCTCAAAGAGAGGCTTCCAAAATGTATAGGTAAATTTTACATCTTTTTCAGAGATAAATACTCTAGGTACGTCATGTAATTAGAATATTTCCCTCATAAAAATGTCAGCAATTTGAATTATCTTGTTATGCGGCATTCTTATTTGAAAACAACTCCCCTAGCTGCCACTGTGTCCATGTCTGAGGCATTGGATCAAATGTTAGACGATTGAAATGTTTTAGGCCATTAGATCCACAAGTAAATAATTATATATATATTTTTTATAATTTTAGTTTTCTTTTTTAAATAAGTTAGATTGAATTTAGGTTCTGGTGACTTTTAAATTAAAATGTTGTTATTAAAAATTTGTTATATTTTTATATGTAAATGTAAATAGTTTTATACATGTTTTTTTATAGTATTCATTTTTTTCTTTTTAATAAGATATTTTGAATTTAGGTAATAAAATAAAATAACAATAAACTAGAAAAATAGCCCATGGTATTGACCCATGGTATTCATGTGGAATATAATTTATTTAAATGGGTAAATTAAGATGGCCTAGATCAATCGTAACTCTGGAGTATTTGTTTCTTATTTTTAATAAGTTAAATTGAATTTAGGTAATAAAATAAAATAACAATAAACTATAAAAACAGCCCATGGTATTGACCCATGGTATTCATGTGGAATATAGTTTATTTAAAGGGGGAAATTAAGATGCTCTAGATCAATCTTAACTCTAGATCTACCAAGAGCCAAGAGGGATCAAATGTCTTGATATGCAAACCTCTTTTAGAGTGAAAATATCTAAACTAACTATTTAATAAAATTATTTTTAATTGTTTATAACCATTATTCTTTTAAAATTTTACTTAATAAAATGTATCTAAATTTTCATACATCTAAATATACATATTTTTTCTTGTTCTATATTATTTTTGTTACAATTATTTTATTATTCCAAAAATACATGGTTTTTTTTGTTATATATTATTTATGTTAAAACTGCTTTATTATTCATGGGTAGTATTTCTTAATATATAAAAATTGAAATTAATAAAGATGAATGTTCATAATTCTCATTTCTTAATTAACACTAAATTTACCTTTAATTAATTAACTGTAATAGTTTGTAACTACATACATACTCTTTCAAATTTTTTTTGTTAATGAATATCAAATTTTTTCTGTTAAAAAAAAAATTATATACATATCTTTAATTACCTAATTGTGGCTAAAAAACTTACATGTTTTTTACTTTATAATCATAAATTAATTTCACATTATATGATGTCAAACTTACTCAACTTTTTATTCTGAAATTTTAAACTTTTTCACTACATAATTTTAGCTTTTATAATTTTTTTATTTTTCAATTCCAAACAAAACTTACAAAAGAAAAAACCCAGTGAATCCTTATTGTAGATTATACTTTTAAAAAATTGACACTATGTGATTAAGAATAAATTAATTTGGGACAACCCTAAAAGGTTTTTTGTACATGTTTTATCATAACATTTCACTCCATCCAATATATATTGTAGAGTCTTCTGAAGAGGGAGTCTATTCTAGTTTATAACCTGATACACAATAAAGAAAATGGCTATGGATTTCACAAGTTATTAGTTTGTAACCTGATCCACAATCAAAGGAAATGGCTAGGGATGTCACAAGTTATCATTCACATAGTGATTTATTGAAGTTTTTAGGTGAAATGGATCCTATTAGATGCATGGTGGCCAGAGACACTAAAAAATTCAAAATAGGTATTGAAGTTCTAAGTTTAAATGGATCATATTAAATGCATGGTCGCCAGAGACACTAAAAAATTTAAAATAGATATTTGTTATGACATTCGTATTGTCTACAAACCATCCAAATTTCCCACATTATATGACTTCAAGCTTACTCAACTTTTTATTTTGAAACTTTAAACAAAGTTTTTCACTACATAATTTTAACTTTTATAATTTTTTTGTTTTTCAATTCCAAACAAAACTTACAAAAGAAAAAACCCACTCAGTCCTTACTGCAGATTAACCAAATTAACACTATGTGATTAACAATAGAGTAAGTTGAGACAACCCTAAAGGGTTTTTTGTACATGTTTTATCATAACATTTCCCTCAATCCAATATATATTATAGAGTATTTTGAAGAGAGAGTATATTCTAGTTGATAACCTCATCCACGACCAAAGAAAATGGCTAGGGATTTTACAAGTTACTAGTTTGTAATCTGATCCACAGTCAAAGATAATGGCTAGAGATGTCACAAGTTATAATTCAAATAATGATTTATTGAAGTTCCTACCTGAAATGGATCCTATTAGATGCATGGTGGCCAGAGACACTAAAAAATTCAAAATAGATATTGAATTTCTCATTTGAAATGGATCATATTAGATGCATGGTGGCCAGAGACACTAAAAAATTTAATATAGATATCTATTATGATACCCATATTGTCTACAAAACATCCAAATTTCCCATCTTATACAACAATTTCTAACAATAATTGCTCAATTTACTCTCCAATTTTTGAAACCCCCACCCTTGTTAGGGAGATCATGGTGTAAAATCAAATGTTCCTCTGGTATTTTTAAAGGGTTCATAAACAAAACAGACAATGAGAAAGTCAATATTATGGTATAATACCTGATTTTTAAATCATTGTGACAAAAAAACATCACATTAGCTCACAAAATATATCTAATGCTATAAGGATCTAGAGAGGTATTCATGGCCAGCTTGGAAAACCAGGCATGAAGATGCTTCTAATTTTCAATGAAGTAGTCTTCAAAAGTTACTAGCTCTATTTTAATTACATAAATGTATTGAAAACCAACTGATAATATTTACTTCAGTCATTTTATTTGGACATGTTGCAAGCTGATATTTATTGCTATACAAGTTGAGCATCAAATTATTATGTAACGATTGTGCCAAGAAGTTTTTAAATTATTTCTCTTTAGGTATATCTTATCAGTTTAGTATGATTTCAATCAAGAAGAAACTTCAGAATTTAAGAACTATATCTTAGATCTGAACACGTGATTCGATTAAAATTTATGAAACAAATTCAGTTTTTACAACTTGTATGTTTAAATATGTGATTTTGGAAGTGATGGTGGCTTCTTTAGACACTTGATTAGTATTATGGAAGAACTTTGATTATATCATTAAGGACTATGAGTAGTTCATGTAGCAGTTGCATTTCTTATAACATATTTTCATATCCTTTGTATAAGCTATTGTATATACAGTTCTAACACATTTCCCCAAGACGTTAGCTATATGGTGAGTAGTTGATGTAGCAATTGCATTACTTATAACAAATTTTTATATCTTCTGTATAAGCTACTGTATCTACAATTCTAACACATTTCCCCCAGGTGTTACCTATATGGTGACTGAGTGATGATGGATTCTTTAAACACTTTATTAGTATAGTGGAAGAACTTGGAGTATATCATTAAGGATTGTGAGTAATTCATGTAGCAGTTGCATTTCTTATGAAATATTTTTATATCATTTGGATAAGTTGTATATACAGTTATACTATGATATGGATACACATTCCCCCAAGCATTACCATATTTTGATTGTTGTCCAATTGTTGATATTTAGAGAAATATAATTAAATGATTGATGGTCTTGGAACATCAAGGTTACTATGATGACCTTTTATCTTAGGATGACTCCTTAGTGTTGAGATTCGATTTGCATGACGAAGATGCATAGATCGCTTCACAGGAAAACCCTTTTGCCTATTGATAGTATGTGGCAGTTTTATGAATGGACTATTTATATTGTCCTCACTGTCATAAGATTCGGAACAATTTTTTTTTTTGATAAGTATATATACAAGTTATACATATTATGTAGTAAGAAATGTTCTTTAATAATTCCAATCACTAAAAGGCGAAATGATCTCAATACACCCCTCTAGATATACAATGTCTAATGATATTCTTCTCATTTGGTGACACATGGAAATTCCAATACCAAAAATCTTTCACAGTGTTGCTCACATTATACGAAAGTCTATCTTGATAAGGTTTCCTACATATATTAGCCCAACATGCAAGTTCATCATTCTCATGTTATTGAATCCTAATTTTTTAATGCCTCCATAAACTTTGCTTAATGTTTTGCAGATTATTGTTTTCATTGACATCAACCAATTTGATGTAGTTCTTTTTCCAACAACACTTGTCAATAATTCCCTACTAGCACTTATGCCATATTGAGATTGATATTTTGAAATTTTTCCAGGGGTTGATGTCATATTTCTTGATACTAATTCATTTACCTTCACCTCTTTGGAATTTCTAATGCCCAATAATTGAACTATATTTATTAGATATTTGTGCTTTCAAAATATATTTAAGAGTTATAATTATAAAATAATATTTTTGAAAATTAATGTAGAAATTCGATTGTGAAAGTAGTATTTTTTAGTGATATAACTAGTAAATCTATTATCCCTTTTTATTTTTTTAATGATTCAGTTAAGATTAACATGTGTATGTTGTCATGAGGAGATTTTTTATTTTTCATGTCAATTACCTTTTATAACTCTAGGAGGTTCTTAATATTGCCTTTTTTTTTTCAATAAATGAAACTCAATTATATACTTAAAAATATGATTAGGTAAGAGAATTTTAGGATTATATATTTTTTTTGTCCAAGTTGACAATGTGAATGCTTATTTAACTAAAGTTGGCTCCCATGTTCAATACCTCCCCATGGGGTTTGAAGATAATAGGTAATGTAAATTGAATGACATATAAAACAAATAATTTATACGTTAAAAAATCAGTTCTATGTATTATAATAGTTATTGCTTGAGTAATATTTGAATTTCACATTCAATTATTTATTAATAAAGTTGTTTTATTTAGTAGGGAGTACAATAATTTTTGTAATCAAATAATAGGATAAAACATATTCACAATATAATTTATTTGAATGAATAGATGTGTGTAAAATATTTTAATGAGAAACTAGATTTGTAATTATAAAATACAAACTATAACTTAAATTTGTGAAATTACTTCGTATTTTTTTTCTTGTGTATATAGAGAAAGACACAACCAATTTTGTAGTTAAGAAAATAAACCATAACATGAATAACAATATCTCCTTCCAAAAATGTCTCCATATTAAAATGACATTCACTTTCTTGTATACCAAGACTATTGTTCTTCATATACAATTTCTCAAAAGCATGCAATTGGCGCTCGGATATGTAGAAGAACTTGGATTAAACTCTATTTTTGTTAATAAAAATTCTCTTTATTTACATCTATGCTAGATATATTGTACTTGAATGTATTTAAATGTATTATTTTAGTTACATGCTCATTTCATGCTTGTTTCGGAGGATTATTAATCACCAAAGGATTTTCAGCCCAATTTCCTATTTCAATATCTATAACAATTTTTTTTTTATATGTGAACATATTATGTTGGTTTACATATATGTTTTCACCCACAATTCCCTATTTGAATATCTATAACAAAATTTTCTAGTTGATAACCACTTATAATCAATATCTTTGAAACCTACACGACCTGCTTCCATGGAAGCAAAATTTTCCTTTCATTCCTTCACAATGGCTCCTTCTCTGCAACAAATTATTTCATTATGTTGGTTTACATATATGTTTTACCCACAATTGTCTATTTCAATATCTATAACAAAATTTTCTGGTTGATAACTCTTATAATCAATATCTTTGAAAGACCTAAGAAAAATTTGCCTTTCATTCCTTCATGATGGCTCCTTCTCGGCAAAAACTTATTTCTTCTACGCTACTCTTTCCTATGCTATTTCCTTACAGCGTTTCTTTTGCAACATATGGTGCAATTTCTAGTATGTATATTACACCATAATGGAATGGGCTATTTTCCTTAGTTTATCCACCACCACCATCACAGAATCATTTTTCCTTTTTGATGTAGGCATACCTATTATAAATTATAATGTGATGACATCCCATTTCCATTCTAGAATGGGAAATGGATGAATAAATACCACTCAGCCTTGATTTTCTAACACTCCAAACATTTAGAAAACTAATATGTCATATCCCTTCTCATACTAGCCAGAAATAATGTTTCTTTATTGTACAAAATAGTTTTTTATACAAAGGATGATCGAAATAAGGACTCCTATGGAACTCTTCCAAAATCAAATGTTTGATAGTTAGATGGTTAGGAATATAAACTCTTTCTTTAAAATGTAACAAACCTTATTTTTTTATACCATACTTGGTTGGTTTTCTAGATTTTCTTATTTTTTGATTCTGTGAAATAAGAATTCATATCAAAGGTCCTTTAAAGAAGCTTCCTTTATCTTTTCAAAAAAAATAATGTCAATATGATTAAAGGAAACCTCATACACACAATGCAACCTCCTACTTAATTTTTCCACTACCCAGTTCTCTTTCCCTTTTAGATTCTTAATGTCAAACTAAAATTCACTCAAAAATATAGTACACCTGGATTGACATGCATTATGATTAGGCTTCTTAAAGAATGTTGTTAGATTGCTATGGTTGGTCATTAAAATAAACTTCTTACCCAAACAGTAGTGTCCCCAAACCTCCCAATCTTGTACTAACATATTTAACTCCAATTCATATGGTGAGTATCTTCTTTCATGATCCTTCAGAATACATGATTCATAGGATATTACTCTTACCTCATACATCAAAACCCCTCCAAATTATCCTTGTTGTGCATATGTGAAAACTACCAAATATTTTTTAGGATCTGCAACTTTCAACATTGGGGATGTGGTTAATAAATGCTTCGACTGCTCAAAGATATCCTAACATTTGGTTGTCGAGTTGAACTCCCTACCCTTTTTTTGTAAGGAGGTGATAGGATAAGAGAGTTTAGAGAATCCCCTATAAATCGATGATAATAACTAGCTAATCCCATGAAGGAGAGAATTTATGCAAGTTTTTTAGGGATGAGCCATTCCATAATTGTCCTAATGTTCTCAGGATCTGCAACTATTTCTTCAGAATAAATTTTATGCCCCATGTATTAAATTTTTCTATTTATAAATCACATTTACTAAATTTTTCATATAGTTGATGGTGTCGTAAGGTTTGCAACACCAGCCCCAGATGTTCCTCATGGTCCTATAATTTTATGCAAAAATAAGAATATAATCAATGAATATGAGAACAAATTTATCCAAGTAGGGATGAAAAATACCGTTCATTAAGCTCATAAATGTAGCTAGAGCATTAGTAAGCCCAAATAGTAGGACAACAAACTCATAATAACCATATTGGGTTCTAAAGGATTTCCTATAAATATATTCCTCTCTTATTCTTATCTGATGATATCCCGACCATAGGTATATCATAGAGAAAATGGTGGCATCCTTAACTTGATCAAATAGATGGTCAATTCTTGGGAACAAATATTTATTCTTTACCATTGATTTAATTAGTTTCCTGTAATAAATACATAATTATAGAGTGACATCATTTTTCCTAACAAACAATACAGGGGCTCCCTAAGGTGACACACTTGGTTGAATATATCCCTTATCAATTAACTCCTACAATTGCATCTTGAGTTAAGCTAGCTCAATAATGCTCATACAGTACGGGGCTTTTGAAACAGGAGCCACACCTGGGAGTAATTCTATAGTGAATTCAATGGTCCCCTTAGCGGGAAGCCCCATAATTTCCTCCTGAAATATATAAATAAAATATTGGATAAATGATATGTTTTCTATAGTAACTATTTTTTCTTTAGCATTAAAATACCCAATGTGCACAACATAAATTTGACAGCCTTTTCTGAGACATTTTCCTAACCGGGTGGCTCTAATGGGTCATAATTTAATTTTCCTCCTAATTATTTGAAGCTCGGGCCTTGAGCCCTCTTTAGTGAGGAAACTAATACTATTTTCTTTGCATTTCACCAAGGACCAATGTTATTCTAACCAATCCATACCAATTAAGATGTCATAAGATCCTAAGGGTAGCATATTTAAATTCACTTTAATTTGTTTTCTTGTTATTTCAATATGACAACTTTTGACCTTACTAGTTACTCTTCTTTTAGCCACAGTAGCTAACTATACTAACTAGGGGTCTTTAAATTTGATGAATGGTAACCGACACAATTCAACAACTTTTGAGCTAATATAACTTAAGCTAGCCCGTGGATCTATTAAAATAGAAACAACATGGTTAGATATATTACCTTCTAGTTCTATCATTGTAGGTTGATACTATGATTGGTGATCTTCTAAGGCAACATTAATCCTCAATATACTTCTCTCCACCTCTCCTATTGTATAAGCTTCCTCGATATTAGCGGTATTCTCAGTTCTAGCTCGATGAGGGCAATTTTTATAATAGTGGGGGTCCCTACAACCCCAACACTGTAGAGGATGTTTCTCGGACTGACTCGACTCTATTTTGCTTGATAATTATACTTTCTTAGCTTCACTCTATTTCCTTGCCTTTTTCTAATTCCTCCCCAAAATATCTACTTTGTTTTATGTTATATACAATGTTAGTAATGGAAACTTTCACACCCTTGGTATTCTAGAAATTTCTTTGCCCTTTATTATTATTTTTTTCTCCCTTTTGCTTCATTTGCTGATAGAAAAATTGGGCCTTTCGAATTGCCTCATCCATAGATTTTGGGTTATCAAACTCCAACCTCTCTTTAATTAATGTTGGTAAGCTACTAATGAAGCTTTGCACTTTTTCCTTCTCCTCATGAATGTGGGGAACATATCTTAATTAGGAAGTAAACTTGGTTACAAATTCATCCATAAACAACTTCTCCAACTGTAGATCATGAAACTCTTTTACTTTTTCATCATAGAACTTCTCAGTGAGATAATTATCCTTAAAATGTTTCTAAAAGGTATCCCATGTTACCTCCTGCTCCTCAATTCCCCGAACAACCTTAATTTCCTCCCACCATAAGGTGGCCTTGTCTTGTATCTAGTAAATTGACAGCCTAGCCTTTAAATTATTTCCATACTCATAAATTTGAAAGTATTAATTCATGCTAATTAACCAAGCCTCAGCGACTTCCTTCGCTTCTCCATCAAAATCTGAGGGCTTGTTTTTTTTTAAATTATCCTTGCAACTCAATATTCTAGCTTTTGGACTCCTTCCCATCGGTTCCATTAGCAAATTCCTCACCATTATCATTTTGGCCCCCTCTCGATTCAAAATGGTTCTCCATCTATCAATGTGTTTCCTCTCTACTCCCATTATCAGGGATAGGATTCTAATGTCTCTTATTTTTGGTGTTTGAGAGACTCTTCAAAGTTATTTCTTCTTCCTGTCTCAATATTTCATTATCAACACTTAAATTAATCATTTTAGCTTGTAACTGTTGAACGTTTTCTTATAAAATTGCATTAACATTGTTGGATTTCTCTCATAACTTCACCCACATCTTTGGGTTATATTCTATCATCAATACTGCCCAAATTTCTACAATAGGTTTTATTGGTGGTGTAATTTGATCTCCTCTCCTCATCCTTCACGCCCTGTGCACATTTAAACATTTTTTTATTCCATTATCTCCCAAACAAACCACAACGTTGAACCTGTGGCTCTGATACCACTTGTAACATGTTCACCCATACATATATATATGTATATTACTTTCATTTAATTTAGTAACCTCTAACCATAGTAGGAAAAGTACTTTTAATATATATATATATGCTCGCTAAATCTATCATCTAATGACTTCTAAGTAATAGTGGAAAAACACATTCCTATATATATATATATATATATATATATATATATATATTATTTTTAGTCAAGAGAACTAAGTTTAGTCTAAATATTTATATGTTTCGCTTCCTTCCGAAGGTCTATGCCTATCCTAATAGATTCATTACTAGTAATTGCACCACATGTTCCAAAAGAAACATCGTAAGGCAATAGCATAGGAAAGAGTAGCCTAGAAGAAATAAGTTGTTGCAGAGAAGGAGGCGTTGTGAAGGAATGAAAGGAAATTTTTTCTTCCATGGAAGCAGGTCGTGGAGGTTTCAAAGATATTGATGATAAGAGTTATCAACCAGAAAATTTTATTATAGATATTGAAATAGGAATTTGTGGGTGAAAACATATATATAAACCAACATAATCTGTCCACATATATAACAATTTTGTTATGGATATTGAAATAAGAAATTGGGGGTGAAAATCCTTTGGTGATTAATAATCATCTGAAACAAGCATGAATGAGAATGTAACTAAAATAATATATTTTAAATACATTCAAGTACAATCTATCTAACATAGATGTAAATAAACAGAATTTTTATTAACATGAATAGAGTTTACTCCAAGTTCATCTACATATCCCAGCACTAATTTAATGCTTGTCAGAAATTGTATATTGTATATGAAAAACAATAGTCTTGGTATATAAGAAAGTGAATGTCATTTTAATATGGAGACATTTTTGGAAGGAGATATTGTTATTTATGTTATGGTTTATTTTCTTAACTCCAAACTTGGTTTATTCTTTCTTTATATACATAAGAAACAAAAAATACCAATTAATTTCACAATTTTAAGTTATAGTTATATGTTTTATAATTACAAATCTAGTTTCTTATTAAACTATTTTACACACATCTATTTATTCAAATAAATTATATTGTGAATATGTTTTCTCCTATCATTTGATTACATAATTATTGTACTCCATACTAAGTAAAACGACTTTATTAATAAAGAATTGAATGCCAAATTGAAAGATTGCTCAAGGTAGAACTACTATAATATATAGAACTGATTTTTTGATGTATAAATTTTTTTTTTTTTATGTCTTTGAATTTCCATTACCTATTATCTTCAGACCCCATGAGGAGGTATTGAACATGGGAGGCAACTTTAGGTAAATAAACATTCACATTGTGAACTTGGAAAAAAAAATTATAATCCTAAAATTCTCTTACCTAATCATATTTTTAAATATATAATTGAGTTCCATTTATTAAAAATGAAGGCAATATTAAGAACTTCCTAGAGTTATAAAAGGTAATAGACATGAAAAATAAAAAATCTCCTCATGACAACATACAAATGTTAATCTTAATTGGGGATAATATACAGTATCACAATTTTCTTATCAAAACTAAATTCTCCTATATGAAGCAATGATGGCTTTCATCAATTCAAGAACAATAAAAACAAGTTTACTGAGAAAAAAACTCTAGCACTAAGAGATATTTGGAAGCAACTGTTGAATTGGTGAACATGTCTTGCTCTATGGTGTTGGATATTGGGCATAGGCAACTGTTGAATTGGTGAACATGTCTTGCTCTATGGTGTTGGATAATGGGCATAGCTTTCTTGATATTGTATATAAGATTGTAAATCTGCATGTAGCTTATACTACATTAACCATGAAATTGTCAACATTTAGAGCACACTTTCCATCACATTTCTTATCATATCTAAATGTTCCTATATGCAACAACTACCTTGTGCCTCATAGTTTAAATTTGTGTAGGGAGGAGGAAAAGAGTGTCAAGGTGCAAGCTAGAATAAGAAGGGAAAAATGAGAATTATGAACATTAATCATTATTGCTCAAGATAAATCATGTCTTCTGAAATAATTTCACATATTTTGAAAATTTTTATTATTAATTTAATTTTTTTATATATTAAGAAATTCTACTCATGAATAATAAAAGAGTTGTAACATAAATAATATATATATAAAAAGTCATGTCTTTTTGGAATAATAAAATAGTTGTAACAAAAATAATATAGAACAAGAAAAACTATGTATATTTGGATGTATTAAAATTTAGATACATTTGTTAAGTAAAATTTTAAAAGAGGAATGATTATAATCAATTAAAAATAATTTTATTAAGTAGTTAGTTTAGATTTATATTATTTATGAGAGGGATCAATTCTCTTTTCACTCTAAAAGAGGTTTGCATATGAAGACATTTGATCAATCTTCGCTCCTGGTAGATCCAGAATCAAGATTGATCTAGGCCATTTTATTTTCGCCCTTTAAGTAAACTATATTCTACATGAATACTATGGGTCAATACTATGCGATGTTTTATAGTTTATTATTATTTTATTTTATTATTTTTATTTTTTATTATATTTTGACCTAGTTAAAATGTTCATTACATTGTGTCAATCTTTTTATTTAATTTACTTTTACTTTTATTTTTGTAATTTGACATAGTCAAAATGTTAAACATGACATTACAACATTTCTATTATACACCTAAAATCAATTTAACTTATTAAAAAGAAAAAAAACCAACATCATAAAAAAAAATATAAAACTATTTACTTGTGGATCTAATGGCCAAAAAAATTTCAATCGTCTAACATTTGATCCAATGGCTCAGACATGGACACATTGACAACTAGGGAAATAAGGTCTCTTTTATATACTATATAAAATAAAATGATTTTTCGCAACCCAGAGTGTGGTAAATGAGTAGGTAGTGGTTTTGGTTTATATGGAAGTCAGTTAGTATCTTTATCCATGTCGAGCGGTACTATGGATCCTTATCAAACCCTAACACAGATCACCTATCACTTCCTCCACATTTGATCCGCCGAGTTAGTGATCCGACAGTCCGAAAATCACCATAGTCATTGAGGTAACAACGGGCCTTACCATATCGGTTTTTCAGTCATTCGAACTCCACCTTACGCGAGAAATCACTCTCTAAAAACCCCTGCAATTTAGGGTTTTAATTTATTTCACCAGGTAACCCTTCCTTGCAATTTTCTCCTTCGTTTTCTCGCAAAAGTTCTCATAAGTCGTTACATTTTTGTCTCTCGGTTACTGACACAGTTTTCTTACTCTAAGGGTTTCAGTCGGGGGACATTCTCGGCAGCAAGGATTTCTCGAGGTGCCAATGGATCACACATCTCTCTAGGTGAGAAAAGGAATAATTTAAGTTTTAGGTCGAATGTTATTATGTTCGTGTACACTGTAAAATTGTCATTTGTCTCATAGCTGACCGTCTTTTGGGAAGGGCTATTCCAGTAATTCCAAACTCCTGCAGGCATGGCACAAGATTCTCCATTTACTTTATTTTTATTTTTATTTTTTATTTTGAAGCATTTGCATGCCATTTACTCTTTGATCTGGTGATTTTTCAGGTTGGTCTTCTTGACCCTACCAAAATAATTTTTTGTGATCTGAAAGCTTCCAATATTAGGAACAGAGAGGGCCTTACACTGACCTCTATGCATGTTTTTATTTCCAGGTTCTTATCACTCTGTATTATCCCCATTATGGCATCTGGGTGGTGTTCTACAACAGTACTTAAATTTTATTTCACATGGTTAGGGACAAAACCAATATTAGTTCTTTCTGTGATTCTATCTGTGACTGCAATAGTATTTAATCCGTTTTCCTTTTTTTATGGCACGACTGCAGTTCTTATCTTTTCTTTAGAAAAAATGTAATTAGGAGTTAATGGGACTTTTGGTTTTTAGAAAGGTTCCAACTCGGATAGGTTTGGAAGCCTAGTTAAATTATTCTATTTGTTAAGTTGTTATGGTTAGATTTTAAAATGCAACTTGTTTCTATTTTTTCTTTCCATGGACAAGGATTCTAGTCTAGTTTAATCGTTACTCTTTTTCTATAATTATTTAAATTATGTTGTATGCAGTTGTAGTTTTGTTTTCCTTCTCGAGTTCATTTCTTTTGTTTTACAATAAAACCATCGATTATGTTACATGTATAAATTATTATATCTAGCTCTTGTATTTTTAACGAGAATAAGCACTTTATTTTATTTTAAGCCATAACTTTTGTTTATTTTCATGTGGTTCTTCATTTAATTTTCATTCCCAAATGTATGAGGGTGTACATGGAACTTGAGATGGGACCCCGGGTTTCTAGTTAGTCTAGCTCAACCCAGGCACTAAACTGGTTTTCCCATACCACCCTTTGTATCTAAATATAATTTACCCACATATGGTTTTAACCTGCAGTCCATTATCCCTTTTACAGAACCAGAGTTCTTGAAAACCCCCTGTTTTTACTTGTCACTGAGGGTATATTTGCACATGTTTTACATCATAGTCTTACATACCTACTGTACCAAAATCATTGTAAATTTGCTTTTACAGAACCAGAGTTCTTGAAAACCCCCTGTTTTTACTTGTCACTGAGGGTATATTTGCACATGTTTTACATCATAATCTTACATACCTACTGTACCAAAATCATTGTAAATTTGCATAACGTTTGAGGGAAATAACAACAGTGTAAATTTGTTTTAAGTAAAATTATAACTTCACATTTCTTCTAACATGCTCCTAGAAACAAATGGTTCTTTCACATAGTTAATCATTGTCATTTATCAATCAGAATTTACTAGTACATATTTACTCATATGATTGATAAATTGGTTGTAAATGTCACCAGGAGAGACTATATCTCCAAACTATGAGATTGGAAATTAAGTCTAATATTCTCCGACCATTTTCACTTCTAGAACAACAACTTAGACACTTATTCTTTGATTGGTGTCCACAAGCATCAAGACCACTTAGACCACCCTGGAACTCATAGCGTTAGCCTTAACTAGGAATATGGCTTCCATTGGCTCCCATAAATTCCCGACAAGCAGCGTCATGCCATACCTCTATCTTTCTTCTCTGAGATGCCTCCAACGTTACGCCTACCTTCTTTGGCTCTTTTCCTTCTGATATGTTTTTTTCTCTAGGGTGAGAGAGAAAAATTTAATTGTCTATAACTTTCTGGTAATTGAAAACTAGATATAGGGAAGAAGAACTACATCTAGGGTCTTCTCCCATGAAGTTTTCCAAAAGTAGTTTATTAAATATTTAACAAACCAATGAAACATTAAAAATAACATTTTATCACTTAAGACCCACTTAGTTTGTCGGTTCATAAATTACTCAATCTATAGGAAAAAAATATATTTACAAGATCTCGTGAGTGTTACAACTGAGAAATATAAAATTCCCTAAAACATTTATGTATATTAAAAATTAACTAACAAATTACATATACAAATTCTTTCTCTTCGATTTTAATTATTAAACATTTTGGTTTTTTTAATATGATAATATAATTTACAAATTCTTTCTCTTCGATTTTAATTATTAAACATTTTGGCTTTTTCAATATGATAATATAATTTTGGATAAGATTGGACATTTTTTAATATATAAATTGATTCAATGCTTTCAAAATTTGTAGAACATTTGGATAATATAGATATCATAACTCAAACAATTTTCACCATGGCAATTGAAAGAAGATAGAAAGGATAACATCCAATTGTACCAATCATTTAATCATTCCCATTAAAAACATAATTCAAACTTACCCAATAACCTTTTACTAAATTCTAAACAAAATCTAAAATAACCAAAAGATAGAGAAGATAACATCCAATTGTACCAATCATTTAGTCATTCCCATTAAAGACATAACTCATACCTACCCAATAACTTTTTACTAAATTCTAAACAAAATCTAAAATAACCAAAACATAAAAGAGTTACACTAATCTTATTTTCATTAAAAACTAACTTAAAACATAAAATGCATTTATATATTTAAAATTAAATTCTAAATTGTTTTAAATTATATATATATATATATATATATATATATATATATATATATATATATATATATATATATATATATATATATATATATATATATATATAATTTAAAATTATAAATTAAAGGAAAAAAATAAACTGAAATATAATTCTTAAAACATAATATAAATAAAATTGGTATTTTTTTTTATAATTTTTTTTAAAGGATTTCACAATTTTAATTTAATTAGCAATAATTATTTGGTGGAGGTAGGATTTAACTTCCATGGAATGTTTTATGATATTAATAGTATACACAAATAAAAATTGAGATTCATCTCTAGGTTAACGATTTTCTTTCTGCCATTTTAATTAAATTTATTAATTAAAAAAATATCATATGAAGTGAGTTGTAATTTTTTAGGCATGTCGTATTCATAAGCCATGGTATTTGGGTTTAGTGTTTTATCAAATCCTATTTAAAAAATAATAATCTTCATAGTAAAGTAGGGGTAAATATCCATGGTTAAAGATCTTCTACCATGTTTTTAAAATGTATATATATTTGATTTATATATTAATAGTTTTTATAATTATTAATATTAATTTAAAATAAAGCTATATTTTTTGTTATTTTTATGATTTTTTTTAATTTTAATATATTTCTTCAAGTAAATTTTATGATATCTATTACGGATTGATGCCTATTGACGTTTTATTAAGTTTTTAAATATTTTATAATTTAATTTTGCCATTTCTATTTTAGAATTGGGATTCCACAATTTTAATCTAATTATCAATAATTATTAAGTAAATGGTAGAGATTTAAGCTCCATGAAATATTTTAGATTATCCATAGTAATATACACAATCAAATGTTGAGATTTATTCCAAAAGTAGTTATTATTTTTTCTCTTTTTTATTAAATTAATTAATTTAAAAAAAATCATATGAACAAGTGTCATATGAAATTAGCTATGGTTTTTTGGGCATGTTGTGTTGATAACCCATGGTATTGTAACAAAACTGATTTACAGTTTAAAAATCCCCATGGTCAAGTAGGGAAAATCTTCATGGTTAAGAATATTGCTCTTTTTTTTAAATGTTTATATATGTAGCCGATATATTAATTCTTCTTCTTATCCTTATTCTTATTCTTATTATTATTATTATTATTATTATTGACTAGAAGAATCGATAATTGGGCTATCTATTTGAACGAGTACCATTATGAACTCTAAGCATGTATGTATCCCCCTTTCATAAGGATAGATGAATAAGGGGATTTGAACTCCTGATCTCCTCTTACATAATACTTCATTTACATGACTATCCCAAGTTGAGGTGATAGTTATTTTTATGATTTAATAATAATAATAATAATAATTTAAAATAAAGTTATAATTTAGTTAATTTTTATATTGTTTTAATCATAATAATGTGAAATGTATTATGAAGTAAGTGTTTTAATGATTATCAATACCATATAACCAAAAAGCATCACCCATTTCAAAATTAAAAGATATTATAAATATATGTACATTAAATATACACTAGCATAACCACATTAGTAAATGTGGTTGATATACCCAGAAAGAATATATTTATAATTATTATGATTATTATTTATTAATATTACTACTATTTTTAATTAATATTTTTATTTTTACTTTTAATTAATAAATAATTATCATAAATAACTAATTATTATTATTATTATTAATATGAATATTGTTAATTAAATAAATATTTATTAATATAAATATTCTTAATTATATGTAATATCTTTATTAATTAATAAATAATAATAATAATTCATTCATTCATTATTAATATAATGAATACTAAAAACCCAAGGGGTTATAAACTTAAGGGAATAATATTAAACCTTAGGAATATGAACCCTTATATTAATAGATCCAAGGGATTGATATTATAAACCCAAGGGAATAATAAAGCCAAGGGATAAAAATTATAAACCCAAGATATATAAACCCTAAGATAAATATTATGAACCCTAAAATAATCATGGTTGACCATGGTTGATTTCCATAGTGATACAATCCTTATGACAATGGAACGTTGGACCATGGTTGAAAATTCTTAACCATGATTAATTTTCATATCGAGAAAATCTTTGTCACAATGCGATGTTGGATCATGGTTAACTATGATTGGCCATGGTTAACCATAATTAATATTATAAACCCAAGGGATTAATGATAAAATCCCAAAGTATTATTAACCCAAGAGAATAATATTAAACCCAAGGGACTAGTATTATAAACATAAACCTAAGATAAATATTATAAAAACTAAAATAAACATGGTTTATTTTAATATTGAGACAATCCTTGTTAGAATGTGATGTTGGACCATGGTTGACCATGCTTAACCATGGTTGATTTTCATATTAAAACAATCTTTGTCATAATGTGATGTTTAACTATGGTTAACCATGAATGACCATGTATGACCATGTTTTATTTTATAAAACATGTTTGAACATGGTTGACCAAGGTTGTCCATGATTAACCTTTGTTGATCATGGTTGACCATGATTATCTTATTGAGAAGGACTTTGTCATAATGCGATGTTGGATCATGGTTGACCATGATTATCATATTGAGACAATATTTGTCATAATGTGACGTTGGACCATGGTTGAGAGAATGATTGATTTTCATATCGAGAATTTTTTTCACAATGTGACCTTGGACTATGGATGTCCATGATTAACCATGGTTGACCATGATTGATTTTAAATGGTTGACCAAGGTTAACAATGATTGAATTTATAAACCATGGTTGAGCATGATTGATATTATAAACCAAAGTGAATAATAAATGATATGGATTAATACTAGACACCTAAGGGATTATAAACCTAAGGGAATAATATTAAACCGTGGGAATATGAGACCTTAGATCAATAAACCCAAGGCCGGATAAAAATTATAAAACCAAGGTATATAAACACTAATATAAATATTATAAACCATAAAATGAACATGTTTGCCCATGGTTTATTTTCATATTGAGACAAACTTTGTCAGAATGTGACATTGGACCATGGTTGATCATGCTTAACCATTCTTGATTTTCATATCAAGACAATATTTGTGACAATGTGATGTTTGACCATGGTTGACCATGATTCAACATGGATGACCATGTTTGATTCTATAAAACATCGTTGAACATAGTTGACAAAGGTTGACCATGGTTGATCATGGTTGACCATGATTATCATATTGAGACAATATTTGTCATAATGTGATGTTGGACCATGGTTGAGACAATGATTGCTTTTGATATTGAGATAATATTTGTCACAAAGTGAAGTTGGATGATGGTTGACCATGATTAACCATGGTTGACCACGATAGATTTTATAAAATATCGTTGACCATGATTGAATTTATAAAACATGATTGACTAGGTTTGACCATGATTTACACTATAAAACCAAGGGAATAATAAACTTTAGGGATTAATACGGAAAACCCAAGGGAATAATATTTAACCCTAGGAATATGAACCCTTTGATCAATAAACCCAAGGGATTCATATTATAAACCCAAGGGAATAATAAACCCAAAGTATAAAAATTATAAATCCAAGGTATATAAACCCTTAGATAAATAGTATAAACCCTAAAATAAACATGGTTAACAATGGTTGATTTCCATATTGAGACTATTGGCATTATGAATAATTTGGTGCCCTTGATGGAAACCTACTGGATAAAGATGTCCACATGATGGTAGAAAGATGAGTATAAAGGCTAGTACATATGTGACAAATAGAATGGACAAACAAATATCAGTTCAGAGACATAAGAAATGATAAAGGTGATGTTTGGGAAGTATATGTGGGTCCTGTGAACAAAGGTCACGTACATACGCGGGTATGGTGAAGAAAAGTCACGTACATTTTCCACACCATGGTATTCTCAATACTAGGGGTCTTTCCCATAATATTGGCCCATAGTAATGATCACAGAAACAAATATTTGATCCAATCAAAGAATACGGTCAACATTATAAAGGGATTGGCCTAAGGTATTGGATAATTCCTAAGCTATATAAGGAGATGTAGATCAAAGTGTTAAGTGTGCATGTGATGGAATAATTATAAATGACTTGATCTAAAATAAGTGTGCATCAAGGAGCATGGAGATGGATTAGATCTAATAGATATGAAATAACTACATATTGAATAATATTTTTATGTTTTGATAGATGTGTGATGGTGACATTATGATGTTTTTCCAAACATTGTATGCCGAGATTTGGGTTTGAAAGATGTTGTGTTGTGCAGTGAAGAAATAATTTAGTAATTACATATCTATACATGGTTTTTTCACTAATAGGTCACGTACATACACATATTTTCCTCTAGGTAGTTGCGTATATATTTTGAAATATGAAGATATCTGTATGCAGGTGTCAAGTATGAAAAGTGTGTACATACGAGGATGTGCTTTACAAAAGTCATGTACATCTGCTAGGGTTTTGCAGTATGAAATATTAATGATGTATGATCAATTATTTAATGTTTTTTTATATGTCAATGAAGTATCTCTCATGATAATCTATGTTTGACAGTACTAGTTAGGTTGAACTGGTTGTGGAATAGAATGCTAACTATTGATGATTCTACTGTGTGATGATTTGTATTTGGTTCAGAGAACTATGATGGGTTCAATATGTGCTTTAATGATTGTTTTAGTGGTACAATAATGTATATTCAATTACCAATGTGTTGATATTTGTATACAGGTATTATTCATGGAAAACATGTATATACGCGGGTATAGTACAGAACAATAGCGTATATATTCTGACATATAATTGATTAGTGTTTTTAGTGATAGGATCTGGTTTCGATGATGAGAAATATGTTGTTTTGTATTTTGATGAATGTATTTACAGTGATATGAGTTAATCTAACTACTTTGGTTGTTTGTGAATGAGTTGATTCATTTGGGTTTCATTTGGTTCAGTTATTAAGTGATTTAGAGATTGATTTCAGAAGTATTATTCAGTATTGGGCATAAATGATGGTAGTGGTTATAGCGTGAAAATATAATGAAAAATGGCCTACGATTTTTGATGTTTTGAATTAGGTGGATATAGTATGAAATATTATGAAACATGGTCCACATAGTTACTGAGGATTGTAGCCTTCATTCAGGGAGTCGAAGCTTCCTTCTAGTGGTAGCTAGTAAATATAATGAGGCGGTTGGAGCTCCCTTCTATTGGGTGTCAGTAAATAAGATCATAGGGTTGGAGCTACCGTCCAGTGGGTGTTGGAGAACGAAAGAAGGTGGTATCCTTCTACAGTTGGGTGCCTGCGTACTGGGATGAGTCTTCACCAGTACAAGATTGTAATATGTTTTTTTTATAATAAAAGATGGAGAGAGAGACGACGACAATAGTGGTTTTCTCCCACAATGTGTTTCCACCTAAAAATCACAGCGTTCATGTGTGTTGATGTGGTTCTTATGTGCGATGTTTTGTTATATTCTTACTTCTCATGGTTACTATTTAATTAATGTCTAATGAAGTACTGATGCACTGGTTCAAGTTAAACATATGATGAATTAATTAATTGGATATACACTACTTGTCTTCATAACAGTCGCGTACATATGCTAGTTTACTTCATTAGAATAGCATACAAAAATTTGAATATTAAATTGAAAGGTTTAAGTGAGTTTTAAAATATTGAGACCCCGTCCCCCCCTCCCCAGTATCTTTCCAAACAATTGGAATAAGAGAAGGTCACTCTAGAAAAATCTTAATCTCTTGAAGTGGATCAACAAAGATGGGAAAGAAGCAAAAGAAGAAGGCAACAAAAATGAAGAAGACAACTCAAATAAATTGTGATAGTGAAAATTTTCAATCATATACACTAATATATGGAAGAAAATATTCAAATTCAGAATATCTTATCTTTCTATTGATCAGGAATGAAGAAGAAAAAAATCAAGAATTATTAGGTACTGATTTTTTTCTACTTGTGATCCATTTTCTTGTTCATCTAATATTGATGATAGTGAATATGACTCTGAATCAATTGAATTTTTTTCTTATGGGTAAAATTGAAAGTAATATAACGGCCCTAAAAGTAGAGGTTAAAAGGCTCACAAATGAAAATAGAGATCAACAAAAATTATTTTATGAAAGGGAATGTACCTACAAAGAAGATATTATCGGGTTAAATAACCAATTGGAAGAAAGAAACAAAATTGAAGAAGGAATGAGGAATCAATATAAGGAAAAGGATTATCAATGACAAATACTACAGGATGAAGTAGTAGCATTGAAAAATAAAGTTAAAAATAAGATGAATGAAGAAAATACAACAACCCAGGAGCTTAAATAGAGAACCAATTACTATGAAGGACTTGAAACCGAAATCATCTCTCTCAAATCCGATCTTTAAAAGTAAAGAAAACAATATGAGGAGAATTTCCAAGTATTTGAATAACAATAAAATATTTTTAAGAATGAATTCACTGAGTTGAGAACTCAATTAGAAAAGACTATAGGTGAAAAAGAGGTTGAGGTAAGTATTCTAGAATGTAAGCTAGCATAAAAGGTTCGGCAATTGAGATTCTGAGATAGCTAAAATATATTAGACAATATCCTTAGCAATAAAAGGTATCTTTGCATTAAGTATAGTCTTGGATTTCATAAGAGTGTGAAAGAGAATATAGCTCAGAAGATTGTGCAAAAAATCATAAGGCTATCAAAGAAAATTCTGAAAAACCAGATAAAGAAGTGAGAATTCAACCAATCAAACAACCAAAGAAAGAAAATTTTCAAAGGGAATCATTTTATCCTAACTATAGAAGTAGCAATCAATTATCTTGTATACATGTCATAAATTTGGAAATGTTGTAGCCAACTGCATAAGAATATTTTTTTATCTCATACCAAGTTCACAGGAAGATCATCGACTCCCATGTACTCGGGTTTCTTTAATGGATTATTTTTCCTTGCAACATATTTGTTCACAAAGATATGGATTTCAATAAAAGTAATATCAAACAGACATATTATGATTCCTCAACTCGATTTTCTAGTTATATATGATGTTGTACTTGTAAGAAGGTTGGGCATAAGGTCACTAATTGCAGAAAAAAATTGGAATAAAATCATAAGGTGGGATAAGTTTAAGCATATGGGTATAAAGTGCAAGAAAAGTTGGGGAAATAACAAACATCAGTCAAAAACATAGGGAATATTGACTTTGCTACAGTCCATCACTCTTAGATATTACTTCCCATAGTGATTGCAAAAGTGATGTGAGGTACATGACCTCATGAAGAGTAGGTGATTATTATCAGGTCCTTGGGATCCATGATGGATGGAGGAGCTATACATATGTATGTCTTGATGATGATTCCAATGTATTTTTTATATTCATGTTGCTTATATTACTAACATATGACGTGGTACCAAACAAGGACATACAATACAAGCTTGGGGGGTTATGTGGTTATGAAAAATCAGTAGCTTACTTTCTGTACATAGATATTATGAAGGGTAGTCACGTATATGCATGATTTCTTATCTAGACAGTCGTGTATGTTTCTCTATGATGAATAAATAGTAGGATAAAAATAGGAAGAGGGTATGATATGCTTCATACAATTATTATTTTTCTTTCTTGTTTTGATATTGATTGGTTATAATCTATTGATATTCAGATTCTATTAGCTTATGATGGTTTATGAGTTGCTGCAATATGGCATTGCTGCTTTGATGATGAATGAGTTGGATGTGATTAGACCTGATAGTGAATAATTAACACAAGTTCAAGGGGAGAATTTGATATGCTTCTATTAGTGCATTATTGAAATTATTATTTCTTTAGTATGCCTTGCTGCATAATGATGTTCACAAAAAGTATATATCATTGGTGATGTCGATGGAGACACATATGTTGTTGAATTTTTGGATATATTGATTAAGTTTCACTTATGAAGTTGATCCTACATAATACACTCGATGAAAAATATGTGCATGATATAGTTGACATTTATATTCTTTTGGGTTACTTATGGTGGAGTCATGAATGTTGCATATATGTTTCTTGAAGATATGTATATAACATTGGTCAATAATGCTACTGATCATATTTGTGATTCTCTTTGTTTACACACCAAGTATGTTAATGGTACATATGATATGTTGTTTGAGGATTATGGCTCTTCTTATGTATGGAAATAACATGTTGATCAAGGATTTTGGTTACTAACAAAGCTTGACTATACAATCTCATCCTAGGATTGGTTAATGATGATGCGTCCATACATATTTCTATCTCTATGTCATAGGATATCAATAAATTGTAGATATGGATCCTATGGATTATTACTTGAGTTGCATATTGGTGAAGTTGCCTATGGTGTGATAATTCTTCTTGAATGAAGAATATGGTTGAAGAGAATGGTATTGTTGCTACAACTACTTGGTGATGCTTGAAAGAATTGCATATTTGGTCACATATTGATGTTGATGAAGGAGGATGATATATTTTCCTATCTTAACTCATGTTGATGATGTTCATGTTGCAGGATCATATATGGTGAATAATGGTTGGTGATGACTATTATGGTCTTGCTACCTCACTATTGAGGTCTTTGGTTTTGGTTATAAATGTCATATTTGTCTCTTGATGTAAAGGTAATGTAAATACCCATGATGTAAAATTGTAATATTTAGTCATGTTTGGACTATTGGAGTCAAAAAAATTATTTATGTAATCCCATTATTTTGGGAATTTGAGGTAAACATTGAGTCACAATATGTAACCTCACTGTTTTGGGTGATTGATGTAAGTATGAGTCCTTGAGGCCATATTTTTTTGAGTAATAGAGTCATGAAATTCTTCATATATCTTCTAGAACATTCATAATATGCTCAGGGGGGCATGGTTAGTGCTCATATTCAACAAATAAGATCTACAATGCTCATATCTACAAAGGGAGAAATAAGTCTTCATTCAACATTGGTTAGCCCTTTACCCTTGATGTAAAATGGGGAGAAAAACTTGGTGTTTGGAGAATGATTGGTTACTTGGGAGAGAAGCCTGCTATGTTTACAAATTGGCTTAAAGGTATCTACAGGTGGTGGTAACCAAACACCAAATTGGTTACCATCAAGTTCAAAGGGGGATATTTTTTTGGATTATGACTAATGTGTTGTAATTGATGGTGGCCTACTTGATGAAGATGTCAACATGATGGTAGGAGGATGAGTATATAGGCTAGTAAAATTTTGATAGGGAGATTGGACAAAGGAAAATTAGTTGAAAGACAAATGAATGATAAAGGTGAATTTTGGAAGTATATGTGGGTCCTATGAACAAAGGCCATGTACATACATGTGTATGGTGAAGACAAGTCATGTATAGTTTCTGCACCTTGGTATTCTCAATACCAAGGGTCTTTACCATGGGATTGGCCCATAGTAATGAGTGCATACCATCACGATTATTAAGGGATTGGACTAAGGTATTGGTTAAGGCCTAAGATATATAAGGAGATGGAGATCAAAGTGTTAAGCATGCATGTGATGGACTATTTATGAATGATTTGACCTGAAATAGGTGTGTACTAGGGGGCATGGAGATGGATCAGATCTAATAGATATTAAATGACTAAATATTGAATAATATGTCTATATTTTGATAGATATGTGATGATGATATTATGATGTGTGTCTCTAATAGTTTATGCCAAGATTCGGGTTTGAAAGATGTTGTGTTGTGCAATGAAGAAATGACTCACTAATTGCATATATATACATGGGTTTGTCACTAAGAGGTTACATACATATGTGTATCTTCCTCTGGGTACTCGCATGTATATTCTACAGTATGGTAGATCTGTACACAGGTGTCAAGTATGAAAAGCACATATATACGTGGGAGTGATTTACAAGAGTTTTATACATCTAATAGGGTTTTGAAATATGAGTTCTTAATGAAGTCTGATCAGTTTTGTTATGTTTGCTACTATCTATCGATTAATTCTCTCTCATGATAATGTTTGTTTGAAAGTACTAGTTGGGTTGAATTGGTTCTGGAATAAAATGCTAACTAGTGATAATGCTATTGTGTGATGATATGTATTTGGTTCAGAGATTTGTGATGGGTTCAGTATGTGTTTCATTGGTACATTAACGTAGATTCAATTATTAGTGTGTTGAAATCTTTATGTAGGTATTCTTCATCGAAAACACGTATATACGTGGGTATAGTTAAACATAATAGTTTATATATTCTGACATATAATTGATCAGTATTTGTGATGAGAAGATCTGATTTCAATGATGAACAATATGTGGTTTGGTATTCTCGTGAATGTATTTAGAGTGATATATCTCGATGCTTTGGTTGTTTTAGAGTGAGTTGATTTATTTGGGTCTAAGTTGGTTTAGTGACTAAGTGATTTAGAGATTGATTTCATAAAAAAAATTTGCATTGGGATTAAATGATGGTAGTGGTTCTAGTATGAAAATATGACGAAAGGTAGCCTACAAGTTTTTATGTTTTGGGTAAGGTGGGTCCAATATGAAATATTATGAAACTTAGTCCATAGAGGTTCTGCATGTTGGAGCCTTTAGTTAGGTAGTCGAAGCTTCCTTCTATTGGTAGCTTCTAAAAATTATTAGTGGGTTGGAGCTCCCTTCCAATGGGTGTCGATAAACGAGATCAGGGGGTTGGAGCTCCCTTCCAGTGGGTGCAGGAGAACAAGAAAAGGTGGTAGCTTTCTGCAGGTGGGTGGCTACGTACAAGTACGAGTCTGCACCAGTACAATATTTTAAGATTTTTTATTTATAATAAAATATGAATTCAAAGATGATGCAAATTTTGGTTTTATCTCACATTGGGTTTCCACCTAAAACTAATGGTGTTCATGTGTGTTGATGTGTTTCTTATGTGTTATGGTTTATTCCATTATTATTGTTGATGGTTACTACTTAATTGATGTCTAATGAAATATTGATGTACTGGTTCAGCTTAAACAAAAAATGAATTATTTCATTGGATACACACCACTTGTCTTCATCGCAGACGTATACATATGTTGGTTTACTGATTTGAAATAGATATGAAATAATATTGAAGTAGAACTGGATATTTGCCAAAGTGAATTGATTGTTAACTTGGTCGCGTAGTGTGGAAGACTGAAGGAAATAAATTGATTTTACGACTTAACCCAGAACTTAAGAAGCACAATTAAACTTGAAATTGCAACAAGGAACAAAGATAGAAGACAACAAACATTTATTACGGAGTTTGTCCCTATTGGACTACGTCTTTCGATCTGCTTTCAAGATGGGTGTCTGTTTTATTAAGGATTGATCCAAGAAATTATTTACACAGAAATTCGCCATATTGAACATGCTTGCAGGCATCTCTGGTCTCTATCAACATAAATCTCTCTCTCCTAGATTTCTAATGCATGTCTCAGCATCCAATTCTACATCTAGACGACCAAGATACATTGAAAACAAAGCTACATCTCTCCTATAGAATTCTGACTACAAATCTTCGAAAACAGTCCTCCCCTTCATCATGAGAAATGGTGTAATTTATAATGCAGATTTAGGTCAAAAATGGGAAAAAAATGGCATGTGGTTGAGTGAATTAGATGGTAAAAACCTCTCAGTCATATAATAATGTAACACCTTAGGAATTATGTTACATGGTGGTTGAAACGATCATAGCGCATTTAATTTATAAAACCCAAAAATAGACCATATGATAAAAAGAAACGTTGACAGTTTGATTCTGACGAAAAGTTGTTAACTGCTCCATGTGATAGGTTAGTGAAATAAAATGGAATTCTACCTCGTAGGTTAGGTCCTGTGATTCTACAAATTATGTGATGACTCCCGCCTGTGACAAATATATACAGTCAACTCTGTCATATAGTCGCGGTCTTCTGGCGGCCAGCTCCACAATTGTGCGGTAACATTTTTATTGCGTTCACATGTTTTGTGTTGCAGTGGTTAATTCCACACCTATGCGTGATTTTATTGATATGTTTTATAATATGGTTTATTACCATATTTTTAACATATATTTCTGAAAGGTTTATGAAAAGTGTTTTAACATATGTTTTGTATATTTTAAAACAACACCATTTGGGCTAGGTCTTTAGCATAGGCTTGAACTATTACAAAACACCATAGGTTTAGGTTTAGTGTTAGGTTTTGACTTTAAGATTAGGACTAGGATGTTTATTACATTTTTTTCAACACCACTTACTTAGGATTAACACCATAGGTTTTCCAACCTAGTTACATAGGTTTTCACCACATCATTACACCATGACATGTTCTACACCATAAACATTTAACCATGACTGAAGAAATTGAAGAGTTCCTCTCTCATCTAGAAAATTGGAGAAATTGAAGATTGTACTGGATCCCTGTCTATTCGAAGTGATGTAAGATCCTTTTGGATCAATCCTCTCCACTTGAACGCTTTTGGACCAACAAAAGTTTGATTTAAGCAAACATCAAGTGAGGGTACAACTCCCTCACTCTTCCGATATCCATCCACCTCACCTTGATAGGATTCATGCCTTTGAGTCCCACTCGAAGATATTCAACATCTCCACACCTTGAAGTGTGAACCTTCATGTCCAAGATGGTGTATTCCTGCAACTCATTCATATACTCAGGTGCCAAATCATCAACGGTAGGAATATGTGTATATTCATCTAGATCAATGATCATCATAGGTTCATACAACTTTAGATTTTCTACATTTACGACTGAATAAATATGCATGTAAGGAGGTGGATCTAACTGGAATGCATTATTTCCAATATTTTCCACAATCTTGGAAGGACCATACCTGATGGGTTTCAATTTCTTAACTTCACCTTTCAACATGTATTTACTGATATACAACCATACCTAATCACCGACCTGAAAATGATGATCCACTCAATTCTTGTCATGGCACATTTTGAACTTGGCCTAACTCTTCTCTATATGATCTTGCACTGCTTCATGTATCTATTGTATCTATTGAATGAAATTAACTGCTTTGTTTGAATCGTCATGTCCATCCACTTTATCTTCTTCACCAAACATGAAATCCATTGGTGGCTTTGGTAGAGACCCAAAACATGTTTCAAATGGAAATCTCTTAGTCAGAGAATGTAAGGCTCGATTGTGAGCATACTAAACATAAGGTAAATATTCATCCCACAACTTAGGATGTTTGCTACAGTAACCTCAAATAATAAGTATCACTTTCTTGTTCACCACTTCTATTTTCCCGTCGGTCTATGGATGAAAAGTTGTGCTCTTCTTCAGCTTTGTGTCCATGAGTCCCCACAAAATGGACTGAAGCTCTCCTACAAAGCGAGTGTCTCAGTCAGAAATTATGGAAGTAGGTAACCCAAAATGAACCCATACCTGTTGAAACAACATCTGTGTAGTCTACTCAGTAGTCACTTGCGTTTTGCATGGAACAAGAATGCACATCTTGCTGAAATGATCAACCATGACATACATGTAATCAAGCCCACTCTTGGACATAGGAAGTCCTCCAAAAAATTCCATGGAAATGTTGTCCCATGGTCGCAAAGGAACTAGAAGTGGCATATACAAGCCAACATTTCGATTTCTTGGTTTTCTTGTCGAACACATAACACATCCTTTAATGTAGTTAAAAAAAATTTCTTACATACGAGGCCTGTAGCAATACCTTTTAATTTGCGCCATTGTCTTACTTACACCAAAATTTCTTGAAATGTGAGAAGAATTTGCTTCCCGAATAACATGCGCCCTTTCTGTCTGTGGTATGCTCAACTTACCCAGATGATATACAACCTATCATGAGCATGAAAATTTACTTCTTCCGCCTGAGTACCATGAGTTAGTGATTCATAAATATCTTTGAAATCAACATCTATACTATATTTTTCTAAATAGCTTTCATGTTTTAAAGAACTATTCTGAAACACTACTGAAGCCCTCAAAGATGGCTCGACAACATATAAGCTACTTTGTTTGTTACACATTTCTTGTACTTAATTACTAAGTGAAATTTTTGAAGAAATCCCATCCATCTATAATGGCGAGATTCATTGCAACTTAGTCTAAGACTGAAGGTACTGAAGCAGCTGATGATCTGTTTGAATCATTGTTTCCTTACCCATTAAGTAGTATTTCCATTTTTTAACACTTTCAACCAAAGAAAACAGTTCTTTATCATATGTCGGATAATTTACAACTGCCTTAGAAAATTTTTCTGAATGAAAACAAATAGATTTCCCTTTTTGAAGTAAGACTACAACCATTGCATAACCACTAGTATATATTTCAATTTCGAATGGTTTTTGAGTATCTGGTAAAGCTAAGATTGGTATTGTGACAATTTTCTACTTAATTATATCAAAATATTTTTGTTGTTTCCCTCCCCACTGATAGGAAACTTTAGAACCCATTGAAGCATCTAACAGTGATGCAATAAAAGAAAAATGAGAAATCGATTTTCTCCAATATTGAACTGCACCTAAGAAACTCCTAACTTCAGTCACATTTTGTGGTCTTGGCCACTTAACAATCACATCGATGTTAGCTGGATCTATTTTCAAATGACCACCTCCAACTATGTAACCAAGATAAAACAATGAAGTTTTCCCAAACTCACATTTGGATAGTTTAAGGTACAATTTTTCCCTTTGCAACACTTCAAATACCTATTTAACATGCCTAACATGCTCTTCTGTACAACAACTGAAAATCAAGATATCATCTAGGTAGATTATGACAAATTTATCAATGTATGGATGGAATTCATCATTCATAACCCGCATGAAAGTTGTTGGAGCATTACACAAACCAAAATGCAGCACTAACCATTCAAATATCCCCTACCTAGTTTTAAATGCAGTTTTCCAAATTTCATTTTCTGCAATGCGAATTTGATGATATCCACTACGCAAACCCAACTTAGTGAAATAGACAGAATTTTTCAACTAGTCAAGTAAATCATCTATCATGGGAAGAGGATACCTATTCTTGATTGTGATTTTTTTTAAGGCCCTAAATTCTACACACATTATCCATGTCTCGTATTTCTTAAGAACCAAAATTATGGGTGAACCACACGGAGATTAACTAGGTCGAATGAATCCTTTTTCAATGAGCTCTTGGATTTGTTTCTTTATTTATTCATTATCTATATCTAACATGCGATACATTCCAACATTAGGAAGAGGGAAATTAAACAACAATTGTATCTCGTGTTGTATTTCCCAATTAGGAGCCAGATGTTTTGGTTATTTAAATAGACTTTGAAAAGAATCTACCACTTTAACCAAACTATATTTAAACTGAGATTCACAACCTGAAAAAGCATCATGTTGATCCTTATGTTGTTCTTTTACAACCATGAGTACATATATTTTACTTGAACTTATTAGCATCTTCATCTGATTAGCAGTAACTAAATCCAAGTGTGTTTTGATTTTATTTTCCCTGACAATGTATTCAATCCCATCTTTCTTAAGATGATATTTATGCTCTTTCCTATGAAACACAACATCACGATCAAAGAGGTAAGGACTTCCTAGCACTACTACACATATTTCTAATGGAATCACATTTAAATCCACTTCATCAATGTAATTAGTTGTGATGGAAAATTTTAAACGATATTTCTTTGTGACATTAATCTGAGTATTTTCTTTTAGCCAACCTAATGGGTATGGTATTGGATGATTCTATGTCTCCAAACCCAATTTCTTAACTAATTATTCAGATATCAAATTTTCCCATGATCCACTTTCAAATAAAGTGTCTATTTTTGTGTTCTTAGAAGTTACCCTTATGTGAAATAATTCAACTCTTTTATCCTCATCCAGATTATTTATGTTTGAAGAAGATGCAGAAGTACTAGAACTTGAACTAGCGTCAGAACTTTTACTTTTCAAAACCATTGCGGTTATTTTCCTTTCATCACCTGAGTCAGAGCCCAAACCTTTTTGGATTGTTGTATTAGCCTTCTTTTCACCTTTCTTTTTCTTGAAACTATTTGGTCTGAGTTATTGGTGAAGTTTCCAATGTTTGGCTTCATCGTGTCCAATTCTCTGGCAGTGAGAACAAGTAGGTATTTCACCTTCCTTTTGAGTTTTTGTTGTTTTCTTTCCCTTCAAACTGCTATTCCTTTTCTTGTCTTTGGAATCCTTGATTTCCAACTATTTGGATGCTTTACATGAAAATTTGAACAGTCTGACACCTAATTCAATATGTATGGCTTGAACACACACTTAATCATAGTGAGTGGGATTAAACATCAATAACGTATTTTGTAAGTAATAATATAAGTTGCCAATGTACTTTAATAAAGTTTCACGTGTATCCAATGGAATACCAAGTGATAAATCTTTCTTCCTAAACTCCTGAGAAATCTCCTGACCTTTCTTCCCTTTACCTTGCCTCAAATGTTGCCAATCAATAATAGCTTGTTGCATGTATCCTAAAGGATAGAATTGTTTTCTTAGAGCATTTAAAAACTTAGACCATGAAGGGATGACTTTAAATTCCACTTTAAATCTACTTGAGTTTTATTTTCCCACCAGATTAAAGTTGTTTCCCCCATTGTAAGTGTAGCTAACTGAATTTTTGTTCTTTCATGAGAAATGTTCTGAATTATACAATATACTTCTAATTTTTTAATCCAGTTATCTAACTTTTCAGGATTAATTTCACCATCATAAATAGGTAGTTCAAATTTTACATAAATTTTCAAAAGAGATGATTTCTAAGTTTTTTTTATGTTTCAGAATCTGAACTGGAAGAAGAATAAGAAGAAGGTGATGAAGATGATGGAGGAGAAGGAGGTTTATCAGCTTTTCCTTTTCCCTTTTCCTTCTTCGACGTCTTTGAAGAAGAATATGCATCTCTCGCCTTATTATCTTCATAGAGTTCTCCCAAAATCCATTGCATGTTCAAAAACATTTTTTGAATCTATTCATCGCACATGGTGTAAGATCCCAAAATAGCGAAATTCTACAACAATAAGAATATCTTAAGATATTCTAAAGTTAGAGATAAACATTAATTTGAAAAAATAATGCAAGTTGTGCCAATTTACTTATTTATATTAGATTATGATTACATCAGCAAAACTATGTCTCCATATGTTATCTCCAGGTGGGGAAAAGTAGTGATCTGGACCATAAAAATGTTATTTCCAGAAAATAACGCTGTAACTATGAGAAATGGGACTTAGATCCCTTATATCATGCAATATAAATCTCACATATATAATGGTAGATGAAAAAAATCATTCTAGCTAAGTTAAACAGATCTCCTGGTTCTTATATGGCTAAAAAACACTGAAAAACCCATAGCTTAACCCATACAGAAAACTATGAAGCAAGAAAATCATAATTAAAAGAGGGTTTTTATAGAAATATGTTGTAGACAACATATTTGGAGTTAATTTAGCCAAAGCACAGAGAAACACAGAGATCTGGCCTCTTTTATACAATGTAAAGATAACCCGGCAAGGGTTTCTTGGAAGCTCAAGTACAAAAAGGAATAGATCTGAATATTCAGCTGCAAAATAATGCAATCCCCTACAACATTACATGAACATAGATGAATAAAGTACAATAGGTATTAGAATCTCTTTTTCTATCTTTCCGGGGGAAGGGTTGGCCCTTGCCCAAGGAAACTAGCCCAGAATCAAGGTATCAAACCTTGTTGTAGCTTCTCTCTAGAAAATGACGCAATTCCTGCAAGGGACTGCACATTAAAAGCTAAGATATGCTTTTACCCAATGCCAATATGTGAAAATATTCCTGGGATCCTCCCTTGTTGATCCTCCAGTGGATAAACAAGCTCTCCACTGAAAAACAAGCCCAAAAATGGCTCAAAGAGATCCTCCTTTGCTGCACCCTGCAACACAACCCAGCTCTAAATAGAAACTGCATTGTAGCTAAAGGAGGTAGCTTGGAAAAAATTCTGAAATGAGGAAATGTAGCCTAAAGAACCTCTCCTTCCCTGAGGATGAGGTAGGGATTCCCGATCGAGAACACCCTTGTGCTAAACAACAAGAGGAAGCAAAGTCTCAACAGACCAAAGAAAATAATAATCCAAGCATGAATACAATGTTTGTCCTCCTTTCCATATATAGCAAGTTCTCCTCTCCATAGTGGGTCCCATCCATATGTGCCACCTAGCCTATGCAAATTGTCCTCCATTAGAACTACGTAGTCCATCATGGAGATACAATGTATCTAGACAGTGCATGTGGACTTGGTCAAATATGACTGGATCAACATGATCCAATATTGTTCACACCTGTAGGTGCTCAATCCAGCTTCTTATTCTTCCCCTTTTCACATAAGGGATGCTATTTTTCCTTCTAAAGAGGTTAATGGGCCTCCCTACCCATTTTATTCATCTACCTATGGGTTAGAGGGTTTTTTTTTATTACATAGGGAATATAAATATTTTAGGGTATTTATTATTGATTTATTTGGCCAAATGGCTTGTTGTGTGGGCATGTCAAAAATAAAAAGAGCGCGTCCGAAATTTTTTCCATTGGAGCACATTCCATTGCAGAGGACCATTGCCATTCGATTCAGATTCAGTAGAGACTGCCATTGGCATTCGATTCATCAGAGATTTAGCAGAGGCCGACCACAAGTTTTTCCATTGGAGCATGTTCGATTCAGCAGAGATTCAACAGGCCACACCATTTCCATTCTATTCAGCAGAGATTTAGTAGAGGCCGACCATTGCCATTCAATTCAGCAGAGGTGGACAGGCATTGCAGACATCACAGGCGGACGGGCACCATTTCAGACAACAGAGGCGGATGGACTAGGGTTTAGACAAGCAGTGGACGCATTTGAGATTCGCAAGCCAACTCTGTTGTCTCTACTGTAGCTATTGGTGATATCTGCTGGTGAGTCTAGTTTTGCCATAGAAATCGCATTCTCAGAGTGCTAGAGCAGAATCCTATCATTTTTTTTAGCGAGAAAGTTTCTTCTGTTGAAGTAAAAGAACAATTTCAAAGTCTAATTATGGAATCTCCATTCAGATTTTTTCCTCCTGCTCTGAAACGACCCAAGACTGCCTTCACAAGCCCAGGAAATAGGAATGGCCTTCGGAAGAGCTCCAATGTCAATGTGCATTCCAAGGTTCCCGCGAAGAATCTCTATGCCTCGACCCCAGCCAATAGCCCTGCAGAGTATCCTCAGAGAGCACCATCCCTGTTCAAGGATTCATTTTCCTGGCAAGCCGAGGAGATCAAAGAGAACAATGGGATTGAGAACATCAGGCCTTATAAATTTGCAAGCATGAGGTTGCCCACACCCAAAGGCATGAAAAGTTTCATGGCCCCAACGTTTTGAGCTGCTTCTAAGGTTGCTGAACCCAGAAAGAGGATTTGATGGAGAAAAATGAGACTGTTGGGCATCCTTCTTCTTTAATGCAATCACCAGCCAAACTCCAGGTGAAATCGCCATCTGTGCCGAAGCCTCAAAATTCGGTCCTGTATGAGCCTTTGATGGAAGATAGCCCACTTGCTAGAGAAGAGCATGAAGAAGTTTCAGTGGATTGTATGGAGGTGGATGAGGTTCAATCCACATCGCAGACTAAAAGCAAGGCCTACAAGGTTCTTCTTGAAGCTGGGTTTGTTTCCAATCCCAATGAGGGAAAGGAACCTAACCTTGAATTAAGCAAGGAAGGTGAGTCATTAGCCTTTCTGGCTCAGTTTCCTGATCCCTGGCGACGAGCCCACAATCCTTCCACCCTATGATACTAAGACTAATTATATATCTCCCCGGCCTTAGTTTATCCGTTATCATCTAGAAAGAGACCTAGAGTTGGAAGTTGGGGGACAAGATTGCGGGGAGCAGGGGTTTTTGGAATCTTGACCGAAAAGTGGGCTTAGCGAATTCATAGAGATTAATAAAATACAGTCCTTGGGAGACCGAATGGATTTTTTAGGTATATCCACTGATTTTAGAGAAATCCATGAGGTTGAAGAAAAATAAATAGCATCAGTTGATAAATCTAAGGAAATGCCCTGTAACACTGGTGGTGCAGCCTTTGAACCTAGGTTGAATATTTTTGAAAAAGAGTGGGCAATGTATGATGATGAAGATTAGGAGGAGGAGGAGAAGCCCTCTGGTTGGTTGAAAATTTCATTTCTGTTTGTATTTGTTTTGCTGTCTGCTTCAGTTGCTTTTTTGGGATCGGGAAGCCTCGGTCTTCTGCCACCATCTCTGTAGAACAATGCATTGGCTACTGGTGAGTTTTATGCCTTGACAGTGAATGCTGTTAAAGATGTATAATGGTTTTGGAGAAAGGATTCTGTCAAAGATATGAATCATTCTCTTTTACAGTATTCAAGGGAAAAATTCAATGTTATTGTAGAGAATCTTAAGTTCTGGGTTGATTCAGCCTTGAACAAGCTAAAGCTGCTAGCAAATTCTGTGATGGAAAGAACAATGGAGAAATCCTTTGAGAAAACCCATAGCAGTGGTATTGAAGGAATGGGTAATCATCTTGGCTTGGAAACTGTTGTAGAAAGGTATATCAAGGACCATAGCCTTTCCTCCGATGAGGGCCTACTAGAGAAGGGGAGTAGCACAGAGGTTACTCTAAAAGGATTTTATTAGTTTGTTGCTTCTTCAATTCAGAATGAACATTCCACCCAAATATCCAGTGCAAGGGAGGGAGGGGATGTTCCAGAGGGGAATACTAAGCTTGATGCTAATCTTCACAATGCATCTAAGAACTCGTCATCCTCTGGAATGCAAGAAAAAGGCAATAAGGTTGGAGTAAAAGAACATGGAGACTTAATGCCATTATATTCTCCAGAAAACCTTCCTCGTTTAGACATACCTTTATCCTCCTACTCTGACATAGATGATGAAAACGATAGATACGGTTTTGAGGAATCTATGTTATCATCTTCTTCATATAGAATAGACATTTCTGCTGCTTCTAAGGAATCTCTACCTATGGTTCATTCTGAAGAAGTATATAATCTCAATGAAGCAACAGACATTGATGAGATTCCTGAAACTATCATCGTTCCTAACCATGACTAGAAGTTTGCATCAATTGTCAGCGAAGATTCAGAAGTCATTGAACCTTTCGTTCCTTTGGTTTCACAGAGAAATAAAAAAGTCAAGCAAGAATCTGAGGCACTAGACATGGACAGCCAAACACCTGAGAATGTGACTGTTGAAGATGAAAGTTACAGTGATTCTCCTTCAAATGTATATGGTGAGTACCTTGTGAAGGAGTTACAATTCACAGAGATGACTGACTCTATGATTTCCCAAGTGGAAGAGAGAGCACTAGAAGAATCTCCTTCATCTACTGTAAGAGACTTCATTGGTTCTGGAGTTGATGCCTCCACCCTTCCAAAGAACTCAGTAAGAGAGCTTTTGCCTAGTCCAACTATAGGTTTATCAATTCTAGTAGCTACTGCATTAGCTACTATTTATTTTGTTTCTGCCTCTAAGAGAAATTCTAAAATCCCTAGTGAAGTTGGAGGGAAATTAGTTAAAGCAACAAAATAACTAGGATACATTTACTACTCCCCATACTCTAGGGTGTAGTTTATGTCATCCCCTAAAAACAGTATAGAGAAGCGAGTAAATTCCAGGCTTTCTCCACCTCGTGTGGAATTATTTGTTGAGTATTTTCCAGGAGAGATGAGTAGCTCAGATAGAAGTATCATCAATAGAGTGAGTGCATATGAAAATATTTCTCAGACATATGAAAGGAGGTCATGAAGAGGAAACAACATATCCTATGCAACTAATCAAGAGTATTCAGTTACACCAGACTTTTCCACAGACTCACCTTCTTATGGAAGCTTTACAACTTATGAGAACATTGTCCGAAAAGAGGGTGGTCAAGATGAGGGGCACAAGGTAGTCACCCTAGTGAGAATATTGAGTAGAATCTGCAAGCAAGCAGTATCTCCTCTGTGATGTGAAGATGAAAACAAAGAGGGTTTTTTATATCCCCTGGTTCACATGGCTCATCCTATCTGATGAGCAATATTTCTTTTATTGTTCTTGGGCATCATTTTACGTTTCAGAATTTAATTACTGCTTAAACGATGCATTCCTCATTGGAATGGCAACAAGGCAACGAGATTACATATGGGTTGTCTTAGTGCTCTGTGATTAAATGATTAGTTACTTGTGGATTTAACTAGTTTTTATTTGAAGGGAAAAAACTAATGTACATATGGGTTGTCCTAGTTCTCTGTAACTGAATTGAATTAGTTATTTATGGATTTGACTGGTTTTTATTTTTAAAAAAATGTAATTTAAATGTAATTTACTTCATATAATATAATAAAATAATTCATTACCTGAGTGAAATACTTCATATAATACTCCTCTTCTTCAAACAAATGCAAATGCAGAATCCCTTTCTAGTTTAGTTTCCCTGTTTGTCATGGTCACGTTGTAACAAGTTCCTGTATGATACTGTGTCCTCCTCACCTTCGTTTTTATGTACCTTATATACCCTTGCAATTGTTGGCTCGTCTTAAGATTCATTTCAATTTGAATAGTGGAGAGATATTTTGAGTTCTGAAAGTGGGTATCGGCAGAGAATTTGACAGTGTCAATTGAGATTGGCGGTGTGTCACACAAATCTGTTATGATGTTATGGTCTCCAACACAGAGAGTAGCTCCATGGAATCATCTAAGCCTAAAGGAAAGAAGGAGTTCTTCAGTAGGATTAAGGTATTCTAGCTTGATTTGCTTTCAGTTTTCCTTTTGTCTTCTGTTTCTTTGTTTGAGGTTTTTAAATGTTTAACAGTTTGTCCATAAGAATTCGGTGTTCATGAATTCTTTATTTCCATGGACACATAATGCAGAGTCGTCTTCTTCTTATGTGTGAGAGAAAGGATGCATTTTGGGTGAGTCACGAGGATCAGATGTAGTGGGTTTGGCCTAGCACTTTGCAAGTATGCTCGGAGCTGACTTTATATAGAGGGAGTCCGGGAGAAGAGGGTTTTTGTATGATTAGCTTTGGGTTTTGTTAATTGGAGTTCGAGTTCTTGGTTGTTCTTGCATAAAGGGTCGAGCGATGGATTGCCCTTGTTAGGTGGAAATTGCCAGCGATGGTTGTCCTTGTTAGGTGGCAATTGCCAACAAGATATGTTGGTAGTTCAAATCTGATGAGAAGTTGAATACCAATATGGTATGAATGGATGATAAATACAAAATTTTAAAAAATAATGAGGGGAAAGGGTTTGGCACAGTTATCAATAGCCTGTAGTCTCCCCCTCTGCGCTGGAGCTTTGTTCTCTCTTTTGTTTTAGAATTGATGTATGTTGCTTAGATGGTGGGATAAGAGTTGTAAAGTTAAAGTGGCCAGTGCAGAGCTCCCAAGCTTGGTTCCCCCTTTTGTTTAAAGATTGGTCTGTGTTTCTTAGATGCTGAAATATGAGCTGCTGTAAAATTCTAGATGCTGTAAAGTTCTTAAGTGGTCAGTGCAGAGCTCCTAAGACATTATGAGAACATGGGTGCTAAAAAGGCATGAAACTATGTTTAAACCCAAAGATTTGCCAAAACAGAATTGGAATAAAAAGAACCAAAATTACTACAGGCAGCTTTACATTTCCTTAAACTTTTTATGTCTGGATAATTTGATTATCAGAGTATCTTCTATTCTGCAATACAGGGGATATGATTATATGTGTGTATTTGCAAGTTTGGTTTTTTCTGTATGTTCCTTTTTGCCACACTGGGGATATCAATTTATGTTTTCATCTGGGGATTTGATAATTGGAGTATATTCTAATTTGTCAAGCTGGGGAAGCTAGGCAGTCTGTTGGACAACTTCTTTGACTGCATCACAGAGATTTTTGCAGCGCTGGCTCTTACACGGATGGGTGAGGCTGGTTCCAGAGTTGACACTACAGCCAGGCTTTCCCAATGGAGAATAGAAAATTTGGCATCTTATACTTCCTACAGGAAGTCCGATCCTTTCAAGATAGGGGTGTGGAATTGGTAAGCATCTTTATTCTGTTATTAAATCTATTTTTTCTTGAATCCTGTGTTGGAAACTTGCAATTTTTAGTATGTATTATGCCAGCTAGATGAGATGCCAAAAAGAAGTTATGTGCAACTTCCAAGTTCGTGAAAATTTATTGTGTGAGACTGCTTGTGAAATGTTGGTGATTTTTATTTTTTCAGTTATCTATTTGCTATAGTAAAAGAGTAACAAGCTCTGCGATGAGCATGGGAAGATTTTATCTTTTTTATTCCTTGCAAGATTTGTAGATGTTTTAGACTTCCTATCATGTCTTAAGTTGGCGACTTTTCTGATTTTAAGAATCAAATCATGAGTTCTAAGAATCTGGGTTTAGTCATCAAGTCCTATATTTTCTACATTTTATTCCTGATTTGTTGGTTTTTGCAATCTGAATCTCTCTGAAGGTTGATTTTGGCATCATAGTTTCTTTTGTCTTAGTGTCAAGTGAATATCTTGCTTTAATTTCTTCGTACTTCCTGCCTTTGGAAATTTTATTTCTGATTTTTAGGTTTTTTATCTATGCATTACCCAAGGCTTCTCTTCCTTCCTGGGCCTAAATCATATTTGTTTGGGGGTCAATGTGATTTGATTTATGATGAAGCCAAAGTTCATTTCCATTTCCAATGTCAATTTCCTGCATCATTTTGTTTGTAAGCTACATTTATTTGGCCACTATACTCCTATTTGACCATTATTCTTTAGCCCTACTCTTCTGCTTGATTGCCACTTGATTTGAGATCTACAAAATGAGCGATTCTTGTTTCAGTGTCATGGATATTGTTTGAAAAAATGTGACATATACATTTTACCAAGGTCTCCTATTTGAAAATCTAGGGGCTAGTAACATACCTGGTTCATTGTCTCCCCTCATTAAACTTTATGAGAAACCTCACCCTTCAATAAGAACGGTGTTCCCCGCCAGCTCTTCATATGAAAAATCAAGGAAGCATCCCCTTGAAGTAATTTTTATAGATATAATTTGCAAGAAAAACATGTTTAAATAGACACATTTTTATTAGAAGTGTAGAATTATGGCCTTCCTTTTAAATTTTAATAACTCGGCAGAATATTTCCAGTACTTCTATGATAGGCCATTTGCTTTCGAACTTAAGAGATATACTAGCTACAATTGCATCTACTTTCCCTTATTCTTCATGCCACTTATAAGTTATAAGTTATAACCTATGAAACCAAATCAAACAACAACATCAATATCATAAGCATTACAAGATAAAGAGCAACATCAACATCATAAGAATTAAAAGATAAAGAGTATTTTGTTAATGAATTAACCAACCTCTTGTGGTTAGAATGTGCGTGTCAGGAAGAACTAATTTAATGTTTGTGATTTCAATTTTTTATTTTCAATTATTTTTTCTCGCTGCCCCCTACAAGTATTTATAATGTACTATCTTAAATGTACAATTTTTTTACAGATGAGGGAAGGGGTTTCTTAGACCTGATTTAGATGACATGACTCATAGCACTAGTTTTAATTTTGTAGGCACATTTCAATAGAAAAAATTAAACTATCATATGTATGATGTTTTCCATAACCTTCAAAGTTGTTGAAGGAGCAACCTCCAATAGCATCATTTAATGTTCAAATTCAGACCTTGGGAGGAAATCATCAGATTTTAACACATTCAGGTATGGGTTTTTAAATTGATTGGTCAACTCGCATTCATTAGCAGTTCTCTTTTTTAGTTCTGAAACTATAGAAGGATGTAAGGCCTTTGTAATTGATTAGTATCTTTCGTTTTTGAGGAACTACAGATTTGATTAGTTCCTTGATTTTAGAAATGTTTCTCAACTGTAGGCAGAGGCTGAGAGGCCAATTCCATGTTCTTGATCTATAGGGCGTATTAGAGTACCATTATTGACTATTTAGACATGTTATCCTCTAGTTTGAGTCATCCCTAAGTTATTTGAATCACATCCCTATTGCTTCTTGAGCAAACTGACGGTGTGCGATTGATTATCTGGGTTCTAATCATATTGTTGTATCTAGCTGAGCAATTGGGAAGTTTTATTTTCTGACTAGACTAGACGTTAGTTCAGACTTTAGGAGAGAACTCAAACTAGGATATTATATAGAATTTTCCATTTCTAGGCCTGATCGACAATAGGAAATAGAATATATCACTTTAGATGGTGTAAAACTTGGTTGTTATGAGAAGCTAGGTTGTGTAAAACTTGACATTTGGGTTCTCTGATGTGTTCTCATGAAAAATCAGCAAAGCTAAAACCCAGTGTACAGGCCATTGATACATGAGAAACTTATAAATGAAAATTATGGATTGTCTTTCCCATTTTCGTTTGGGGCCAATAGGTTGTGTGCATGTGTTGACTTTAATTTGGACTTGGATAACGAGTTATGAAATGCTACTGTACCCATTAACTCAAGCAATTGTTTGTCCAAGGATCATAACTAATAAAGCACTGGATGTGCAATTGCTTGTATAGAGATTCTTATATGGTAAGTGCCATAATTCTAAGTCTTTTTACAGATTAGAAAATGGACAAGTGCTTGAGTTTTGAGTAAGATTTCTATATTCGATTGTATGGTCTACTTCATAGTTGCATGAATGGTTTCATTCCTGAGGAATTTGAGTGCTATTTAAGTCTTTTGTTATTTATTAGATAATTTTACTCATGATAGATGCTAACTGGTACTTATGTTCTCTTGTTGTGTGTCTACCTAAGATGGTAGTTGGCTTCACTCCATCCTCATCTGATACAGGAAAAGGACATTGCAAGTTACCAAATAATAAAGTAATTAATGGATTTCATTTAGTAAAGGGTAAAACAAGGCATGATATGGAGGACTACCATGTCGCAGAATATAGGCGTGCAGAAGATCATGATTTGGGGCTTTTTTCTATCTTTGACGGACATTTAGGACATGGCATCCCATGTTACCTGCAATAAAATATTTTGACAACATTTTAAATGAAGTAGGTATGAAGTGCTCGTACCCTGGATTGTCATCTCAAATTTTTTTGGCCTTTTTGCAAGATTTTGTATTGCATTTCAACTGTTTCTATAAATTTTGAACTGATCAACTTTATTCAATTTCGTTAATGATGATGTTTTAATATATTTTAAAACATTTTTTTTAAGGGTTTTATTAAAACTAGCGTATATCTATTAAACTTGGGGCCATCAAGCTCAAGCACTGAGAGGGACCAAATTTCTTGAGCTGTAATTTTTTATTATTATTTGATCTCTCTTGGTGTTTGACAGATCCAGGTTTAAGACAGATCTATGCAGTTTTATTTATTTTTTAGATGTTTCCATGTATGTATGTAACAACATCTATGTCATACCAGGTTGTAGAGCACCTTGTTACTCTCGGTGCAATTTCCAGGAAAATAATATATTTATTTTGGTACACTGACCTTCCAATTGATGAAGTAAAACTTATGATGAGTGTGCCTTTCGTCCCTAAATGTGTAATTTTTTTACAACTAAGAATAACTGCAAGTAAATCTAATTATCATTTAAAACAAGAAGCCTCAGCAAGCCATTGTGGATCCTGCTTCAGATATTAAAGATGTAATGTAGAATAAGCCTAGAAACTAATTGCTATTGAGGCCATTGTACCTCAATAAATTACACTGTAGAAAATAATTATTCGAGTGACACCTTCCATTAATTCCATTTCAGCAACAATAATCTCAGTTGTATACCATGAACCATGTCGTCAAAATTTTGAGGTTCAAGGTAAATAATTAAGATTGTTTTTGCTGAAACGGAACTGATGGGAGGTGTTGCTCGAATAGTTTTTTTGTACAGTTTAATTTCTCGATGTACATTTGGAATACGTGGTTCATGGTATGTAACTGAGATTGGCATTGCTGAGATGGAATTGATAGCAGATGTCTCTTGAATACTTGTATTTTACAGTGTAATTTCTCGATGTACATTAACCTCAAATATAGAAAAGAAAGTATAGGCACTAAGTGCTCACTCCTAGATGAGGATCTAAATTGGTGAGAGTTAGTCCTAGCTATTTAGTATTTTTTTTATATTACAGTACCATTTCCTATTAACGGACAACAGAAGATAAGATAAGACTAGTTTTATTAATGGCAGTGGGCGACAAAAACATAGGTCAATGGGGCTCAAAAGTGCACCAGTTACAACATACTATGGGAGTTCCTATTACTTGCCATTAGGGATAGATGTAAAAAGTAGAGGGAGAAGAAGCATCCACATCTGTATCAATCACTCTGGAGCTACCGATGTACTGCTTGATAATGTCAGCTAGGGAGTGCCAATATATAGTCTACATATTTAAATTAGTACTGGAAAGGGGATTGGCAAATTTAAGTCCTTGAGTAGGGTTTGATTCCCAACTTGAATCATAATCTAGAATGAGATTCTTGATTTTTCCCACAATGAAACTGTCTAAATTAGCTAATTTGTAAGTCTACTTCAATTTTTATCAACCTATATCCTTTCTAAGCTGGATGATAGGTATCACGCGTTGTTACCAATACAAATATTTTTTATTATATTATTTTTGAGCCCCGAGGATTGGCTTGATTGGCCTTGGAGTCAGACATTGAACTTCTCAAAAGTGGGATGTCACGAGTTCAACTCCTGTGATTCCTTTGAAGTGGGATGTCACGAGTTCAACTCTTGTGATTCCTTTGGGGGTTATGCATTGTAATCAATATTGATGGTCTACCTGGTTTACCATTTATGAATACTTGGATTCTTTTGGGGTTATGCACTCTAATAAATACTGATGGTCTACCTGGTTTACCATTTATGAATACTTGGAAAGTGACATGTATTGAATACTTGGAAAGTGACATGTATTTTTTATGTATTGTTTTGCTATTGCTAGTTAATAAAAAATTAAAATTAGACACGATTAAATTGGAACAGGTTCAAAAGCAAGGGCTTCTGTGGAAGTGAAAAGAAGTAATGGAAGTCTATGTGCTTGTGTGTTAATTACCAAGCCTTCTAGGATTTTGATGTATTGAGTTTTCTAGCTAGATGCAAATAAGTCTTGAGTATATCTATGTATCATAGATAGCATGTTCTAAAGCTTATTAGCAAAATAAATTTCAGTTGGTTGCTACAAGATTTGATTCTTGAGGCAGTATGGTTGAGCATGGTGATTGAGTATTTAATATCATCACGATGTCTTGACACCTTTGGTGACATAAGAGAACCTTGATTTGAAAATGACATTTATAATAATATTGTGGATAGATAATAATGAGACTGTCAAGGGAATTAATCTATAGACGGTGACCTATGTGTCTGTGATTGATCCTGTTTCACATTTGTATACTAATGTTTAATGACAACATGACGGATCTTGCTTTTGTCACAATAACCTTGACATCTATATAGCAACAATCTTCTTCGTGACATGGTGACAATGATCCCCTTTTGTGAACACTGTTGAAGATTCATCTTGAGGTTGTTGCGTATAGTTGTTATAGTAATTATGACTGAAGATTAATCTTGAGGTTGTTGAGTATAGTTGGTACAGTAATTATGAATACATCTCCAGTGCTTCCAAATGGGCCTTGAAATTTCTGGTATCTTTTTGAAAACACATTCTTGTCTTAAGCTAGTAAATATTGGGCTTATTAAATCTTCTCCAATCCAACCAAGATAGCGTTGTGACACCACAGATCCCTCCAAATGTGAAATCCCATGTTCGAAAGATGCTTAATGAAAAACTTGGGGGTAGACCTACCTATCATGTTGATGTTGGGAAGGTTCACAAAACATAGCCACATAATACCATCCATTTGAACTTGGGGGAAACTGTCTACAATGCTTACAAAATATTTTTGATAATCTTGAAAACAAGAAATCTAGCGGTAAGAGCTCTTTAAATCACATCACCAAGCTTAAAAAACCATTAATGCCATCCACATGGGTCATTCCAAATGATGTCTTAATAAAATATACCATGGCGCTCTCATTAAAACACTTAAATTAAAAACACCAAAGAACAATGTTTTTAGTTTTCTTTCATTAAAGCAAAGGGAGGGTCTTATAAATCTCATCCTCACCTTTCCTTTTCTTCTCTATATAACTCTCTGAAACTGTAACTTTTGTTGTTCCACCTTAATAAGACACTAGTTTGAGTACATGAGATTGTAGTTGGATTTTTGAACAAGAAGATTTCAAAGGGAAGAGGGTCTAGACTTGTGATTGAACACCTTATTTGGTGCAAACATATTCATGAAGATTGATCAATTGAATTTTCATCATCATATAGATCAATTTCTATGTCATTTTATAGACATGCACATAATCAATCTTCCTAAAACATGGTTGATCTTTGTATGCCTTAGACCATTAAATGCCACAAATCATAGTGAGATGTGCTTGAGTGTGGATTGAGTAATCACATTGTGGGAATAGTAATATGCATCTCCTTGTATATCACAAGAAGAAAGATGAATTTTAGAATGCATGTGGGGTGATAAGAGAGGCATCATGTCATTATGTTAAAGATATAAATATAAAGTGGTATAAAAAATGTTAATAAAAAAACAGATACCTACAATATCTAGTGAAAGTAGGGGGTTTTTAAATTGGGAAAATGCATTAGGAGGTTAAATAAAGTGATTTTTCAAAGTATTTTCCAATATGTAGTCAAACTTATACATTTACCTTACAATGTGAAACCACCCATCAATGGAATAAAAAAATCGTTATATATCTATACATTTCCCTTATAATGTAGAAAGCACCCATCAATTGAATAAAAAGTTCGCTATGTATATATAATATGTTATGTATATATAATATCTTGTTATTAGTATATTTTTTTAACCTCAACTCTCAACTTTATACATTAACCTATTTTTATATTCTTTATTAATTTTTAATGGGTAAAGAACAATTCCAGGTAAACATAACTCAATTTCAGTTTTCTTTATTTTTCAATCATTCATTAATATAATTGATTGGATAGGTGCTAAAAACAACACAATCAAGATTAAATGTCAACGAAAATATGAAATGTATATATTTGTTTTGAAAAAAATTCGACACTTACCTAATTTAAAATTAACTTAAATCAACCATTCTAATAAATTAAAGTAATAAACTTAAATCAACCATTCTAATAAATTAAAGTAATAATAATGATATCTTGAAGTGGAATACTTATGTTTATTTTCCACGTTTAGTTATTAAAAATATGCCAACGTCTGTCGGATTGAATTAATTTAGCTTGTTTTCTTCCCTAATTTTAAACCATTTATTTTAAATTTAATCGAAGCAGCATGTGTATTCATGTAATAATCATTAAGGAAAAATAATATTTTCATATAATCATCACACATGCAAATCAGTGGACAGTTCAAGATTACTCTGAAATTATTGAAAAAGGCATAAATAACATATTATTTAGATATAATCACTAGTCACACCAATCGTCATCGAGGACTTATTTCAATGTATAAGTAGGCAGGCAAATCAGTAAAAGAATTTTAATGGACTAGGAGAGTGACATAGATATCTAAAATCAATGGACTGTTCTAGCGGCATGACTAGAAAAATTCCGTGATCTCTTCACCAACGGGAAATATTATTAGGCGTGGGAAAGTCTGATCAACGGTGACCAAACAATTGTGATCGAAATCCTTATAATGAACGAGAAAATCATCGGTATCCAGGCAGTAGAACTTAGCACAGAGGAAGATCTATAGGAGGCGCCTCCAGACTCGAAAGTTCGTTAGGTCCATTGTTTACCACAAAAACTGTAGCCAAACCCCATGTTATGTGCACATCCAAGTGGCAGTGCATCAGCCAAGCTCCTGCAATAGACATTCGCCATTAGTAATATTCACAAAGCATTCCGGCTAATTCAGAATGTGAGACAACAGAAAAAGTAGAATACTGTGAAACAAATGCTCACCAGGATTGTCGGCAACGAATCTTATTGCAGCCCAGCCATTGACCGGAACGTTCACAGTGTTGCGCATGGGAGGATCCACCAGGTTGAACTTCTGAGGATCTGTTTGTGAATTATAATTCCCAAAGCCTGCTCCCACGATGTAAAAGTCATAACCGTGGAGATGGATAGGATGGCTTTCAGCTGCAAAAATATTCGTTCCCTGAAGAATTACCTGCACCGTTGTGTTATACTTAAGGACCTTCACTCTGGTGTCTTTCACTGGGGACCAGAGGGCTCTGCTTATGTTCTGAGCTGTATAATCAAATTGCACGGGAGGGTTATCGGGGAAGTTCGTCGTAAATATTCCTTTCTTGCCAAGTTGCTGAGCTTGAAGGATTGAAAACGACGTTGGCAAAACAAATGATATGTTATTCATACTTGCTGCAAATCTTGATCCATTGGGACCTCCACATGACTGTCTTGGACAGTTGATCAATCCTAGACCGACGGTGTACAACAAACTCTCATCCACAGTCTGGGGAACGAAGGCTGGATGGTCCTGTGAGGCCAAGCTTCTGAGACGATCAGCGAAGCTAGTCACAGTCTGCGTGTCGTTATAAAATGGAAGATTAGGCATCACTGGAGTCGATGTGGTAGAGCCTCCCTCGTATTCTAAAATGGCAGTGGTAGTCGTGTTATCAAACGGAACTCCTTGCCCACTAGAATATGCACGAGCAGCCATGTAGTATCTGCCTATGCCCTGATCGGCAGTGAGAAGTACGTCTGTAGTTTGCCCGGGACCGAGCATAATAACATTGGTCTGCAGAGGCTTGGTATATGAAGCATCCACAGCCACAACGGTCATTTTGTGGTTTGCTACTGAGAAGAATAGGTCAGTATTGAGTGCAGCATTGATGATGCGTAGAAGATTGGTTTGCCCAGCCTTCACCGATGCAAGAAAGGTGTCTGCATCCATTACTTGCCATTATCAGATCATTTTCCAACACTAATTCGCAAATAGCCGAGAGATTTCAATCTATTAGATGCATTAATTGATCGAAAAGCGTACCTGAACTGGAACATGGGTATAGGTCTCCTGGTTGTCCATTTATAGTAAAAGCATCTGAAACATTTGGGGCAGCTCCTGTTCTTGTAGCTTGGTTCACAACGTCAATAGGATTCCTATTCCACCATTCACCTGTGAATACAAACAGGCTTTAAATATTCTATCCCACTATGAGTTGAAAATAAATCAAGCACTAGAGAATACTGTTCAAAGAACATAGCAAAAATATAATCATTGTAACGTACCTAGAACAATAGGAATCTCGCGATCGGGCCAGTTAAATGGATAATTTGTTCCCGGACTTGGAGAGACGATCAAGGCTCCATAGACAGAAGCTCGAAGCCATGAACTATGTGCATGCCACCAGAGGGTACCCTCTTGACCAGCGATGGTGAATCTATATGTGTAACTCCCTCCTGGGCGAATGGGGCATTGGGTTACAAATTCAGGGCCATCAGCCCACCCTGTGCGGAATTGGCGAATTCCATGCCTGCATGCAAAAACATGTATGCACTCCAACTGTTCATGTCTTTCAAAATGTACATCTAGAGATACTAAAATAATGTTTACTTTGACATTTAACAAGATTAAAATGTTTTAATATCAATCAGTCAATTCAGCAGAACTTGGGACGCACCAGTGAATGGTAGCATTATATTGCGCTTTGTTGTACACTTTGACTATAAGGGTGTCCCCATTACTAACGTGGAGCGTTGGTCCTGGGAACTGTCCGTTCACAGTGATTATATTATGTGTTCCACAAAGCCTCTTGACAGGCGTAGATTGAAGCTGAAATTTCAAAGAACTCAAATTACTATTAGTTAACTAAAAATAAGATATGAATCATGATATTAAAAGCATATTAATCAATTACTAAACCAAAAAGAGATTATACTTAAAATAAACGATACGGAAAAAACTTCGCAATTAATATAGAAACCAAGATATTGAAGGTAAGAAAACGTACAACGAATGTTTGCCTCTGTATCAAAGCCGAGGCCATGGCAGTCAAGAAAGTCAGAAATACGACCATCTGAACAAATCTAGCTGCAAACTGGCGTGCGAAAACATGTTGATTAAACGCCTCCATGGCTGATAGATTTTGCTAGGTAACTCTGTCCAACACTAGAAGAGCCACCCGCAGAAATGTTATGAGCTCTATATATATCCTTTATACTGCACCTTTTCGACTTCAGCTTCGAATTGCACAGAGCACCAGTACCGACTGATCGACAGAAAGGATAAATAAACAACATAGAAAACATTGATTAGAAAAGAACCGTGATGAAGTATTTATAGATTCAAATTGTGAAGTGGGCATTCAATTCAGTCTAATCTATGTTGGAGTAGTTAAAGATTGTTGAAGTTAGGCATTGAATTCGAGAGAGATGAGTATACGTGTATCCCACTGAGGAGGAGGGTACAGTATAGCAGTTGAACGGCACCAAGAAAATTCTTGCTCCGCGCTCACCTAATGTCGGCCTTGGCCCCCCAACCAAGAATTATTCAATCCTACGTCTAGTCAAGTCAAACACCAAACAGTTATTCTGTCCAGCGCCATTAACTCCCTGATGTCGCGGAAGAATTATTCAATCCTTCTGTGTTGTCGAGTCAATCACCACAAAATTATTCATCTCAGCACCGTTAACTAAATGTCATTGGCTACAAAAATTCTTCATTTTCAGACTAGGAAGAGAGGTGACGATGAAACTTCCCAAACAGGAAAAATTTTAATAATTCCGACGAATACATTACGTCATCTGTGCTTGTGCAATTTAACAATCACTCCGGAGAGAGCTGAAGATGAAACTGAAAGTTTCCAGTCAGAAATTTCTTATAATAAATTCGAGGAATAGACGAGGTCTAAATGGACGATACATTAGTTCGTCGGCGCTTACGCAATATAACAATTCATCTGGGTACTTTACAGATCTTGCTTGCGCATGAAGGCCGGCTTTTGACTTTCGTTAACGAAGTGTAAAGCGGGAGATTCGTCGTTCCTTCCCGGATATCGTTTTCAGTCATGGCGTCGTGTAACACGGCAGTTGCAAAAGTCCATACAACAACCTACCGGCTGTTACATTGGATATGAATCTACATTTCTTCCATCTAGAACACTAAAGTCATGTTGGAAAATCTTTATGCTGACCATTACAAAAAGTTTATTTAAATGCTACAATCTTATTTTTCTGAAAATTTTGTATTTTAACCAAAGGCATTCAAAGATCATCACATCTATTCACTTTGAAATTTGTATATTAACCAAAAAAAATCAACGACCATCTCATTTTTCAACGCTGGTTTTTGAATATCGCTTGTCTACGAAGACAAGAAGGAAGATGAAGCTCGCATAGTGAAATAAATATCAATATAATACTCTTATATAAACATTACATGGAAGGATGGTGAAGTTCACATAGTGAAATAGATATTAATATATAAACCTTACAATCATAGCACTATCATATGTTTTATTAGTTGTCGTCCACGATGAATATATAAAAAGTATTTCTTATTAGTTTCAAATTTATAGACTTTAAAACTAATGACGACACGTCTTGAGCTGGAAACACATTTTACGCTTCTTTTTAGTCCCTGGCGTAGGAAAGCTATAACTTAGGTTGATTTAATATACACTACTACATAAATGGGTTTTGTGGTCTTAAGATAAAAACTAAGATAATTATTTTTTAAATCGTTTTAATTTTATTAAAAAAAAAAAATTGTAAATTGTCTTAAATATTGTTTTTAAGTGAATGTCTTAAAAAAAATGTTTTTTAAGAGACAATTCATTTTTGTCTTTTAAGAGATTATAACTACGATTAAAGATATATTGTTTCTATAGAGACAATATGTCTTTAATCCTAGTTATTGTCTCTAAAGAGACAATAAAAAATTCTCTTTAAAAACAAAATATAGAATGTAAATCTTCTTGTTTCTTCAATAATTAATTCATATTCGGGCACAATGGAATCAAATCACCAACCTCCTCCTTGCAAGGCACGTAATCTTCCATTGAGCTAGCACCCTTGAAAGAAATATATTATCTCACTCACAGAAGGCAAAAGTCAATGAGCCAAAACTCATATTTAAAAAATTTGGGTAAATTTCTTGAACAAAAATCAAATATGGAAGATGAGAAATTGCATACATTGCATTACACAATGTCACAACTATAAGCCTCACGCATTGTATGAGTGGAATCTGTTGATGTCTTAATATTCCTATTTTCCTATTGCATGTTGCTACCACCTTGAACATGGTGATGATCACCATTGTCAATCTCCTTACGCCAATGGCATCCTTCATTGCAATATTGGTGATTGCAGAGGACATGGCCATCTCTGATCTCCATCAACAACCCTGTAAAATTGAAAAAATCATCTAAATCCTATTTCAATATGGATTCACTTCTCCATTTATATGCTTTGGTTTCCCTAATGAAGTCTGAGAAACTCCATTCTTTGCATATATCAAGAAATATATTGCATGACCAAGAGCGAGGATTGAAACTTCAAAGAACAAACTAAATAGAGGTCTAGCTGGAAAAAAATTATTATGTGTAGGAGTTATGAATGCTTCAGGTTTCTGCATAAACTGGGAAAATCTGCGCTTTCTTTATATGTATGCCTAAGTTTCATACATCCAATGTTGATTTTGTTATCAAGATTCTCTCCTACTTGGTCCTGCACCAATTCAATTGTCTTTAGTGCAATAACAAGTCCTCATGAATCAAATATGGAATTTGTATCTTTGTTATCAGGATTCTCTCCTACTTGAGCATCCACCAATTCAATTGCCTTTAGTTCAATAACAAGTCCTCATGAATAAAATGTGGATTTTTTTATCTTGGGAAACAACAACATCACAAGTGGTTGTCGTAAAATAAGATCGCCACCCATTTGCATGTTTGACAATGACCTACAGGAGTTCTACCTCATGTAGACATTGATAATGTTTCATATGAGAGGAATGCATATGCACTTGTACCATATAATGCATGTTTTCCAACTTGTTATATTTCAATAGATGTTATATGTGCTGCAGATGGGTAAGATTTATCCCAAATAATTGTGATTCCTTATGCAAAGAGGGATACATTGTCTGCTTTGTTTATTGGTAACCACTTTATCAAACATTCTCTTGAAATTGAATGCAGTAACACACCAAGTCACATCGACAACTACAATGGATGAAATCTTAAAGATTTCTCCCATGGTACTTTTTGCACATGCGGTCGCTAAACCTAAAAGCAAGGCTAAATTTTTTTTACGAACATTCTCTATTTCATAATAATCACATGAAAAGAATGATCAAGACTACATCCAATTTATTCACTTGGTCTTCTACTTCCACCCACACTTTCATCTAAATCAAGTGTACTAGTCTCTCTAGACATCCTGGATGAATCCATAATTTCTCCTTAAACCATACTTAGCAGCAGATTATGCTCATTAGAAACATCAAGCCCTGATTTTTTTACAAAATACCATATTTTAGAAAAAAATCGTGTGATATGGCCAAGAACTGTAAGTAACACATTTTTTCAACTCTCTTTATATCCAAATATGTGGTCAATCCATTCATTCAGATGTGAAGACACATGTTCACTCTCAAGTGTTATCCGATGTTTGTGAATAAAGTCAATGAGACTATTAATCGAAGGAGGAATCTTGATTAACTCCAACTCGCACATTCACATGAGAAGTAATAAAATCATATATGTAGCCAATGTGTCATCCATACATAGGTCATAATTAAAGTCAAAATCATGCTTTATGTGTTTTTCTCTAATAGAAGAACCAATATTCGTATTATATATGCCCACTACTTTTGATCCTTGGATTTAGGGATATAAGGATAGTAGTCTCCTTAAACATAATGTGCATAAGAAACTTATTTATTAAGGAAATTACCCTCAGAATAATGATGCATTAGTACTCTGCTAAAAGGAATAATAAAAGGATTTCAAAGTGAAATACATATAACAATATATTAGAATCCTGCTAAACTACATGTCTACGTGTTAGTTAAAGGAAAATTATGTGAATATTGTAATTTCGAAGACCACAATAATAAGGTAGACTATCATCTAGCATACAATATCCATGCAATTATTCCACATACCAAGAGCCTAAAGGTCTCCCCTAATTGTAGCGATCATCAGGGCAATAGATGGTTGGGTAAAGGTTCCTACTTGAGCAGGGAAATTTTAGGGGCTAATATTCGCAGGTGGGCTAATTTTTCATGCTTTTAAAAAAAAAAAAGGTTCGCCAATTTCCATTTTTTTCTAAAATGATTAGTCCATATTTTATAGTACACCAATATTTTACCTTCAAAATCGCCAAAATATTATACTGACTAATATAAAATAATTGGAAATATAAATCTTTTTCCAAAAATATCGCCAAAAAAATTACAATTTTCATATTAGAGACTAGTAATATTCGCCAAGGTTTCTAAACTTTAAGATAAACTTCCATCCTTAAAATTTTCCTTGTAACTTGAGTGAAACTTTTGACATGCTCAAGTTGTTTCCTAATAACCGTAGTATGTGTTCACAAAGAGAAGACCCTAGGCCTTAGTGGTTTCATCCTCTGAAATTGGACTCACAGGCATTTGGGAGTAGCCACCTTGTGAAATACCTATTCCAACATAATAGAATCACAACACAAGATGTTATTTGGAGGCCCCATACAACCATCTACTCCCTCCATTCATGCATGAAATTTCACCAAAAATAAAAATAATTTTGAATTGATCATTTAACCACTAAATTCCCGAAAAAAACATGTCACTTGTATCCTTCAAAGACCCATTGTGCCTAACATGCTCAAACATCAACGACCTTGCAAATTATTCCTAGTTGATCTTGTACTATGAATACTTCAAAAAATTTAAATAAAATGATTTATGCTTTTTATAAAGACCAAAAATAAAGTCAATATCCCTAACATGGCTCATGTGTATTATCAACAACTCAAATTTGTTTACAATAGCATAAGGAAAAGAAAATTTGTGATAGTGAATGTCATAAAATACTTTTCTCTGCAAAACGAGGCTTTATATTTCAAGAATGCCTTGTTTCATATTGCAGCCCACCTTGTTTCACATTTCAGTTTGGAGGTTCTATTCAGCCTTCTATTTACGGTGTTGGACCTACCAACATTCAAGGGATCTCCCTGATATGAAGTCTTAATTATACCTCACACAGTTTGGTATAGGATTCTCATCTAGAACAAAGGCTCAATTGCCTTATTCTTAAAGGAATGCCTTCGATCTTGCTGTCATCAAGAGAGAGCGATGCAAATGTAATTTCAAAATGTAAGGGTGCGTTCCTGGTGAGTGTTTGATTGAAAGTGAGTGAAGTTTCTTCTATTGCATAGGGGGGAGAGAGAAAATTGAGCCTCTAAGAGAGAGGTAATAGTACCACCTAGGAAGAGAAACATGTGAACCAAAATATTGTTTCTAACATCCAGTGGAAAAGTCCACAAGGGATGCAGAGTTCATTACACACAACTATTTGAGAAAGATCTATATAATACCTTGCAGAATAGTCCATGAGGATGGGAGAAAATGTAGAATAGTATGAAAAATGCGATGTCATTAGCCTGTTGAAATGTAGCACGAGAATTAATTAACCCAAATGGCATTCGCTTAAAAGTGAATGTTCTCCACTTCGTTCGGAAAGTTGTTTTTATCCTATTAGGTTCCACAACTAGAACATCATTGTATCCTGAATACCTGCAAAGGAAAGAAACCATCTCGGACCCCGATATTGTTTGTAAAATTTGTTCCATGGATGACATGGGGTAGTTATCCTTGTTCGAGGCACGATTAAGATTTCGGAAATTGACACACAATAAAATTTCCCTAGACTTATTTATGACTAGGACCAAATTTGACATCCAAGTTGACTGTCGCACCTTGTAGATGATTTGAGCATACAACAACTTCCTTAATTCTTTCTAGATAAGAGGTTCAAGCGTGGGATACACTTTTATTAGTTTCTAATAAAATTGATTGGCCCCTTCCTTTATTGGTATAACATGTTGGATGTTTCACAAGTTATAAGTTTTTATCTCATGATATGTCCACACGAATACAACTTGGTACTATTTGAATAGGTGGATGAAGTTTTTACTCTCTTATGGTGTACAAAAAGTCTGAGATTAATATATTTCATATCCTTTTCTGTCCCCAATTTAATTTGTTCACGGGACAACGTGGAATATGATTTTTGGTGTTGGCAGGTCCCCAGAAGTGATTCTACAAGTCATATAGCTTTTCCAAGGATACCACACCCTTAGGGATTTGGTTTCCTTTATTCTTTCTAGTTACATTCTAGAACACTCTTCATGCTCGTCCTCGTCGATCGCTACATCTTTGAATACATCAATGCTTGCCATGAAATGAAGTATCTGATGGTCATCATAAAGAAAACGTAAATTAGTGGCATTCTCAGGGGCAGATAGTTTATAAATCATTTCAATAGAAAAACTATCCCTTAGTGGTGACAACCTAGCAGCAGTGTTGGCTAATGCATCCACAGTTGCATTCCACATTCTAGGAAACAAAATAATATTGAAAGCTTGTAAATGCGAAATTAAACTCCATGCCTCTTATTGATATCTCTTCAGATGGGGTGAAACACAATGAATTGTATTACATACATGTCGTACCACTATTTATAAATCACCTACCTCTTTTAAGTACGTACCACTAAGTTCAATGGATCTTTGTAAGCCTAAAACGAGTGCCTCATACTAAATAGTATTGTTTTTGCACTCGAACTCCAAGTGACTTGAGATCAGATATTTTCTTCACAACAACTATACCAAAATGCAACTAGCTTCAGATCATTCCTATTTGTTTGAACCATCAAAGTAGAGAGTCTACAAATCATATGTAAAAGGGTTGTGAACTACACTAGTACTAGTACTACTATTGCTACTACTAATTGTACATAATTCATTTGCACCAGTTGGACTAGGAAGGAGCTCTAACTGTGTTTCTGGTGGGATTGGGGACGCTTGTGCAAGGTAGCACCCCCGTTGTCTCTCAAGGAAGAAATTTTTGAACACAAGTTCTGCAAAATCCATTGGTTCATTATGTTTGTTTAAGGGAGTCACATTGTGTTTCATGTATCTTTCTCAGTCTACTCGAATCTAGTTGTTTCTGGCCTTATACATAAGCCATACGTGTGACCATTCCATGGAAAAGTATCCTTGTAGCTTACTTGACCAATATCTACTTAAAAATAGTCCATATGCTTCTGGTATGTTCACAATAACTATGTTTATGCATTGGTGAACACGTCCATTGGACGACAAGTAGATGATCACATCTTCGAGTTCATTGATCACATGGATAAGAGTTTTATCCAACGGAATAATTTGTGCATCATTTTTCTCCATGTTGTGTTGATTTTATTTGCTATAGAAAATGGAATTACATTTACTAATGCACCAGAATCAACCAATTAATTATGTACATTGAAATTGAAGATTTCAAAATTTAATTGAAAGGGAGAAAAAAGTGTGTTTACTTCCAATGTTAAAGCATGAAGTATTGATTTGATATAATTAGAAAAAATACCTAACCCCTTGTTTGAAGCGGGTATATTACCTTCAGAGAGTGTCCAAGTGCTCGTAAAATAAGGTCTTGTTGGCTTGTGATCTTTGTTAACTCAAATAGTGAAATTTTGGCATGAGGCTTCTTCGTATCTTCAACTATGATATATTCCATAATGGGAAGGAAAACCAAAGTGTCTAGGGAAGTAATTTGACTTGTTACTTCTAGAGTGATGTTCTTAAATTTACTATTTTTCGAATTATTTTTTGCTGAAACCGCTTTCCCAGACTTGCTCTAAGTGTTTTGTGCTAAGGTGACTGGCTAATTGATTTTCCTTAATAAGGATTCTTTGAGTTTATACTTCGTAAATATTTTGCAGTAGTTGTCCCTTCACTTCTGAATTTGTAACTGTTGTTTTGTTTCTTGGCCGGAGGGTCACTTGGAGGTTGTTTCTAGATGTGTTCATTTGGGCTGCAAGTACACAGTTGAACATGTTTACTGCATGCCTAACACTTGGATTATGATTGGGTGTAGCATCTTGTTCCTTTTCTTCTTCTTTCTTGGTCTTCTCATCGACAGGTATCGTGTCGCACAAATGCATAACAATAGAGCTCATATTTTAATTCCATTGTGGGCATGTTTTCTCAGAATTGTATTCTTGATCATATGAACAATATTATTCATGCCCAACGTGTCAATATTCAATGCTATGTTTGAAATCTACACAGATTTGAATGGCTTATTAGTGTTGCTACCTAAATTCGCAGTCCATTTAAACATGTTGAATCATGAAGGATTGTTGCTAATGGTGGTCTCACTATTATGAAACCAGCTCCAAAAATAGAAGAAAAATAAGACACTTTTAAGGGGGAAACCTCCTTTACATTACATAAATGAAAAATTCTTAGATGATTCAAATGAAAAAACCTCCTTTCTATATATAGGAGTCCATGGGGTCACAATATAATCCTAGCTGACCTAACAATAATTATGTAAGGGCACAACAACAACAATATTGGGGTTTTATGGGGCACAATAATAAAAATATGGGGACTAAATGGGAATAAAAATAACAATAAGGGGGATACACTAACACAATAATGGTCTACACTAGTAATATAGGGACCTAACATGCCCCTCTCCTTCAAACAAGTGTTGTCCTAAATGCTATATTATTTCTTGATGATTCTATATAAAATTCTCATCCTTCCATGTGGAATCTGCAATGGGTAAGTTATTCCACTTGCCAAGATACTATGAAATTGATCGATTTTGTAGTTGTCAATTTCTAATTTATGTGACTTATTTATAATTTCTTTCACTGCAATTTTGATCTTCCTATTGTTTCATTCGATTCTGCACCAAAGTTAGGTCATCATTTTAGGGTTGGGGAACTTGTTGTTGATGCTCGATGTGATCTTCCACTACATTATCATCCATATTAGCTTTCATTTGATCCTTCAGACCGTCCAACTTAGCCTCCATTTTTGGTTTTAAACCATCTATGTCATCTTTTTTTATGTTTGTAAGATTAAAATTTGTTTCACTTGGTACCATAATTTTGATATCTAATACTTCAATTCGTCCCCTTCATGCGTCATAGTAGAGCTTTTTAAGTGCTTAATGCATGTGTAATTATTTTTGGGAGGCATTATAGAACCCAATACTGATAAAAATGCCTCAATACGCCCTTGGAATCACTTCAAACTGCTTTTTGAAACAAGCATTATGCAATTTAAAAAAAAATACACACATTTTTCTTGCTTTTTAGGAGGTTGATATTAAACCTGAATTATCTCTGTGATTTTGGATCTTCAATATCTGAAATTTAGTCATGTAGTATCACTATGAATCTTCTTTCCAATGCCACAGGTCATACATGATTTAGATTCTTGAAGACAAAGCCATGACCGATCTCCCAAAATGACCTAATTATGGGTTGGTTCATTAGAGAAAAATTGTACGATGTGCCACGTGTCACTGTTTCCTCCTTTGGCCCTAAAATTTATATACAGGAAACTATAGTCGGTGTAATTTCAGCCACTTTTCACAGAATTCCAATCTAATTCTCATAGAAAATTTTATGACTATTCTCCCAAGGTCACCTCTTTTAGATGAAATTTGGGAGCCTGCAAAAACCCCAACTTACACAGATCCTCTCTCTAAAAATATTGCGAACCAAGATCTGAATTTTTTACGCGAAGCTCCTCAGGATTTCTTCCAAATGGGCTTTTAGTTTTAGAGTCTTAACCTTCATAGAAAAAAAAGTTATAGAGAAAATCCCACGATGACTTGTTTGAAGCAGTGAAACCCTAGTTTCCAAAGCTCTGATACCAAATGCTATGAAACCAACTCCAAAAATAAAACAAAAGAGAGATCAACATCTTAGAAATAAGCAACTTTGAGGGGGAAACCTCCTTTACATTACATAAATGAACAATTCTTGGATGATTCAAATTACAAAACCTCCTTTGTATATATATGAGTCCATGGGGTCACAATATAATCCTAGCCGACCTAACAATAATAATGTAAGGGCACAACAATAACAATATTGGGGTTTTATGGGGCACAATAATAACAATATGGGGACTACATGGGCATAAAAATAATAATAAGGGGGCTACACTAACACAATAAGGGACTACACTAGTAATATAGGGACCTAACGTTCACTTTACCTTTGTTTAAGTTCTGCCAACTCATTTGACATATTATTCATAATGCAGGTCAAGTTCTCAAGATGAAATGGTTCTTTCTGTTTGATATTTTTTATTGAGGCCTATGACATTTTACTTGTATCTATGGAGTCCTTTGTTGGTGCATCGTCTATGATCACTCAATCATGCACAATTATTTCTCAACTGTGATAGCCTCTTCAAAAAAAATTATAAGTGATGGTTTCGCAGTTCGCTTCAAGAACTGCGCAATTCTTGTTGGCAAGGCAGAAGTGTAGTAGTCCTTTGTAATGCATTCATGAGGTTTCGTGTCTTCCAGAAATCTGTTCAAGATGCGATTGAACCTTTGATTGAAATATTTCACCTTTTGGATCCATTTTTATACTACCTAGCTCTTTCAACAACATGGGAGTTTTCCAAGTGTTCTTCTGCTTTACATTAGGGGAATTTTGAGGTCTAAAGTGGGCCTCCTAAGGAAATTATAAAATAATAGTGGAAATAATAAAGTAATATTTGATGACATCATCAAATTTTAGAGTGAAAAATGAAAAAACTACTTTTTCAACTCGTATTTTCAACTTATCTCCCAAAGTTTTTAGTCAAATTTTGAGTGGGAGTACTCATTGGATGCAAAATTTAATTTTTCATCCAAGGAGTACTCATGTTGCATACTTTCGATGGACCTTGCTACATAAAAAATGAGAAATACATGAAAAACGTGATTGCAATCACGTTTTTTCATGTTTTTCCCATTTTTCGCATAGGAGGGTCTATCGAAGGTATGAAACATGGGTACTCCTTGGATGAGGAATTAAATTTTGCATCCAATGAGTACTCCTGCTCGAAATTTGACTAAACAATTTGGGAGATAAGTTGAAAATACGAGTTGAAAAAGTAGTTTTATTATTTTATTATTTTTTAATCTTTTTACCCTTTTACTTAAAAAAAATGGTGAATCATCCCCCATGGTTGACATAATCATCTTAAATCCTATTGTTTCTTATAAATTTTATTTTGGTTGTACATTTTTCTTAGGAGGCCCCTTTTAGGCCTCAAAATTCCCCTAATGATTGTTCCTTCAAGGTCATAATTCATTAATAGATTTTCTAGGTGGCTTGGCATTTTATGTGGCACATTTTGGAAGTGTGAGTGGACCCTGAGACATCCAATACAAACCTTGCTCTTCCATGTATTTGTCTTCATTCTCCTCCCCTTCTTTGTCAGAATATGATAACTCTTTTTCCTCTTCGTCATGGACTAACCCGTGGAAGGTTACACTTGAGGGTAGTGGGTTATCTCCTTCACTACTACTTAATACGGATGTTCTTCTGCATTCTCCACAAAAAATGTTAACTCTTTGAGGGTGGAAAGAACCAAGTCTTCCAAGGACGAAACCACTACTCCTGTAGAGGTGGTATTATTCTTCTTTGTAGAATATGGAAGAGTGGATACTCTTGAGATCAATCCAACTTATTTTTCAAAGTAATGGGTTATGGGATGGATAGCCCAGATCTTATTATATGATATTTCACAAGTTCGTGTAGGTCGTTTTTTATAAGATTCACCAACTTTAGGAGCACGAGTAGGTGAAGTGGATTATAGGTTGATTCCTTGGTTAGAATACGTAATGTTGGGGTCATCAAGTTTATCACCCATAAAAAGTTGGTTTCCCTCCTTCTAGCGCCATAAATATTGACGTTGTTGTACCCACCAAAATTAAGGGGATCTCCCTGATATGAAGTCCCAATTATTCCTTGTACTATTTGGTGTAGGAGGCCCATCTGGAACAAAGGCTTGGTTTCCTTATTTGTAGAGATATGAAGTGGATCTTGCTGTCAGAAAGAGAGAGTAATGAAAATTTACTTTAAAAAATAAAGGGGGTGTGCCTGGTGAGTGTCTGATTGCAAGTGTGTCAAGGTTCTTCTACTGCAGAGGGGGAGATAAAGAAAAGTGAGCCTCTAAGATAGAGGTAATAGTACCACGTGAGAAGATACACACGTGAACCGAAATATTCCATATAAAATCCAGTGGAATAGTCCACAAGGGATGTGGCGTTCATTACACAGAACAATTTGAGAAAGATATGTCTAATATCTTGCGAAATAGTACACGAGGATTGGACAAAAATTACACACACAACAATTTTATAAAGATATATTTAATATCCTACAGAATATTCCACAAGGATGAGACAACAATTACAACCATTACAGCACATTGTCAACAAGATAAGCACTAAAATAACCAAAATAGTTCAACAAAATTAGTATATGTGAAAAGAACACATGAAGTACAAACATCCACTGAATAGTCTTACAAAAATTCATAAGTCATGCATGAAGAACTTGTTGTCCTTGATAGGCTTTTGTTATTAAGTAAAAGTTCCAAGACACATATGTACAATGAACATCACTAGCTCCAATAATGGAGCATTGGGGCCACTTCTTGCTCCACAAAAAGCGTATATTTTCTCTCTATTTCTTTACCGGTGGAGCCAAGGTGAAAAGTTTGTTGCTCATAAAATGAGGGAGTATATATAACCAAGGGTGACTCTTTGACTACCCTCATGTTTGTTTGACTTCCCATGAATTTTCAACTTACATGACTCTTTACATTCATGTGTGTCCTTTGGACTTCCACATTACAATAAATTTTATCACATTGGATATGATATACAATAGTGATGTGGGAATATGATCATACATGGCATGAAATGACACTACTAACATGGATTTATTGATGACATGGAAATTTCAAGCCATAGATGCTACTGTGATTTGAGTGTATTCATGAAAGGGCTCTATTTTACTCCTCTGCAAGCCTTGGTGATAGGGAGTCTTCAATGATCTCAAGTCTTGGATAGTGGTCACAAACAAGTGTCCTTTCGCTTTCTCTTTATCAATAATCTTGTGAGTTCATCTGCAAGACTATCTTTGAGCATGCTTCCTTCCTTCTTCTCCTGCTTTATCATCTCACCATGACTTGATAGAGTAACTATTCCTGCAATTTACTCATGACGGGGCCACATCAATTTGAAAACCCCTAGCCTAAGATGATGCATTCTCATCCATGAACTAAGCCCGGGACAAGTCACAGGATGGGAAAGGAGGATCAGTGACTGTGTAGCTACGTAGTTTAGGTAGGCACATGACTGCACAATTTCCAAAGTCAATGGGGACATGTATCATGGATGAGAGCTGGGAAAACGTGTTTCATAATTAAAGAGGTCAAGGAGGCCTGGGTGACTTTGCAATTCACAGTTCTAAGTCTCAATGGAATAGTTTGTGTCTTTAAGTTGCGAAGTGTGCAGTTCAAGCCGTGATGGAGGCCATGACTACACAATTCAGGAGGTCAAGGTCGGTCCTTCAAAACTGTGCAATGGAGTAGTCTTGGGAGGCCAATAATATGCACTGAGCAGTGCTAAGAAGCAAGATCATAGCCAAAGGAATGAGACTATATAGTGCGCAGCTCAGGGACCAATGTGATCTATGAACAATGATGTAATTTTCCTGTGATCATGCACTTACCATATTTTGATAAATCAAATAACATAGATCATTCAAGACATACAAACAAAGAAATCTACTTTGTGTGACAACTTTATGACCAGTTACGATAAGTGCGACACCAAAGAAACGCTTTACGACAATCATGATGAAACTTGTGCGATATTGCCTAGAGCTTTGGAAATGAGTGCGACGAATACTTTTAAGGTTAGAAAAAATCATTTACACAAATATGACCTCTTGAAATCACTAGAACAAGATCATACATTCACTTCGATAGCCAGCATACTAAAATATGACACCTTCCCTATATTGTGAAAGGGATCATAAAACTTTAATAAAAGAAATGAAAAAAAACTTGAAATTTTGCAATAGTCATGAACAAGATTAAGGAAGGCTATGAAATTTGGTATACGCTAAATTTTTTGAGGAGAATATATAGGATACAACACTTGGCGAAATAATTGTAGGATTCCAACTTTTCTGTTTCGGTTAACTTTGGTTCTTCGAGGAGTATTGATTCATTGTGCAGATCACTTTGGTTTCCCAACTTACCTTGTGAATAGACTAAGTCTCCATCATGCCACTTCATTTTAACTCCACAAATATTAAGCTTTATCACAAATATTCAAACACAAGAGGGTAATTAAGCTAACGAGTTTAAAATTTTTAGAGTACAAGTTTTCATCTTTGGCGTTGCTCCGCTACTAGTAGGCCTAGAAAGTACCCCAATGGAGTCACTTCAAGAATAGAAACATTTCTCCGCTACTAGCGAGCCGGAAAAATAACTTCATGATTTTTTTTGCCTTACCTCTCTACGCGTCAATCTTTTCTCTCCTTTAGCCTATATTTATTTTTTTATTTTTCTGAAAAGAGGATTGTGCATTTCCACCTATTTATTTTGGGAAGAAGAGGGATCTCAACTTATTGAGAGTAGGAGAGGTTGTTCCTTTAGAGAATTATATAGTTTCCTCTAATTTAGTTTTTCTCGTTTATATTTTCCCATTCTCCCTTTTTACTAATTGGATAAGAATGCAAAAACTAAAACAAAAGAACTGAATATGGGAACAAGGTTTCCCAAATAGACACGAGTTGATGGTTTTCCTAAAACTATCCTTATGAAAAGATTGTATTTTCCATTGGAAATTCATCAACCAAAAGACATAAAAAATACAAGGAATATGGACTAAAGGCTAACCAAATTTTGAAGTGTCACAAGGCTCATTATACTTTAGCCACACACAATCTCGGAAATAAACACATACCCAAGGACAACACTTATTCACATAACAAAAAAATAAAACAAGAAAAAAAAGAAAACAACAAGAACAAGAATGCAGAAAATAAAGAAAAATATGAACATAGTGTAGGATAAAACCCGTGATTTTCATTGAAAATAGTGTTTTCCAATCTTCGCCATTGACAAAGAGAGGGCCATTCTTCCCATCAAGTGATTGCAGATGATAGGTGTGTTGGCCAAGCTTCTCCTGTACTATGAAAGGTAAAATCCACAGGGATTGAAATTTATTGTGTTTTCCTTTATCTTCATGGTATTTATCCCACTTCAGGACTAAGTTGGCCACACTAAATTTTTTCTTCCATGCATAATTTCTGTTGAATCACCTCTTGATACGACATTGGTGAAGAAGAAATTTTTCTTTAGCTTTCAACCTTTCTTCTTGGAGCTTGTGAAGGGTATCCATCCTACACTGCACTAACAAACATGGCCTGCCTTAGGACCCTTGGGAAAGTTAGAGAGCATGCAAGTAGATATTGGGAGGGAGGATGAATTCTTTTCTGTATACTGGGAATGAAGGGTAGGTGTTCAAGGAAGGCTTCGATGTGACTCATAAGCCGATAGAGCATTTACCAAAGCAGGGTGTTAGTTCCTTTGCTCAGAGAATATGATCTTCTTAATGAAACATATCAAGTTTTTGTTTGTAGATTAAGCAAGACCATGCGCCTAAGGGTAGTATTTAGCATTATGCTCCAATATTATTATGTTTTCTAATGAAACATCATAAATATTCAACGATGATAAATACGTTGCAATGTCAAAAACAAGTGACATACGAATGTTGAACCTGGAAATGATGTTTTATTGTAGAAAATTGATGAATTCCTGATCATTCACTTATTTGAGCAGAGCTACTTTTGTCTACCACAGGAAGTAATATGTAGCAGTGAGAATGTAGAGAATTTTCTTTGATTAATGTGGAAATATTTCACCAATAATAACCAAGCCCCACTGTTGAAATGGTTCTTCCACTACGATAGGTTGGAGTGGGTCGGCTGACTTCTTATTTCCACCAGCACACCTATGAAAAACTTGACATTTGCATACATAAGCAAGATAAACTATGAATAGTGTAGTACAATATAAATCAGCGCGTATAGCTTTATGTGTCGGTGTGTTTCCTGCAAAATTCCCCCCGACATCAATCCGAAAAATCCTAGCCTAAGATGATGCATTATGATCCATCAACTAAGCTCGAGATAAGTGATAGGCTGGTAAAGGAGGCTCAGTGACTGTGTATTTGCACAGTTCAAGTAGGTAGGGGATATCCATGATCCTCGAGACTATGTAATGCGCAGTTTAGGCTAGGTTGAGAGACATGACTGCACAATTTTCGTAGTAAGTGGGGATAGGTCGTAGGGATGAGAGCTGGGAAATATTACTGCGCAATTCAGGATGTTAAGGAGGCCTGGGTGACTATGTAGAAATTATATGCACTAAGCATGCATATGTCCTAGATCTACCTGATCTCACACTATTTAAGTTTATGCAAGATACTGAATCTATTCCACTTGTTAATCTTTTGCGGAAAAATTAATTACACACACATGTGAAACAAAAACAAAAATTTATCAATCGCACATAACAAAGTTTTTAACCAGGAAAGCCTGAAGCTGAAAACCCCAACTATATATTATGTAACACAGGGATCATATTAAAATCTCATACAAACATACAAAGCTTATCACAAGCTCTCAGTAAAGTACAATCGTCATACACTAATCAGGCCTAATCTTGCAAATCCATGCACCGATCTTTGCCACTTGCTAGCATGCCTCCACTACGCAATCTCTTCTGAAGAATAGCTCTGAATGAATTCAAATTACTCTTGGATTGACTACCCAATACTCATTGGCATCTCCACTATGTGTTTGATGCAATCAATGCATCACTAATAGTCACAACAGATAGTCTATCTTTCCCTTTCACCTATCTCTCCACTGGTCTCCACTGAAACTCCCATGCACTGTAGTTAACTGCTATATTGTTCAGTTGATTAATGAGTTATTATTTTTGAATTAATTTAATAATTAATTCACTCCACTCTCACTAGTGTATCAATCAATTAGACTAGATACAACTAGCTCAACTGAGTCTAACTGAGTTAAACTGAATACAACTCCATAACTACTTCTTCCAACTAATATAATCACAATTTGATTGGATATTGAGTCACAGCTCCATTAAACCCTTGTATCATTCTAATTTTTCATAGTCATTGGTATACATCTATGCACTAACCAAGTGCTCCAAGAGTATGTTGTTGTTTAGAGTCCGATATTATTAAGAGCTAATAATAATCGACATGCATCTATTTTTAGATTGACGATCTATAAATAGACTTCGCCCAATATTCTAAAAATAGAATTTCATATATTTTTCCAACTTGATCAACCATCCACAAATAGCATCCTACAACTTATAGAATATGCTCACCATGTCTAAAAATAGACATAGTCTAAGAATAGACTTGCACCAAAAATAGCCTGCGGACCCACTAAGTGAAGGTGAATCTTTTCACTAAGCTCATCATCTTGTTGAATCTCAACACTCCCTCTTAACAAGATATGGATTATATTTCACCCCGATCCTGTCTCTATGGTATTCGAATTTGCTTCTGGTGAGCGCCTTCATCAAAATATCTGCATCCTGATCCTCTGTAGGAATGTACTGAAGCAACATGATCTTCTGCTACACACAATCTCTGATATGATGATACCAAACATCAATATGTTTAGATCTATCATGAAACATAGGATTAAATGAGAGTTTAATGCAACTATGATTATCGCAATTAATCACCGTGGGATCTGAATGTGAACCGAACAAACAAACCAGGATCTTCTTCATCCAGATAGCCTCACATGCAGCTAAACTTGTTGCCATGTACTCTGCTTCTGCTGAACTGAGTGCCACAGATCTTTGTTTCTTGCTGTACCAAGAAACTACCATAGATTTGATAATGAAAATCCCTCCTAATGTGATATTTCTATCTGTTGGGCTTCCTGCCCAATCTGCATCCATGAAGCCATGAAACTTCACCTCATCCGTCTGTGTGTACCATAAACCATACTCAAATGTGCCCCTGAGATATCTCAGGACATGCTTGCCTACCTTCCAAAAGATCTTGGTAGGCTTAACCATCGCTTGTGAAAGCTGGTTCACCACATAGCATATGTATGGTATTGTATTGACTAAATACATGAGCGAACCCACCAACTGTCGATAAACAGTGGCATCCACTACCTCTGCCGATGTAGCATCCTCTTTCTTCCAATTTCCTAGAAGAGTGGTGTCGATGTGCTTGCAGCCTTGCATGTGAAACTTCTCCACTATCTCCCAGGCATACTTTCCTTAAGACACAAATAGTTCATCTTCCCACTGCCATATTTCCAATTCAAGGAAATAATGTAGGAGGCCTAAATCCTTCATCTCAAACTCCTTTGCAAGATCAGCCTTGCATGAGTGTATCAAATTCTCATCACCTGTTGGTATCAAATCATCAACATAAAGTACAATGATCAAAATCTTACCCTCAACCACAATCTAGTATAGGTTTGCATCTGCCTCACTCTTGGTGAAGCCAAGTCCAGTGAAATAGTTTTCGATTTGAGTGTACCAAGTACGGGGTGCTTGTTTTAGCCCATACATTTCTCTTTTGAGACTGCACACATGCAACTCGCTGCTGAAGAGCTCAAATCCTTCAGGCTGCTCAATGTACACCTCTTCCTCAATTATCCCATTAAGGAATGCAGTCTTCACATCCATCTGATGAATGTGTCAACCCATCTGCGCTGAGAGAGCAAGGATGGTCCGTATGGAAGAATAATTTGCAACAGGTGAAAATGTTTCTTCATAGTCAATGCCATCAATCTGTGAGAAGCCCTGAGCAACAAATCTTGCCTTATACTTCTCGACACTCCCATTAGTAGCTTGATTTACCTTGTAGATCCATCTTGATCCTACAACTAATTTTCCCACCGGCCTTGGAACAATCTCCCAAGCACTGTTTCTAACAATGGATTCATGCTCCTCCACCATGGAATCTACCCATGTGGGCTCCTACGCTGCATCTTCAAAAGAATATGGCTCTGTCACAATACACTTGCTCATAAGAGCCGTGCATCCAGTATATCGTTCAGGTGACTTTCTCTGTCTGTGCTGTGATGTAGGGACTCCTACATTTTGTGTCGCATCAAGCTTCAGTCTCTCAGCTTCTATGGTATGCTTCCTGCCTTGTCTGATGTTTGGTTATGCATGAGTGGACTCCTCCACTCCATGAATCTCCTCTTGTGGCTGATCCACATCCAGGGACTCATCTTTGGGAACAAGAAGTTCCTCCTCCGCATGCAAGTGTAGCTCCATCTCAAGCGACAATTTCATGGCTTTCACCTCATTGAATTTTATATCCCGTCGCATAACAATCATCTGACTGTTTGTAAAATACACACGATTGTTATGGGGTGTTTCTGTGTACCCCACAAATATCCCAACTTCTGCAGTCGGCTCTAGCTTCTTCCTGGCATCCTTCATCACATGAATGTAAACAAGTGAGCCAAAAATCTTCAAATGAGAAATATCAGTCTTCTTACCAGTAAAAGCTTCCTCGGGTGTACTCATGCCAAGTACTCTATGAGGAAAACAGTTTTTCACATAAACCGTAGTGTTGCATGCTTCCTCCCCCAAGTGCATCGGTAGGCCCTAGTCATGCAACATCGCTCGTGCAGCACCCACAATCGTTCTGTTCTTTCTCTCCACGAACCCATTCTATTGTTGGTTATGAGGTGCTATGAGTTCTCTTCGAATTCCTTCTTTGCTATAGAAGTCTTTGAATTCGCTCGAGATGTACTCACCACCATTATCACTCCATAGAGCTTTCACCTGCTTCCCCAACTCCTTCTCCACCAATGCCTTGAACTCATAGAACTTTGAGAACATTTCACTCTTCTTCTGCATGAAGAAGATCTAGCATCTACGAGAAAATTCATCAAAAAATATCACATAATACCCTTGTTTCGCTGTTGAAGCAACCAAGAATGGTCCACACATGTCTGTGTGAATTCTCTCCAAGATCACTGAAGCACGGTTCTACTTCTCATGAAAGGTGGTCTTCACAAACTTACCCATTGTACATCCTTTGCACTTATCTGACTGTGCAAGAGTACCCTTGGGAATTCAAGTAGAAATTTGCTGCAAAATTTTCAAAGCGCCATGGTGAAGATTGTCCAATCTCCTGTGCCATAATTCGCCCTCATCCGGGCTCACCATTTCTTCTGCTTTTCCCACCATTGCAGTGCAGCCATCCACCTCCAGGTTGCAGATATTCTTGATTCGAATCCCTATCTTCTTGGTTTGACTCATTGTTTTATGTCGAAGGAAGGATTTTCCCTCACTGAAAAAAACATCATAACCTCTCTGTCTTCTAGCATTGCGACCAAGACCAAGTTCTTCTTCAGACCTGGAACATGCATGACATTCATCAACAAGAACAGATTACTGGACTCCATCTCAAAGTTAATGGTCCCAATGCCTGTCATACTGTGCCAACCATCATCGCCCATCTCTCTATGCATCTGGAGGTCCTTCTCCTCCAAGTCACTAAGCAACTCTTTGTCTCTCATCATATGGAAAGATGCACCACTGTCAAGATACCACACTGATCCCATGCAGCTTAAAACCAAGCATGCGATCAAGGAAAAATCCATCTCAAATTGTGAGGCTAAGGCCTCTCTGGCTGCAGATCCAGCAGCCTACTTATTCTTCTTCTTCTGTGGACAGTTAGTAGCGAAATGTCCATGCTCGTGACAGTGAAAACACTTCATTTTGGACAAGTCTTACTTCTCGCCTTTAGCACCAAATTTAGAAGTATTTTTCTTCCCCTTCCCTTTCCTTGATTTGGAAACCAAAGTGCAATTCTATTCATCTTCATTATTTGATGAAGATCCATCCCTGGTACCCCGCCTTATCTCCTCTTGCACAAGATCCGACCAAAGTCGCTCCCATCCTAGCAGTTTCTCCCGTCCATTGACAGAGTCTTCGTAGCTATGCCAACTCTTTGGAAGCCCAAGGAGAGCCAATATCACCAAGTCTTCTTCATCAAAAGTAACCCCCACACTTCCCATCTCATCCTTGTAGTGGAAAAACTTCATGAGGTATTTTGGAATACTATCGCCTTTCTCCATTTTTATTTTTCTGAGCTTGTCTTTAAGTGCCAACTTCCTCTGGTCACTTCTTCTTTCGAACAAGTCTGTTAAAGCCTTCCACATTAAGAATGGATTGGCTTTCCCATGAAGGCTATACATAATGTGGTCCTTCACACCTTCCAACAGAATCCTCCTCGTCTTTGCAGTCTTCTTTTTCCATGCATCAAGTAATGCAGCATCGCTAGATCCCGGCTTAGGAACATCGCTATGGATGAACTCCTTCATCCCATTATCCTCCAGCACCGCCTCCATCCTATCCTTTCAAGCTATGTAATTCAAGCTCCCATCAATGGCATACTCCAATCTCAACCCATTGAAATTCATTTCAATGTATACTCGATTTCTGCACCAAGAATCTTCTGTAGCATATTCGAACTGTCCACCAGCACAAACTCACTTCATAATTGAAATATTCAATCAACAAGGCTCTGATACCATGTAGAAATTATATTCACTAAGCATGCATATGTCCTAGATCCACCTGATCTCACACTATTTAACTCTATGCAAGATACTGAATCTATTCCACTTGTTAATCTTTTGCGGAAAAATTAATTGCACACACGTGTGAAGCAAAAACAAAAATTATCAATCGCACATAACACAATTTTTAACCAGGAGAGCCTGAAGTTGAAAGCCCCAACTATATATTATGTAACATGGAGATCATATGAAAATCTCATACAAACATACAAATCTTATCACAAGCTCTCAGTACAGTACAATCGTCATACACTAATCAGGCCTAATCTTTCAAATCCATGCACCGATCTTTGCCACCTGCTCGCCTGCCTCCACTGCGTAATCTCTTCTGAAGAATAGCACTAAATGAATTCAAATTACTCTTGGATTTACTGCGCAATCCTCATTGGAATCTCCATTTTGTGTTTGATGCAATCAATGCATCACTAATAGTCACAACATATAGTCTATCTTGCCCTTTCACCTATCTCTCCACTGGTCTCCACTAAAACTGCCATGAACTGTAGTTAACTGCTGTATTGTTCAGTTGATTAATGAGTTATTATTTTTGAATTAATTTACTAATTAATTCACTCCACTCTCACTAGTGTATCAATCAGTTAGACTAGATACAACTAGCTCAACTGAGTCTAACTGAGTTAAACTGAATACAACTCCATAACTACTTCTTCCAACTGTGTCATAACTCTGCCACTTGAGTTCTAACTGAGTTCTCCATGCAATAGCTCCAGTAAACCCTTAGGAATATCATAATTACATTTTTCAGTTGTTGTGCCACATCTGTACACTGAACTGAAGTGCTCCAAGAGAATAAGTTGTTGTTTAGAGTCTAATTATTATTAAGAGCTAATAATAATCGACATGCATCTATTTTTAGATTGACCATCTATAAATAGAATTTGCCCAATATTCTAAAAATAGAATTTCATCTATTTTTCCAACTTGATCAACCATCCACAAATAACATCCTGCAACTTATAGAATATGCTCACCATGTCTAAAAATAGACATAGTCTAAAAATAGACTTGTGCCAAAAATAGCCTCCAGGCCCACTTAGTGAAGGCGACTCTTTTCACTAAGCTCATCATCTTTTTGAATCTCAACGGACTGCAAAATTCACAATTTTAAGGCTCAATAGATGAGATTGTGTCTTTAAGTTGTGAAGTGCGTAGTTCAATCCAGGCTGGAGGCCATGACTATGCAATTTCGGAGGTCAACATCGAGTCTTGGTCAGAAAGACTGCACAATGGAGCAGTCTTGGGAGGCCAATATTGTGTATTTAACAGTGCCAGGAAATATGGTCACAACTAGAGGACTAAGATTGCACAGTGCCAATAAATACGGTCGCAATTAGAGGACTAAGACTGCACAGTGCACAACTCAGGGAAGGAAAGGTGAAGCTAAGTTGCTTGGACGGGAAGTTATTCAGAAAATGACTAAGTCAGGACTAGTGGGATCGGTGAAAAATGATGTACTTTAACTGTGATCACACACAGCATATTTTTATGACTCAAACAAAAATATCATTCATGACATACAAAAAAAAATACTCTCCTTCATGTGACAACTTTATGACTAGTTACGACAAGTGTGACACCAAAGATACATTCTATGACAACTGCGATGAAATTTATGCAACATTGCTCAAAAATTTGGAAATGGGTGTGACTAATAGTGAAAATATCAAAAAAATTCATTTACGCAAATATGACCTCTTGAAATTGCTAGAACAAGCTCATACACTAACTGCGACAACCAACATGACAAATGACGACACTTTTCCTATCTTGCAAAAGGGATCACAACACTTTATGGAAAGCAATGAAACGGAATTCAAAGTTTGCGACAACCATGAAAAAGACCAAGGGAGGCTCTGAAATTTGGTATAGGCTAGAATTTTGGAGGGGGTTGTAGTGCCTTGTTGACGGGAAAATCTGTCTTGGCCAACAACAGGGGATCTCCCCGGTAAAAGGTCCCAATTAGACCTTGAACCATTTGAAATAGGGATCCCATCCGGGGTGTGGGTTTGGCTACCACTGATTTCTCCTTTCCTTGGGTCTCGCTTAAACTCTATAAAATAGTGGATACACACCTAATCAAATGATACAAGACATATGATTGATGCATTAAATGTACATGAAACACTATGAGTAGCAAGAAGAAATAATAAATCATGAAGACCGAAGGGAGTTTTGTTAACAACACTTCATTAGGGTCATGCTTGCAAGCTGTTCTGACCACAAAGGAAACAATTCCTCATGGCAAGAACACCCTTCACTTCCTAAATTTTTTAAATTGTAACACAAATGCTAATAAACAAATCCATCAACGTTTGTTAAGAAAGTGAAATGAACTCAACCACCATTAACATACTCAACAACTGTTATGCAATTGTGATATGAATTAAAGATACAGTTCCCTTAATCTAAAGACGTTCAGAAACTGAAAGCATAATACTCAATAGCGCTCATACATATGACAACACCAGATCCACAAAAGGATTTTTCAAAATGCTTGTATTCATGCTTAAATGTATAATCCTCTAGTAATACAATATATTCAGCTCGAGTCCCAAAAAAAGATCCTTAAACAAGTTCCCGAAGGAATTATTTATAGAGCAAAGATTGCCCTCTGGGATACCTGATGTTTTAGCTTCCAGACGGTTGGGCTTCCTTGCGACCCAGTCTTGGGCCATCCGCAACCTATGACCTCGGAAGATATGTGACCTGCAACCTTAGCAGATGTGCGACCTATGACCTTAGCAAATGTGCGACCTGCGACCTTGGTAAATTTGCGACTTGCGACCTCGAAAAATTTTGCGACCTGCGACCTCAGCAGAAGTGCGACCTGCGACCTTGGTAAATTTGCGACCTGTGACCTCGGAAAATTTTGTGACTGGTGACCTCAGCAGATGTGCGACCTGCGACCTTACCAGATGTGCGACCTGCGACCTCAAGCAGATCTGCGACCTCGCGACCTCCTTGGATTTGCGACCTCGTGACCCGGGTAAATGTGTGACCTGCGACCTCCTTGGATTTGCGACCTCGCAACCCGGGTAAATGTGCGAACTGCGACCTCCTTGGATTTACGACCTCGCGACCCGGGTAAATGTGCGACCTGCGACCTGCCCAGATTATGCAACCTTGCGACCTAGTTGCTGGGTCGCTGGGCCCCACCCTCGGGCTTTTAACAGGGAGTGCGAATATGTGACCCGAAGACCTGAGAAAATTTGCGACCTTAGACCTCTGGTCATCCCTTCTGCATTTCTCTTTCAGAGATATCATAACCTTGTTCTTCGAAGGCTAGCCTTAGCCCTCGCCATGTGAGACAGCAGCTTCTATCTACCGGTGATGTTGAGCATTTGCATAACACGAGGTTTTGAGGTTGATTTGAAACCCAGCTTCGCATCCTCCATAGAGAGCTCGCAGTCCTCTTAATTTGGATGGGAATTATTGTTTCCTTGTATTACCTGCAAGACAACAGAGTAAATCAGCATCTTCCCATATAACCTGCAGATAAGTGAATCAAATCAGCCATATATATATATATATATATATATATATATATACATGTTAGGGAATCAACACATGAAATGTGATAATTGTGTCAAAGCCAAAGTTAGTTGGATCCATGTGTGGTCAACAACTTATTGTAGGCTTCCCTATGTCCCTTTAATCACTACACCGTATCTTTAACATTTTCCTCAGACTCCACCAAGCTGAAGCTATGCTTGGCATAAGGAAGCACTTCGCTCTCCTCATGCTCGGCTGTGTCTAGTTCACTTAGGTGTTTACAGTGTACCAGTAGACGAGTTTCCAACCATGTATGTTTAGTAATAGTCTTGAATGGTACTCTTCCGAATGAAAGGTGCATGTTAATCTTCGAACCCCCTCTATCTCTTTGACGGTGCAACGTAAACAAAAGGAATCCTCCCCAAGAATGCTGTTGTGCAAGACTATACATATCTAGTGTTTTATTTTTGACATGGCCTGTAGTCACAGCATGCCGATAATGTTGTGGACGTCCCAAGACTTAATGACACGTAGGCGTGTACTTCATAACGTTTATTTGTGCTCATGCCACGTTACATTCCTCTCTTTTGTTTTTACCTGGGTGGGAACAATCCAGGAGATTTTTTTGGTGCAGGACTTCCCGAGTTGCAACAGGTTCAGCAACAACTTACACAGAACCCCAACATGATTCGTGAAATGATGAATATGCCTACCATTCATAATCTTATGAATAACCCTGATTTAATGCAAAACTTGATTATGAGTAATCCACAGATGCAGGAAATTATTGACAGGAACCCAGACCTTGCGCACATACTCAATGATCCTGGAACTCTTAGACAGTCTTTGGATGCAGTAAGGAATCCTGAACTCATGCAAGAGATGATGAGAAATACTGACAGGGCCATGAGCAACATTGAACCATCTCCTGAAGGCTTTAACATGCTCCGTCGTATGTATGAAACAGTTCAAGAGCCATTTCTCAATGCGACAACAATGGGAGGTGACAATGGGAATGACTTGGGCTCTAATCCTTTTGCTGCTCTGTTTGGATAAGGGCTAGGCCAGGCTAGAGCTGAAACAACAAATCCTTCAACCATTGCATCTGATGCAACCGGCTCACCTGCTCCAAATACAGATCCCCTTCCCAATCCATTTTATGCGTGTGATACTAAAATTTTATGGTTTCCGGTCCCTCATTTGCGCATAGAAACACACTTATTTCTCGTGCATGGCAGCATGCACTAGGAAACTTGCGTCCATGTAATGTGGCATGGGGAGTAGGGATTCACGCTATTCAGCTCATCATGAAAACACATAAGAAGCTTTGACGGGGAATGAGACACATGGAAGATCATTATGGAGTCAATTATAGTGCATGAATCTGCGTTTTCTGATGGGGTCGCGTGGTCGAAGAATTTCCTTGGGTCACCACTTTCCATGGGAACATCAGTCTGTGACCCTGCGACCTAGGAAAATGTGCGACCCTGCGACCATGGGTTGATGGGGTCACTGGGTCGCAAAACTGGCTGAGTCGCAACCCTGTGTGATGTTTAATCTTTGCGACCTGGTGACTTAAACAGTATCGCCATTTCGAGCCATTCGTTATGTCATTGATTATCAAGCAAAGGACTTTAAAAAAATCGCTTCAACTATTTGATCATCCGACCCAAAACCTTAACTTTCTCGAATGCTTGGCGGTTTTAACAGGTTTATGGCTGTCATTAGAGGGCGATTTTCTTTAAATCAAACATAATTGATGAGCGACCACCAGCTTTATAAAAATCTGTGGTGAGGGGCTTTTAGCGGATTACTTTCATGCGCAGAGACACGTAAGGGATTTGGTGTCGGCACACCATCTCTATTGGCCATACAAGCGTCCAGCAAGGATAAAGCCAACAGCGCAGAAGAAAACTTCCATATTCTTGACCCCTTATGCCGGGAGGAAATTTCATTCTGAATGTCGAAAGCAGCTGGGCATTCTGGCAACAGCTAGCTTTTGCGTGCTTGCATACAGAGAATACGATCGAAAGAACCCAAATTCTTCCAGCAAAACCGTAACCCTGCACTTTGTTTTTAAATCATGGCTATAGATAGTTAATTCTACTTTCTTTTGACCATATATTGCACCACAGTTATTATAACAACGCCGTTATAGATCTGTTACGATGTTTGGCTCCACGTTTAAATGCAAAATTTGGCAGCTATATATATATATGCCGCAAATGTCTATTATGGATTAAAACTTCAACATAAAATAATTTGAGCCAATCAAAATGTTTACACCCCATGCAACATGTCCATGCAGCTTCGCTCCACCATCACATGGTTTGAAAACCATATGTTCTTGCACCGCTTAAGACATGGTTGTAGATTGTCAAATTTTACGATCCTGCTTTTCTTTTTACCATACTTGCACCATAGCTATTTTAACCTTGCCATTATAGGCTTGTATCGTGTTCCACTCCAAAATGTTTTACAATAGGTTGAAATTCCGCCATCGAGATATTCACGCTGATTTGTAATGCTTTTTATATGCACACACTCAGTGTTTCCATTTCATGAAACTAATGATTCTCAACACAGCTTGGGAAACTCTTGATGGAATATAGATACATCCATTTTCTTCTGAAGTGGGGCCTCAGACAGTGGTGGTGATGTAAGAGTTCCATTCTTAACAAGTAAAGCATTTTGTACGCCAAAACATGAATGCATGCACAGGAGCTTAAACTGTTGTTACATCCATAGGTGTTGTTACCTTGAGTCATGGTTGTGACTTGCTTGCATTCAGTGATGAAATCCATCAGTTCACTGAAAATATGAGGCATACAAAATGTAACAAAGCCCAAAGCTCAGAAAAATTGTTCTGCATAGGGGTCCCCAGTCATATGTTGATCATGCCAGCGTAGATGTTTGTTGGCTCACATGTTCAACTACGGATTTGCGCACCTACATCTCTATAAATTTTCAAAATGTTCTTATAGGTAACCACATTTAAGAAGGATGCATATTTTCTCATGCTCCGGAATCATCATATCCAATTTTTCCATAAACACCAATCGTGGTATTGCAAGTTGTCAGATCGGCTACACAGTCTACTGACTGCATCTCATAGAGGACAGACAGTGCATCTAAGAGTTTTGGTTTTCCATGCACACATTCAGAAGCGTGTTGTAACTTACAGATCTGGGGTGATATCTTGCTCTCTCATCTCCCTGAGAAGATATTTAGCTTCTTGAAACCATTTGGCATTGCTAAAGGCATCCATCATCGTATTATATGAAATCAGGTTGGCATGGAAGTTTATAGAATTCAACTTGGAGAAAAGTGAGACCGCTTTTGAATAATCCTTCACCTTTCTAGCAAATTCGATTAAGGTACTATATGTGATGAGATCAGTACCAAAACCACTAACTTCAAAGACTACCTTCCTTTCCAAACTGCCATCAATTGACACAGTTCTTCTTCACTGGAGACTCCCTTCAAGGGGATTAACAGCTCACCTAATATAGATAATATGGTCTGGCTGGGGAACTTGTTGGCCATCATGATATGCAAGGGACTTTCCCTGTTTAACCCAATGTCTCCTTTTACAGTTGAACCAGATCTGAACCATCTTTTCTCCCAAGCATACTATTCTTAGCACCTTCTCTATCTGCTGAAGGAGGGATATGCGCTTCACTAAAACAACATCTATTATCTCTCTCATATTTACCCCAATCTTTTGATGTATAGCTTTTGAGGGTTTTTCATTATCTAAGTTATTGTGTGACTGCACCGGAGGCACAACTATCGGCAATCTTGATGACAAGCCTTGGTATTTTACTTTTTGATGATTTTTTTTTTTTAGGTACACATACTACGGATGTTGCATACCCATATGCGGACCTTGGAAATGAAGATATTCTATTAGTGATCAAACCAAAATTTGGCACGGTTTAGGTGCCCTGCCCTTAGCTTCCCACAAAATGTAGGATTCCATAGATAGCAACAAAAAGAGCCCATTGCATCCCAAGTTAAAGTGCCGGTTGTTTGTGAAACACCCAATTCTATCCTGACATTGTTCATTCCACATTTAGTAAATAAGAATACTACCCTTCACTTGTATCAGGCACTCCCCATTTGGATCAGGTAACTCTTCCCTTTTAGGGATGGAAATGCACATCCGAAAAGATGTGATTCAACCATGATTTGACAATTTCTCCATTGACGCACCCTTTTATGCTTGATATATTATTTGTGGGGTCGACCTGCATGCAACATTATCATATCAATTAGTTCAAGTAATTTTAGAGAATGATCCCCCCACATAATAAAAAAAAATGCCTATATGATCCATGATGAAAGGGCTTCAAACAAATATACTTAATGCTTCGAGAAATTCCTATTCGAGCGTATGCTTGGTGATCTGCCCACACATGGCGCGGCTGTGACAAGAGAATATCGTCATGATGATGGGAAGGCTCAGCCAGGGCTTGGGACTGGTTAAAAGGATTTAATTGACTACAGGCCAGGTTAAAACCCTACTGGCTAACCGAGTGGAAGGGGGAACCCGAAATTTTAAATATACCCAAAATTTTGGGTGCTGTTGTAGCAGCTACAACAAATGGAAAACCACTGGTAGAATCCAGCATCTATGTCGATATCGCAACAATAGTCTGAGTCTAGATAGTGATGCAAGGGAATATTGAACAAGTTCTGCGAGTACCCTTTGTATTACTTGGCCTTTGCAGGCATGCCCAGTCCTTGTGCCTCAACTAGGTCTCGCTAATCAGAACACATCAAAGTGGGAGTTCATGGACGCCAGCAGCTTATTGATGATGTGAAGAGCAAGGCAGCGGTTTTATTATTTTCAAGATTTTTAAAGTAAGTTTTTGGTGTTTCTCCACTGCCAGCAGGCCTAGACAGTACCCCGGTGGAGTCACTTCAAGAAATCACAAACGTTGCTCCACTGCCAGCGAGCCTGGTCAGTACCCCGGCGTAGTCATTGCATTACCTCTCTGCGCAGGAATCCTTTCTCGATCCTTTACCCTTATTTGTTTCATGTGCTTGTAGCACTTATTTTCATGTGCTTGTGGCACTTATTTTTCATGGGCGGATGAGGGATCCCGACTTATTGTACGAGCAAGAGAGGTTGTTTCTTGTTTTACAGAAACTGAAAGATATCCTGATTTGGGTTTTCCCTTGTGCCAAACCTTCACATCCCATATACCACAATAGGCGAAGCATGCAAGACAGATCATTAAGATGTCCAAGACTATGCTAGGCACAAGGTTTAGGCTTACGGGTATTGGGCCATTCAAACTCATTAGGTCTCCCACAAACAGCTAGCTCATACCTCCCCGACTAAATAAGTTTAGACTCGTAGGCATCTTGTTGAGAATGCGACTTCGATGACTAGTCCTAAGAGAAAGCTGCCTCTTGAGATAGCCACCGCAACCTCACACAAAAAAATGGGGTTATTGTTTCAGCGATCGGGGCAAAACAAGATTGCAAGGTGGTAGGGTTGCAATGAGGGCTCATGAAGTGGCAGGCGATATGACAAAAATGATGTGAGAAAGAGAGTGTACGACGCAATGTAATAGGCGAGGCTCAAGATGCAATGCAACGCCATGTGCGAGAACGATCAACTAGTTATAGGTGGACAAGAAGTGCAATACAAGCAGTGATTATTTATGCAGCAACCAGCAACTAAAAAAGAAATGAGTGGAAAATACTTGTAACATGATGATGCCTAAGATATTAATCGTAAAAAAAAATAGCAAACACACTTTTAAATTATAACGAAATTTTTTGGCAAATAGATCTAATTAAAAACTATGAACCAACAAATTTTTATTAACAGGTCCTAGCTAGCCTACACCTAAAACCCTAGTTTAACTAATGATGCGGTCAGGTTATGTGAAATCAGCTTTCCAATTCATCCACCACATAAGTTCTTGACCTGCAAGAACGACAATGTTCGCAATCAGAGCCAGCATACGAAATCGTGCACCAACAACAAGACTTACCTGAAGAGCATGTGCAATGACAAGAAGATCATGGATACATACCAAAGAACACGCCAGAATATATCGTGTAAGCTGAATCCCACTCTTATCTTGATACACAGCAATATGTTCTTGAAACTCAACATTATTGATAAATGACACATATCCATTCATGCACGATCCTGGATCTAAGGGGTGATGGGTAAGCTAATTCCTATTTGTAGGCACATCCACCGAATAGGGTTGGTCGAGTTGATTGGAAAGCTCATCATGGTGTTGAGGACCATCAGTTTTATGGAATGGAAAAAATAAGCATGTGCCAGGCAGATTATAAATGCTTGCGCATCCGAGTGTAGAAACCCTAGTTTTGAAAACCCTAGTTCGGGGTTGTTCCTGGATTTGGTCAAGGGTATGAGGATCAAACCCCGGACCTTCGAACGGGGGGTTGCCCGACTTTGATGGTTTGGCGAGATCAACTGGCGAATGGATGTGAACATGGATTGTGGTGGGTTGCAAAATGTCAGTGGGCTTTGTATTGATTCGGTCAAATGTTTTCACACTGACAGATTGATAAATCGATGTATCTGATTCTCTGGATTTGCCAAGGTGGGGTGAATTCGATGCGGTTGTGCTGGGAGGAGCATGGTACTTTAGGATCGTCATTTGAGAAACGGTCGGCAGAAGCTGAGGCACTTCGATTTTCTAATGGGTACTTGAATCTTCCCAAAGCGAATCATCGAATTCTGGTGTCTCCATATGGTCAGAAAAGAGATGTGAGTGATATTCCTCAGCGGTATGATGGAATATGTTTTCAGATAAGCAGGGTTCGCTGTAACCATTGATTTGATCAAGTTGGGTACCTGGCAAGTTAGGCTCCCCGGGAGTTACCAACTGGGATGGGTCAATAAAGAGGACATCTTGAGGTTGCCTTGACAAGAAATCGCTCCTATGGCTATCTAAAGATTCGGAGTGAGAGAGATCAGACCTAAAAGATTCATCAATCTCGAACTGTGATTGTGAAACAACATCTGCGTGCTTATGATTGTCGCCAATACCAGTATAAGAAAATTTTGAATGTCTCGAAGAAATTACTGGTGTGGCGGGATCGTGAAATAAATCAGGGAATAATGAACGAATAGATTGAGCCGCAGGGGCGTTAACCATACAAGGCTTTTCAACATGTGCATCTGTATCATTCAGAGAAAACAATGATCCGGCAGGCCTTGTAAGGGAAATAACTTCATCCAAGATAGGAGTCGATTCGTAAGCAGTATGCGAATCAGATTTAGGACTGTGTCCAGGGAGACATCGAGTGGGCTCGAGGTAGGTTTCATGAATCGGGAGAGATAATGAGCCACTGTGATTTTCAAATTCTAATTCGACATGGTGTGTGAAAGATCCAAAGTCTAAAAAACCGTTGATTTGCGGGTTGTCATAGGGAACACTGGGCTCAGGCTGGGTTGCTAACTGAAATTGTTCAAGGGAAACGAGAATCACATAGCTGAACTGTTCAATTAACAACTCCCAATCGACATCCTTTTCAGGGAAATCAAAACAATAATGAACAAATCTGATAGAAAATTCATCAAGAGGTTCCTGAGGTTCCATTCTGATGTCATTTAGCTTTATCAATACACTTTGAAAATTGTACCTGTGAAAAGCTCTTTGTAATTCACTGGCGAGTTGTTCAAACGAATGGATGGAAGCTTCCAGCAATATGCAGCACCATTGCTTAGCATGACCTTCGAGGGTGAGGAAGAAAAGCAAACATATCAAACCTTCATTTTCAATTTCGTAGCACTCACCAAAGTCATAGAAATCTAAAAGGTGTTGGGTTATGGACACTCTGTTTTCACCATAAAATTTTAACTGGGAAAAGTGATACATAAGTTCATCGGGGATGAAGTATCGAGGCTCATAAAACTCCGAAAAAAATCTCAGGAGAATGATTTGGGAATGAGCCATTACAGATATCAGATTAACTGCAGGCTCTAAGGGCTCAGCTTGTCATCTGGCCCTCCTTTTAGCACCAATTTTGTTGACGGGAAAATTTTTCCTAGCCAACAGTAGGGGATCTCCCCGATAAAAGGCCCCAATTAGACCTTGAACCGTTTGAAATAGGGATTCTGTCTGGGGTGTGGGTCCAGCTACCGCTGATTTCTCCTTTCCTTGGGTCTCGCTTAAACTCTATAAAACAGTGGATACACACCTAATCAAATGATACAAGACATATGATTGATGCATTAAATGCACATGAAACACTATGAGTAGCAAGAAGAAATAATAAAGCATGAAGATCGAAGGGAGTGTTGTTAACAACACTTCATTAGGGTCATGCTTGTAAGCTGTTCTGACCACAAAGGAAACAATTCCTCATGGAAAGAACACCCTTCACTTCCTAAAATTTTTAAATGGTAACACAAATGCTAATAAACAAAGCCATCAGCGTTCATTAAGAAAGTGAAATGAACTCCACCACCATTAACATACTCAGCAACTGTTATGAAATTGTGATATGAATTAAAGATACAGTTCCCTTAATCTAAAGAAGTTCAGAAATTGAAAGCATAATATTCAATAGCGCTCATACATATGACAACACCAGATCCACAAAGGGAATTTTCAAAATTCTTGTATTCATGCTTAAATGTATAATCCTCTGTTAATACAATATATTTAGCTCGAGTCCAAAACAAAAGTTCCTTAAACAATTTCCTGAAGGAAGGATTTATAGAGCAAAGCTTGCCCTCTGGGATACCTGACTTTTTAGCTTCTCGACGGTTGGGCTTCCTTGCGACCCAGTATTGGGCCATCCACAACCTACGACCTCGAAAGATATGTGACCTGCAACCTTAGCAGATGTGCGACCTGCGACCTTAGCAGATGTGCGACCTACGACCTTGGTAAATTTGCGACCTGCGACCTCGACAAATTTTGTGACCTGCAACCTCAGCAGATGTGTGACCAGCGACCTTGGTAAATTTGCGACCTGCGACCTGGGAAAATTTTGTGACCTACGACCTTAGTAGATGTGCAACCTGCGACCTTGGTAAATTTGCAACCTACGACCTCAGTAGATGTGCGACCTGCGACCTCAAGTAGATCTGCGACCTCGAGACCTCCTTGGATTTGCGACCTTGCGACCCGGGTAAATGTGTGACCTATGACCTCCTTGGATTTGTGACCTCGCGACTCGGGTAAATGTGCGAACTGCGACCTCCTTGGGTTTTTCACCTCATGACCTGGGTAAATGTGCGACCTGCGACCTACCCAGATTATACGACCTTGCGACCTAGTCACTGGATCATTGGGTCGCGCTGTCGGGCTTTTAACAGGGAGTGCAAATCTGTGACCCGGTGACCTGAGAAAATTTGCGACCTTAGACCTTCGGTCATCCCTTCTGCATTTCTCTTTAAGAGATATCATAACCTTGTTCTTCGGAGGCTATCCTTAGCCCTCGCCATGTGAGACAGTAACTTCTATCTACCAGTGATGTTGAGCATCCGCATAACATGAGGTTTTGAGGTTGATTTGAAACCCAACTTCGCATCATCCGGAGAGAGCTCACAGTCCTCTTAATTTGGATGGGCATTATTTTTTCCTTGTATTACCTGCAAGACAACAGAGTAAATCAGCATCTTCCCATATAACTTGCAGATAAGCAAATCAAATCAACCATATATATGTATATATATATATATATATATACACGTTAGGGAATCAACACATGAAATGCGATAATATTGTCAAAGCCAAAGTTAGTTGGACCCCTATGTGGTCAACCACTTATTATAGGCTTCCCTATGTCCCTTTAATCACTGCACTGTATCTTCAACATTTTCCTCAGACTCCACAAAGCTGAAGCTATGCTTGGCATAAGGAAGCACTTCACTCTCCTCATGCTCGGCTATGTCTAGTTCACTTAGGTGTTTAGAGTGTACCAGTAGACAAGTTACAAACCATGTACATTCAGTAATAGTCTTGAATGGTACTCTTCCGAATGAAAGGTGCATGTTAATCTTCGAACCCCATGTATCTCTTTGACGGTGCAACATAAACAAAAGGAATCCTCCCCGAGATTGCTGTTGTTCAAGACTATACATATCTAGCATTTTCTTTTTGACATGGCCTGTAGTCTCAGCATGCCGAGAATGTTGTGGACATCCCAAGACTTAATTACATGTAGGCGTGTACAATCATCTCTTTTGTTTTTACCTCGGTGGGAACAATCCAGGAGATTTTTTTGGTGCAGGACTTCCTGAGTTATTTGTGCTCATGCCACGTTACAATCGTCTCTTTTGTTTTTACCTCGGTGGGAACAATTCAGGAGATTTGTTTGGTGCAGGACTTCCTGAGTTACAACAGGTTCAGCAACAACTTACACAAAACCCCAACATGATTCGTGAAATGATGAATATGCCTGCCATTCAGAATCTTATGAATAACCCTGATTTTATGCGAAACTTGATTATGAGTAATCCGTAGATGCGGGAAATTATTGACAGGAACCTAGACCTTGCGCACATACTCAATGATCCTTGAACTCTTAGACAGACTTTGGATGCAGCAAGGAATCCTGAACTCATGCGAGAGATGATTAGAAATACTGACAGGGCCATGAGCAACATTGAATCATCTCCTGAAGGCTTTAACATACTCCATCATGTGTATGAAACAGTTCAAGAGCCATTTCTCAATGCGAAAACAATGGGAGGTGACAATGGGAATGACTTGAGCTCTAATCCCTTTGCTGCTCTGTTTGGATAAGGGCCAGGCCAGGCTAGAGCTGAAACAACAAATCCTTCAACCACTACATATGATGCAACCGGCTCACCTGCTCCAAATACAGATCCCCTTCCCAATCCATTTTATGCATGTGATACTGAAATTTTATGGTTTCCACTCCCTCATTTGCGTGTAGCAACACACTTAATGCTCGTGCATGGCAGCATGCATTGGGCAGCCTGCGTCCATGTAATGCGGCATGGGGAGTAGGGATTCACGTTATTCAGCTCATCATGAACAAACATCAGAAGCTTTGATGGGGAATGAGACATGTGGAAGATCATTATGGAGTTGATTATAGTGCATGAATCTGCGTTTTCTGATGGGGTCGCGTGGTCGCAAAATTTCCTTGGGTCGCAGCTTTCCATGGGCACATCATTCTGCGACCCTGCGACCTGGGCAAACGTGAGACCCTATGACCATGGGTTGATGGGGTCACTAGGTCACAAAATCGGCTGAGTCGCAGCCCTAGGCGATGTTTAATCTTTGCGACCTGGCGACTTAAACAATATCGCCATTTTGAGCCATTCGTTATGCCGCCGATTATCAAGCAAAGGACTTTAAACAAATCGCTTCAACTATTTGATCATCCGACCCAAAACCTTAAATTTCTCGAATGCTTGGTGGTTTTAACAGGTTTATGGCTGTCATTAGAGGGTGATTTTATTTAAATCAATAATAATTGACGAGCGACCACAAACTTTATAAAATTCCGTGGTGAGGGGCTTTTAGCGGATACACTTCATGCGCAGAGAAATTCACGTAAGGGATTTGGCGTCGGCGCACCATCTCTATTGGCCATACAAGCATCCAACAAGGATATAGCTAGCAGCGCAGAAGAAAACTTCCATATTCCTGACCCCTTATGCCAGGAGGAAATTTCATTCTGAATGTCGAAAGTAGCTGGGCGTTCTGGCAACAATTAGCTTTTGTGTGCTTGCATACAGATAATACGATGGAAAGAACCCGACTTCTTCCAGCAAAACCGTAACCCTGCACTTTTTTTTTAAATCATGGCTATATATAGTAAATTCTGCTTTCTTTTGACCATATATTGCACCACAGTTATTATAACAACGCCATTATAGATCTGTTACGATGTTTGGATCCACGTTTAAACGCAAAATTTGGCCGCCATATATATATGCCACAAATGTTTATTATGGATTAAAACTTCAGCACAAAAGCATTTGAGCCAATCGAAATGTTTACACCCCATGCAATGTGTCCATGCAGCTTCGCTCCACCATCACATGGTTTGAAAACCATATGTTCTTGCACCGCTTAAGACATGGTTGTAGATTGTCAAATTTTACGATCCTGCTTTTCTTTTGACCATACTTGCACCATAGCTATTTTAACCTTGCCATTATAGGCTTGTATCGTGTTCCGCTCCAAAATGTTTTACAATAGGTTGAAATTCCGCCATCGAGATATTCACGCCGATTTGTAATGCTTTTTATATGGCACACGCTCAGTGTTTCCATTTCATGAAACTGATGATTCTCAACACAGCTTGGGCAACTCTTGATGCAATACAGATACATCCATTTTCTTCTGAAGTGGGGCCTCAGACAGTGGTGGTGATATAAGAGTTCCATTCTTAACAAGTAAAGCATTTTTTACGCTAAAACATGAATGCATGCACAACAACTTAAACTGTTGTTACATCCAGAGGTGTTGTTACCTTGAGTCATGGTTGCGACTTACTTGCATGCAATAATGAAATCCATCAGTTCACCAAAAATCCGAGGCATTAAAAATGTAACAAAGCCCAAAGCTCAGAAAAAATTTTCTACGCAAGGGTCCCCAGTCATATGTTGATCATGCCAGCATAGATGTTTTTTGGCTCACATGTTCAACTACGGATTTGCGCACCTACATCTCTATACATTTTCAGAATTTTCTTATAGGTAACCATGTTTAAGAAGGATGCCTATTTTCTCATGCTCCGGAATAATCATATCCAATTTTTCCATAAACACCAATCGTGCTATTGCAAGTTGTCAGATTGGCTACACATTCTACTGACTTCATCTCATAGAGGACAGACAGTGCATCTAAGAGTTTTGGTTTTCCATGCACACATTCAGAAGTGTGTTATAACTTACAGATCTGGGGTGATATCTTGCTCTCTCATCTCCCTGAGAAGATATTTAGCTTCTTGAAACCCTTTGGCATTGCTAAAGGCATCCATCATCGTATTATATGAAATCAAGTTGGCATGGAAGTTTATAGAATTCAACCTGGATAAAAGTGAGACCGCTTTTGAATAATCCTTCACCTTTCTAGCCAATTCGATTAAGGTACTATATGTGATGAGATCAGTACCAAAACCACTAACTTCAAGGACTACCTTCCTTTCCAAACTGCCATCAATTGACACAGTTCTGCTTCACTGGAGACTCCCTTCAAGGGGATTAACAGCTCACCTAATATAGATAAGATGGTCTGGCTGGGGAACTTGTTGGCCATCATGATATGCAAGGGACTCTCCCTGTGGAACCCAAATTTCTCCTTTTACAGTTGAACCAGATCTACACCATATTTTCTCCCAAGCATACTATTCTTAGCACCTTCTCTATCTGCTAAAGGAGGGATATGCGCTTCACTAAAACAACATCTATTATCTCTCTCATATTTACTCCAATCTCTTGATGTATAGTTTCTGAGGGTTTTTCATTATCTAAGTTACTGTGTGACTGCACCGGAGGCACAACTATCGGCAATCTTGATGACAAGCATTGGTCTTTTACTTTTTGATGATTTTTTTTTTAGGTACACATACTACGGATGTTGCATACCCAGATGCGGACCTTGGCAATGAAGATATTCTATCAGTGATCAAACCAAACTTTGGCATGGTTTAGGTGCCCCGCCCTTAGCTTCCCACAAAATTTAGGATTCCATAGATAGCAAAAAAAAGAGCCCATTGCATCCCAAGTTAAAGTGTCGGTTGTTTGTGAAACACCCAATTCTATCCTGACATTGTTCGTTCCACATTTAGTAAATAATAATACTACCCTTCATTTGTATCAGGCACTCATTTGGATCAGGAAAATCTTCCCTTTTAGGGATGGAAATGCACATCCGAAAAGATGTGATTCAACCATGATTTGACAATTTCTCCATTGATGCACCCTTGTTATGCTTGATATATTATTTGTGGGGTCGACCTGCATGCAACATTATCATATCAATCAGTTCCAGTCATTTTAGAGAATGATCCCCCCACATAATAAAACAAAATTCCTATATGATCCATGATGAAAGGGCTTCGAAAAAATATACTTAATGCACCGGGAAATTCCTATTTGAGCGTATGCCTGGTGATCCCCCCACACATGGCGCGGCTGTGACAAGAGAATCTCGTCATGATGATGGGAAGGCTCAGCCAGGGCTTGGGACTGGTTAAAAGGATGTCATTGACTACAGGCTGGGTTAAAACCCTACTGGCTAAGTGAGTGGAAAGGGGAACCTGAAATTTTAAATATACCCAAAATTTTGGGTGTTGTTGTAGCAGCTACAACATGCCTACAACACCTTCTTAGTGAAACAATGATTTTTATTTAGACAAATTATAAACCTTGTTAGAGGGTCATTCTTCAACACTAATGTTCAATTTCATCGATTCGTTGGCATTCCATTTAGTCATATAATGTTGAATGGTGACCTAATCACTATGTAAGTTCCTTCCAGTATAATAACTAGAATCAAGCATCTCATCTTCAACATAAAAAAACTGTATAGAGATACATTACAAACATTAATAGATCACATTAAAAACAACCAAGTATTGGTGATAAGCCAACATCCAAGCAAAAAACTAAACAAAAATCCATATTCGTTTCAAAAAATATGTTGTTCATGTACCAAAAATGTAGATGAAACATTAAAATCCATAAAATATCACAAATTTTTTTGTTACTATGTACCCTAACAAAGTATTCAGATTCGGGAAATGGTTGGAATTCAAATGTGGAATATCTCTTTTGTATAGTTGTGTTCGCCACAGAGACCATGAGTTGGTCAAACTGACCCGACATGGATTCCAGACAAATGGCTCCTTTGGTGGACAAGTGTCTTTGTCAATAGACGACAACCACAAATAAACATTACTTTTTTAACACAGTGAAAAAAAATTAGCAACCTTGCAAACATGTGAAGTGCCTTGGAAAATTTCGTGAATGGATGTACTCATTTATGTACTCCAAATTTAGTTCTTATCACATTTCGTGGTTCAAAATTCACATGGATTCACTAGAAATGTGCTCAATATTTTCAGTTTTTTTGAAGATCCCATTCTAGCGAAGTTATATATCCTACTACAACATCAACAAAAAATGAGCTACCATTTAGATTAAGTCAAGATAAATCTTAAAACTAACATCATTTACAAATACATACGTACTGATTCAGTAACTAGAAAATTAAAATGAACATGACCAACTCTCACAATTTATATTGTGAGACTAGAAAGTGGAAGTTGAACAAACCCCAATTCATAGTGAGGAAATATAACATGTAGAATATATGCAACATGAACAATATTGAGTATGGCTAACCTATAATCCTTATGTGATCTTTGTGGAACTATACCTTTTACGAAATATAAATGCACATCAATACAGATCCAACAACTAATATTACTTAGATTTGACTAAATTTGGACCGCTAACCAATATGGATGATGATAGCTTGGTTGGTCTCAAATTCACTAGCAAATTTAAATTTAGCATAACTAAAACCAACTCGCTCAACCAAATCATGAGACTAGAATTTGAACTATCCCCAAGGCCTAGTGATGTAATCCAATGTGTAGAATGTGTAACAAAAACAAGACTAAGGGTGTTCAACTTGCAATCTTAATATACCCTATCTACAAAGGCTTAGGGTGGTTAAATCACAATCCTAAACCATATCTATAATGATGCTTTATATAATTTCAAAATGCACATCAATACCTATCTAAGAACTACTATTGAGTAAAACTGGACAATTTTGACAAAAGTGGATGATGCAATCTGGTGCCTCAATTGTACTTAATGTGAATGTGAGGAGAATATGACAAAAAAGCCATTAATTTAATTCATTATCAACTGAGTAGTATTCATAAGGATGTAAGAGTTTTTTTTCCCACTTGTAATTTCTATAATGATTAGAGAATTAAGCCTTGTTTTGATGGTCTGAATAAGAGTTCATAATGTTTATTATCCTACCTATAATTATGAATATATATGTTCTCTTGGGAATATTTACAAAGGACTAATTAGAATACCTACATGCAGAAAGTAAAGCTGCCAACAAACTTTGGCATCTAATAACAAAAACTCCAATTTCCATTTGTCACACCTTGCTAACTCCAAAGTACATAACAAGTGCATCATTCCAGGCTACATGAATTTTTCTTATCCCATAACCTTGTCCTTTAACAACTACCCCATCACCTGGAAATTTCCAAAAAATAGAGAACAAATAGAAAATAATTTCACAGGGATCTTCCAAAATAGAGAATAATATTAGGGACACATAGGTATACAAAATTATTAAATATGAAGAGTAATTTTGAACTGTTTTGAAGATGGGTTACCATTTTACCATTAATTATTTCAACAAATAAATATAAATGGAATGTCAAGAACTCTTGAAATGTTTAATGTAGCATGAAAATCTGTGTGAGATAAAAATGGAATACTGCATTAATTAGAATCAATAGATATTTAAAATTAGCAATAGGAACCATGCGAGTGAAAAAGGTGATGGTTTTGAGTTGAGACTAAGACAGACATCACTCGTGCCACCATCACCAAAATGGTTACAACATAATATTTACTCTAATCCTTTTTTTATGGAATATGTTTCATCTATTGAATGAGTTGGAAATTGTGTGCTTGAAAATGCACAATATATATGGAGTGTAGTAAGAAATCGCAAATAACCCAAAATATTTTAAAAAATAAACCCAATGAACAATATACCTGATAGTTAAATTCATAAAAGAAACTACCATTCAAGTGAAGGAGACCGTTACACTATACGGGATGATATAGTGAATTAATTCAATGCCTTGAATCCATAATGGATAGGTATTTGGCGCCTATTTCCATAATCAACACAATTCCAAAAGCTCTGGTTTGAAAATTCTTGCATTGTGAAACCACGTAAGTAAGGAATCCTTATTCTCGATACTACACACATTAAAAACATTATCCCTTTCTATTAAACATACTATATTCTTAAGTATCTTAGTGGTACATTCCAAAATCTATAAAATATTTCTAGAATAATAGCATAGACCTGAAGGTACTTATTAATGAAATAATTCATAACCCTGGTGGGGTGTTGGGATTGTTTTAAATTTGGTATTGTTATCTATATGAAAAGGTTTCAAAACTAGAACATATAGGAATTTGGTAGACTATCTCTTACTTTAGAACAATCTTACAAGTTAAGATTCCATTCTCAGCCAAGGTCTTTAACAATAAACAAGCTAATTAAGATAATGTATTGGAAAACATTTTTATCCCCAATTTATAAACTAACACAACTTGATCAAACTATGTACTTGGGAAAACACCACATAATCAATAGTCAATTTTTTTGGTGATGGAATATTGATGGCCTCTTCTCTATTACTCATAATATAGAAAGGAATTATCCCTTTCCTTTGTACTTCATAAAATAGGGTGTCCATAACTTGAAGAGTTACAATACTCTCATACATTTTCAATGCTAAGTCCTTTCTAATTCATCAAACACCAAAATTATGGATATTTGATGTCACGGGTAGATTCATGATTATATATACTCTAAATAACTCCCCATCAGAGAAATGGAACTAATTAAATGTTAATAAGAACATATATCATGTAATTGAAGCCATCAATGAAAATATGATTTACAACCTCATTCAAAACTTTGTAGCATGGTGCATGTTTATTTGAAGACTCAGTTATGAAGTTCATTTCATAAGTGAGCTCAAATTTCCTGCCTTATATTGCAATAGGTACTATACTTGTATGTCTACTGGAAAATAATTTGGTTATGTTAATATATGCTAAATTCCATGAACAAAACAATTACAACATTACAAAAACATTCTTTTCCATGCCTATTTCAGTATATTTTCCAAATTTCTTCTAATTTCACATGTCTAGCTTGGTTGGAAGGTGTTGAACCTCAATATTACCCTCTCTTTTAAAGTTTTTCTCACCTCATTCCACCACTTTTCCATAATATCACAAACCCTAATCAATGAAAAATGCTAAGGTTTTGTCTTAAGGATGCATTTAAATGATTGTCATATTATGTTTTCATGATTTTGTTATTTGGATAAGTTTTTGCAATTTAGCTACATAATGCAGCCTATTCTGCAGCTAACTGTGTGTTCTGTTGCCACTCTTATGGTTTACCGGGTTCCAGGTGTCAGTTGAGGAATTGTGCCACATGGGTGTTTCTAGAATCTTGCCTACATGGATTCTATCTTACTCACTCGGTCAATATTGACATAAAAAGGAGCCTAAACTCATGGTAAAAGTTACAAGTCAAAGAACGTTACTTGCAGTAGTAGGACTCTTGATTTTTTCTTCATAGAAAATCATGAGTCCAACATTCCTATTTCAATTGAAATTATATTTAGACACCTGTAGCTAGTTTAACTCGCAATTAGTTATGTAATTTCTCTTTAATTATTGGTTCCACAGAACCGAGAGACAGTTCAATACAGTTCATATTTCTAAGTGGATACTCTATTTCCAGACCTTGTTTTTATCATAATAAAGAAGTTCATTTTTCCAAATGCTTGCTTGATTGCATACTTAACTAGCTAGGAGTTCAACCACATTAGTTGCAGAGGGCCCCTGCTTTTGAATGAAGTTTTTATTGTGTTTTCTAGTTAGATTTCCTTTACTCTGTTTTAGAAATTTTTGTTTCTAAATAGGCTTATGATTTGTTTCCAACTTTCAAATAGTTTAATGATAAATTACAATTGTGTAGACTTACTCTTCCAAAACATTTTATGAAAATAGAAACTCTGTTTTAAAAATTGGATTAAGGATTGAAGTGGTAAGAAACCACAGTTGTTTAGTTTAACTGTTCCTCTCTTTTATTTCCATTAGAACAGAGTTGTCAATTGTTGTTTTAACAGATGTTTATAAAAGCCATTTTCAATATGCTAATCCTACATTAAATGGTTAAATATCTCACACATACAGTGGTTGAAGTTACCTTGCTTATTGTTATTTGCTTGCCAAAGACTAAGGCATAATTTATTTCTTCGAAGGCATCTCAAGAGGTTAAACACTTTACATTTGAATGTGGTAGACAAGTCAATTATAAATCAGTTGATTTTAGTTAGATCTTACATGCTTTTACTTTCAAGACCCTCACTTAATTGCAAACAATAATCTTCCTAAAAATCACTCTAGAAGGAATTGATCTAATCATGTTTTCAGATGAGATGGTTGAAGGATTAATGAAATGCAATTTTGGAATTATCCATTTGCAGGGTTTTCTTAGTTCTTTAATTCAATCAGGTGTAATTAGTTACCTAACATTACTTCAATAAGATCACTCTTTACAAATTGAATAATTGGAGTAACTAAACACATCTTAGATATTTTCATTTTCATTCTTTGTTTTTTGTTCTGGACCTTAGCAGTCTAAAGGACAAGCAGTTGCTAAACTCCATTTCAATAGGGTCATGCCCAACAATTGAATATTGAGGTAACCAGAGGTACAATAGTTGATTCATTTTTCTGATTTCATTTAAGATAGGCATTTTAATTATCAATATTAGTTTTAAAAATAGATCCATGGATTAGGACTAATAAACAGATTAGATAGATGCTTTGATTTCCAAAATAGGTCTTAAACTAGCCCTCAGTTTTTAGTATGTTTTTTTTTTAAATTATATTATTTTTGGTATACTTCCTTTTCTTCCTTATAAAATACATTTAGATTCACATAAGTCTTTCCATAGCATTATATTAACCATCCTTAGATCTCAAAGAACAAAAAAACCATCTAAAAACAACATAAAACACAAAACAATGAAGGAATGGGTTTCTTAAGCAGCTATGGTTGATAATTAATGAAAGAAATTTAGGACACTAAATTGACTAAACATTTTGGCACCGTTTCCAAGGAAGTGTAACTAGGTAGCCTTATTTCTTACATAAAAAAAAAATAATGATATGCATAGAGAAAGAGACTTTAGGGGCAGATTCATAGCTAGAGGCAGAAGCTTAATCCCTACAACACCACTCACTCCACCTAGACCAAGAAGTATTACACCACTATCTAAAACTCATTTCCCATATATTACTGGTCATAGACTTCCAGAAGTTTTAAGATCAGATATCCAATTAGGAGGATCTCCTACTTCGTCCACTGAGGTAATCTTAGAAGAAGAAGATCCTAGGACTCCAACAGAAGGAGTAACATTTTCACTTATACAGGGGAATATATTCTAGTTGAAGAGTTAGAAATCCCTAGTGAATAGGAAGAAGAAGAACCTTTCTTCAACATACCATTGATAGAAGAACCGGAGGAGCAGTTAACGCTGCAGGCTGAACCTTATATTAGCTCTGAAGAATCTCTCATGGTAGGAAGAGGAGAAGAAGGAGGAGAGGGAGAAGGATAAATTTTTAATGGATAAAATGTACTATTTGGAGGAGGTAGAGGTAGAGGAGGAGATAGAGGAAGAGGTAGGGGAAATGCAGAAGGAGGTAGAGGTAGAGGAAATAGAGGAACTAAGAGATCTTTTGGATTCCCTATAGTAGATGAAGAGATAAATGCTACCATGAAAAATACCTCACCTTCTGTTCTCCCAAACTTTCATGGATTGAAAAGTGAAGACCCTGAGACCTTTTTATTTGAATTTGAAGTCTTGTAAAAAACTTATGATTATCTACAAGATGCTCAAAAACTCAAATTGTTTCCTTCAACATTGAAGGGAGAAGCTCTAAAATGGTTCATGTGTCTAATCACTAGGTCTATTAGGACATGGAATGATATGAAGAGAGAATTTCTAGAAAGGTATTTGGACTATTATATACCTGTTAATCAAAAAGAGGAAGTGTTTAGGATGATGCAAAAAAGAGGATGAAAATTTCGAGGATTTACTTGAAAGATTCAACTATAACATTAAAAGAGCAAAAATAGAAAATCTAGATCAAGACACTCTAAAATCTCTTTATTGAAAACAATTAGAGATGAATGGATATATATCCTTAATATGATGGGGAAGGGGGGCATATCTCAAATTCCATTACCTGATATTAGGGAACTATGTATTAATCTCTCAAGAGGAAAATCAAAAATTTTGAAAGGACTAAGAGATCCTGCTCTTGCTAGGGTAAACAAATCTGCAACTGGAACAGTGAATAGGGCGTAAATTGGAAACATGCTTTATGAATTAAAAATAGACATTTTAGGGAGTCTTAGTGAACAGATAGACACCCTTAAGTTACAAAACAAGTAGAAATTCAAGACTGATGATTTGGCTATTTTCTGTCCAAAAATGCAGAAAGAAACATACTTTGAGAGAATGTCATCTTGAAGCAAAATTCATAGAAACCTATATGATTTGTTCAGAAAGTGATGAGACTAAGAATTGTCCTTAAATTATTGGTCTTAAGGTTGTTTTTTAAGAAGAAACAACATCAAATCCTACAAAATCTCTTTGTTTTGCATCTAGAAAACCATGGCAGGAGCCACAAAATCAAGGGTTTAACAACCAAATGAATACTCAACCCCCAAAAAATTGGAATTCTTGGCAGCAACAATGGCCCCAATCTCAATTTCAATCTCAACCTTGGGCTTAAGGAATGAAAAATTCATATGAAAGATTTTCTCAGTACTATCAATATCCTCCATCATATCCAAACTATCCTCCCGAACAAATTCCTCAACAAATTCAACAACCTCCAATCCAAAACCAAAACCCACAACTCTCACTACCATTCCCTCAAAGACCAAATCAGTTACCTGCCCAACCATTACCAAACCCCAACAATAAAATTTTTTAGAATACCTATATGATAGAATGTCAGAAATTTCCAACCTATATGATTACTCCTCTAGATCTTAATGATGTCCAACTAAGATTTGGTAGGATGTTAGAAAAGAGGAAGCCTTCTCTAATCATCCAAGAACAAGCCAATTCTGAGGAAGATTATCTACATCCCAATAAACGTTTTGAGGAAGAAGTAACTCTTCAAAACCAAAATTATAAAAATAAAAAGCAAAAGCAACAAATAAATTCAACTCATGTCATAGAGCAGCCTTCAATATCTACTTCTACACCTCCTTTTCCTAAAAGATTACAAATTGATAGAGGAGTAGAAAATCATATTATGTTTCCTAATTATGATTTCCTATATGAATTGAAAAATATTTGCAACAAAATCCCTTTGTTACAAGCCATGAAGGAAATTCCTATTTTAGCTAAAAAAATAAAGGAGTTGAGTATGAAGAAAATGGGAATAAAAATAAAAGAAATAAAAAGAATCCAACTTGTAGGAAAATTAGTAGACATAATGATGGGAAAAAATTTCATTCAAAAATATTTAGATCCTGGAAGTCCAGTTGTAAAACACATATCAATAGAGTTGAAATTCCAAATACATTGATTGATTTAGGAGCAGCAATAAACATCATGAGAAAACAGACCATGGAACAACTTAAGCTTCCTAATCTTCTTTATACACCTACATTAATGTAATTAGAAGATAGATCTATAACCAAACCAGATGGTGTGTTAGAAGATATTTTAGTGTCTTTATATTCTTGGGAGTATCCTGTTGATTTTATGATATTAACCCATAAGAACAATCTAGGAGGACACCCACTCATACTAGGAAGACCTTGGTTGGATACAACTAATGCTTTCATTAGCTATAGATCTGGTGACATGTATATTTCTGATGGTAATTCAAATAAGAAATTCACTCGGTATCCTCCAGCAAGAACAATGACAAAGATAGATGACAAAGAATGGATTGATGATGAAGAAGATATACAACCTCTCTTTACTATTTCAAACATTAGTGAAGATTTCCAAATCTTAAATACAATAGAAAATTATGAATCATCTCCAGAATATGAACATGATCAATTTCAAGAAAGATCCAATATTGAATATTTGTCATCTAGGCAGATGTATCTTTACTCTATGGAAGAATTTGGTAGCTCTACAGTTGAAATCTTTCTAGGGAAAACCTTGAACATAAACAATAACTTGGAAAAGTTGCAACAAGAGAAGCTAATAAAAACATTACAACAACATTCATCTTCATATGCATGGGAATACACTGACATGAAAGGAATTATTCCTAAGACTTGTATACATCACATTTACATTGAGGAAAATTGCAAACCTATCAGAGAGCCTCAAAGAAGGATGAATCTAAATCTTAGGGAAATTGTGAAAGAAAAGTTGCAAAAGTTGTTAAATGTAAACTTCATCTATCCAATTTCAAACAGTCGGCGGGTTTCTCCTTTAGTGATTGTACCAAATAATAATGTTAAATAGAGGGTATGCATTGATTATAGAGAGTTGAATAAAAATACCCTTAAATATCATTTCCCTTTGCCTTTTATAGATCAAGTGTTAGATACATTAGCAGGTAAGAAGTATTTCTCATTCTTGGATGGTTTCAGTGGTTACAACCAAATTCAGGTTGCACCTAAAGATCAGGATAAAACCGCATTCATCTATCTATGGGGTACTTATGCCTACCGAATACATCATTTTGGATTGTGCAATGCACCCACAACATTCCAAAGGGCGGTACTAGGAATTGTTTCTGATTTAATGCATGATTTTGTAGAAGTGTATATGGATGACTTTACAATTTATGGTAATGCATTTGAAGAGGCTTTAGGAAACTTGGAAAAGGTTCTTAAAAGATGAAAGGAAGAAAACCTCTCAGTAAGTCATGAAAAATGTTTCTTGATGTTTACTAAAGGGATTGTTTTAGGACAACACATTTCAGGAGATGGAATTAAAGTTGATAAATCTAAAGCTGAAGTCATCTCCAAGTTATCAGTTCCAAGTTGCCAGAAGGATGTTAGAAGTTTTATAGGATTCATAGGGTATTATAAAATATTTATAGAAAATTTCACCAAAATACCATCCCCACTCTTGAAACCACTCACCAAAGATTGTGAATTTAGTTGGAAACCTGACTGCTAGTTAGCATTTGAAACCTTACAAGAAAAAATTTCTGAAGCACCAATCTTAAGAGGGCCTAACTAGAAACTACCTTTTCACATTTCAACAGATGATTCAGACACAACTCTAGGAGCTATGTTAGGACAAAAAGACTTGATCCCCTATGCCATCTATTACAAAAGTAAGAATTTGTCTCCCATAGAGTTGAATTGCACTGTAACTGAAAAGGAATTCTTAGTTGTTTTTCATTCTATCAACAAATTCAGACATTACATAATGGGCTATGAAACCTTTGTCTATACATATCACTATGAAATTAGGTATTTAATGAATAAATCTATTACTAATGGAAAAGTTACAAGATGGTTATTGCTCCTGAAAGAATTCAACATTACTGTTCTAGACAGGCCTGGAAAACAAAACACAGTTGTTGATTTCCTATCTAGAATTCAAAATATCAAAGATAACACTCCAGTTGAAGATAAATTTCCTGATGAATATCTTTTTACAATAACTACTCAGACCCCTTCGTTTTCAGATGTTACCAATTACTTAGCTACAGGAAAGTTACCTTCACATTTGCATTCTAGAGAGAAAAGAAGAATCATTCAATTAAGTGCAAGATATTCATGGATTACTAATGAATTGTATAAGATAGGTCCAGATCTCATTATCAAAAGATGTTTTCAAGAAGATGAAATGCCTGAAATTATTAAGGCATGTCGTGATGAACCTTGTGGTGGACATTTTGCTGATAAGAGGACAACCTATAAAATCCTTCATTTAGGATATTAATGGCCATCCATCTTCAAAGATGCCAAAGAATATGTCAAAAGGTGTGACAGTTGCCAAAGGGTAGGGAAACCTGCTCCTTCAAATGAAATGCCATTGAAACCTCAGGTACTCATTGAACCTTTTGAAAAATGGGCCTTCAATTTTGTTGGACCTACCAATCCTCCATCTAAGCAAAAAAAGTATATTTTGGTATGCACTGATTATGTCACTAATTGGGTAGAGGCTAAAGCATTACATTTTTCTAATGAAGGATATGTAGTTAATTTTATTTTTGAGGATATCTTCACTTGTTTTGGTGTTCCAAGAGAAATTGTAACAGATCAGGGCTATTAATTTACATCAAATATGGTGAAAAAGCTCGTGGAAGATTACAAGGTCAAGCACAGAAACTCTACTCCTTACCATCCACAAGAAAATGGTCAAGTTGAATCTACTAATAAGGTGATTGAAGGAATTCTCACTAAGATTGTCCATCTACACAGAAGAGATCGGGAAGATAGGCTTCATGAAGCCTTATGGGCCTACAGAACTAAATGGAGGAACACAACAAGACATACTCCCTATGAACTTGTTTATGGGAAGCAAGACCTGTTCCCTATAGAGTTTCAAATTAAAAACTTCAATATGGCAGTCCAATTGGGACTTGATTTATCAGAAGCATAGACTGGAGCAACTCAATGAACTAGATGAAATCAGACAAGATGCAGTCCAAAGAACTAATATAGTCTAGCAGCAAAGGACTAAATGGCATGACAAGTATATCAAAGAGACAAAAATTTCAAGCAGTGGATTGGGCACTCTTGTTTGATTCAAAATTCAAGGATTTTCAAGGAAATTTTTAGACTCATTGGCTTGGGCCATATGAGATTGAAAAATTATTTGATAATGGAGCAGTGAAGATTAGAACAATAGATAAATAAAAGGTATCTCTTCTTGTGAATGGTCATCGGTTTAAATTATATCATAAACCACTTTAAAGAGAAGAGTTTTTCAAGATATTTCAAAATATTATTGATATGGAGTTAGTGAAGAAGAAATCTTCTTCTTCACAAACTTGGCTTTTATTTTTCCTACATTTGATAAAAAAACATTAAAAAAAGAGAGTATATAAGTATGAAAACCAATCAATGATTGGCATACTTATGCATAAAATACAGGGTGAAAATCAGAGCTCTCTAACATCCTATATTTTCCATTTTTCTTTTCTGTAATAAAGTAGTGAAAACTACATTCATATTTGCAGTGCATAATCTGAAAATTCGGTTTCATTCCATCACACTCCATTGTCAGTCCATCTCATTCCACTTACATTTCATTTTCACCTTCACTCCATAAGTCATATTTCACTTTCATTCCATATTTTTCACTCATTCCGTTCATGTTCCATACTTAAAAAAATAATAATACATTCTGCAGCTGACTCACATTATGCAGTTGAGTACATTCTGCAGTTGATTCTGTTCTGCAACTAATTTGATTCTGCAGCCACTTCAGCAATTCTAACATGTTGATTGCAAAGGGACTAAATTATTATGTTTGAAGGCCACCATGCTACAAAATAGTACCTAAGTAACAACATCAATCAAAAAACAAACAAAAAGGTTGAGTTCTGAGGTAAAGTGTAAAAATTTATTTTTAATAGCAAAGTTAAAAACATGAAATATGTATAATATGTACATTCATATGTTCCTTGACAACCCATAATTCGAATTGATTACAATATTCATCATGATATACCTCAACCATATCCCTCATAGAAAGTTGCATAACGATCCATCATTAATATCCTTGATTGATGACTAACTATCATGATCATGACGTGACCTACTTGTCTACGTCTCTCCAAGACCGTATCACTTACTTATTTCATAAAGCTCACCATAAACTCTCCATTAGATCTGTAGCTCATTCATATCCATCGATTCCACATCCAATTCATCTCCATCAACTCTATAGCCAATTCATTTGCACAAAACAGAGGGGTAATTATGATGGTTGAAAGCACTATGCATAGAAGAAGGATGGGTTTGATTGTTAGAACAGAACCAAAGGGGGTAAAATACATGGAAGTATACCCACCGGTTAGAGAATTTCTTCAACAAGCTGAATGGTTGAGGTTCATTGAAAATTTCAATGGTTTTCATAAGGAAATTACAAAATCATTAATCCGGTCTTTTGATGGAACTAAAGTAGAAATTGGGGACATTAAATTTGCGGTGACAGAGTCATTGATGGCTAAAGCTACAGAGCTTCTGAGGCATGGAGAGAGTTGGTTCAAGAACAAAGAGTTCCATAATGAATCATGGAAGGTGATACTTAAAAATGAAGTTATAGATGTCTCAATTCTTAGAAAATGAATCCCAAGTACAACTCTTAAAAGCAAGTGGATAAATATGCTTTTGATTTTGCATAAATTCATAACTTGTGAAGGAATATTTGGAACCATGTATGTGTAAAATATATATTTATTAATGAATTTTCTATAAAATGGTGAAATAAACCTTCCTTTCTTTCTTCTCAATAGTTTAAGAAGGATGGCCTCAAATGTACGAAAGAGAATACAATTTATAGAGACCACTATGCATCATCATGACTTGGTGAAAATATTGATTGAGTTTCACTTAAGGAGCATAGCAAACACTTGGGAGGATTTCCTTCTTAGGAATCATTTTCAAGAACAACCAGAGTGACCACCAAAGGAAGAGAATGTGAGGAGAAGTAAAAGAAAGAAAACTGATATGATAGTTGAAAACAGACCTAAAACTTCATTACAGAGGAATGATGAAAAAATAATTTCTGACGAACTGAAATAAATTAGGAAACAAATTAAGGCTAGAGGAAAGAAAAAGAAAGAGAGTGAGGTTACAAATGAAGGGAATGAAAGTCCTCAAAAACTAAGAAGGAGCTCTAGACTCCTAGTCATTATGAAGAAGACAGTGTCCAAAGGGACAAAGCTCATAAATATAGAAGAGGAAACCCCAGTTCCATCACCTGTTGATAATTCTCCTGTGTAGAATCCTCAAAACTCTCCTGGTTATCATTTTGAAGAAGGCCCCAGCAGAAGGTCTCCTGGTATAGATCTAGTTTGGCAACAGATTTATGATTATCTAGATTCATTGGAAAGAATAAGTGCCTCAATAAACCAAGAACCACTTATCAATCCACAAGAACCTCTAATTGATGCTCTTAAGCAGGATATTTATGAATTAGAGATATTGAACAGGCACATCAAGCAGGATAATGAGATTTTGAAGGAACAAAAAAAAATTGGACAAGGCAATGCATGATAATATTACTCTGCAGCTAGGAATATTGCATAAGGAAAATAGGAAATTAAATAAGAATAACAAGAGATTGAATAGGGAAATCATAAACCTCAAATTCAAACTTCTTATGAAAATGCCAAGAATGACATTGACTTCAAATATTAACAAAATAATAAGGTTGGATGTCCTAGATGAGGTATCTAAGAAAATGTAGTAGGGGAGAAAAAATCATAATTTTGGTAAATTGCATGAGGACATTCAATTATTTTTCAATGGGGGTATGTTGAACCTCAGGATTACCCTCTCTTTTACATTTTTTCTCACCTCATTCCACCACTTTTCCATAAGATCACAAACCATAATCAATGAATAATGCTAAGGTTTTGTCTTAAATATGCATTTAAATGATTGTCACATTATATTTTCATGATTTTTCTATTTGGATAAGTTTTTCCAATTTAGCTATAGAATGAAGCCTATTTTGCATCCAATTGTGCATTTTGTAGTCACTCTTATGATTTAGCAGGCTCCAGGTGTCAGTTGAGGAATTGGGCCACATGGGTGTTTCTATAATATTGCCCACATGGATTATATCCTATTCACTCAGTCCAGATCGACATAAAAGGGAGCCTAAACTCATGGTCAAAGTTACAAGTCAAAGAACGTTGCCTACAGCAGTAGGACTCCTGATTTGTTCTTCGTAGAAAATCATGAGTCTAACAGTCCTATTTCAATTGAAATTCAAGTTACACACCTGTAGCTAGTTTAACTCGCAATTAGTTATGTAATTTCTCTTTAGATATTGGTTCCACAGAACCAAGAGACAGTTCAGTACAGTTCAGATTTCTAAGTGGATACTCTATTTCCAGACCTTGTTTTTATCATAATAAAGAAGTTTAGTTTGCCAAATTCTTGCTTGATTGCACCTTTAAGAAGCTAGGCATTCAACCATTAGGGGAATTTTGAGGTCTAAAATGGGCCTCCTAAGGAAATTATAAAAGAATAGTGGAAATAGAAAAATAATATTTGATTACATCATCAAATTTTAGAGGGAAAAAAGAAAAAAATACTTTTTCAACTTGTATTTTGAACTTATCTCCCTAAGGTTATACTCAAATTTCGAGTAGGAATATTGGTTGGATGCAAAATTTAATTCCCCATCGAATGAGTACCCATGTTGCATACTTTTTATGGACTCTACTACACGAAAAATGAGAAATACATGAAAAACAATCACGTTTTTTCATGTATTTATCATTTTTCGTGTAGCAGGGTCCATCAAAAGTATGAAACATGGATACTCCTTGGATGAGGAATTAAATTTTACATCCAATGAGTACTCCCACTCGAAATTTGAGTAAACCCTTTGGGAGATGAGTTGAAAATGTAAGTTGAAAAAGTAGTTTTATTATTTTATTATTTTTTAATATTTTTACTTTTTTACTCCAAAAATGGTGAATCATACCCCATGGTTGGCATCATCATCTTGAAACCTATTGGTTCCCATAAAGTTTATTTTGGTTGTACATTTTTCTTAGGAGGCCCATTTTAGACCTCAAAATTCCCCTAATGCACATCAGTTGCAGAGGGCCCCTGCTTTTGAAGGAGGTTTTTATTGTGTTTTCTAGTTAGATTTCATTTACTCTGTTTTAGCAATTTCTATTTCTAAATAGGCTTATGCTTCATTTCCAGCTCTCAAATAGATTAATGTTAAATTACAATTGTGCAGACTTACTCTTCCAAAACATTTCATGAAAATAGAAACTTTGTTTTCAAAATTGGATTAAGGATTGAAGTGCTAAGAAACCACAATTGTTTAGTTTTATTGTTCCTGTCTTTTATTTCCATTAGAATAGAGTTTTTAGTTGTTTTTTTAATAGATGTTTATGAAAGCCATTTTCAATATGATAATCCTACATTAAAGGGTTAAATATCTCACACATACAGTGGTTGAAGTTATCTTGCTTATTTTTATTTACTTGCCAAAGACTAAGGCATAATTTATTTCTCCGAAGGCATCTCAAGAGGTTAAACACTTTACATTTGAATGTGGAAGACAAGTCAATTATACATTAGTTGATTTTAGTTAGATCTTACATGCTTTTACTTTCAAGACCCTCACTTAATTGCAAACAATAATCTTCCTAAAATCACTCTAGAAGAAATTGATCTAATCATGTTTTCATATGAGATGGTTGAATGATTAATGAAATGCAATTTTTGAGTCATCCATTTGCAGATTTTTCTTAGTTATTTAGTCCAATCAAGTGTAATTAGCTACCTAACATTACTTCAAGAATATAACTCTTTACAAATTGAATAATTGGAGTAACTAAACACATCTTAGATATTTTCATTTTCATTCTTTGTTTTCTATTCTAGGACCTTAGCAGACTAAAGTACAAGCAGTTGCTAAACTCCATTTCAATAGGGTCATGCCTAATAATTGAATGTTGAGGTAACCAAAGGTAAAATAGTTGATTCATTTTCTACTTTCATTTAAAATAGGAATTTTAATTCTCAATCTTAGTTTTAGAAATAGATCCATGTATTAGGACAAATAAACAGATTAGATAGAAGCTTTGATTTCCAAAATAGGTCTTAAACTAGCCCTAAGTTTTCGGTATGTTTTTTTATGAAAATTAGATTAGTTTTGATACACTTCATTTTCTTCCTTCTAAAATACATTTAGATTCACATAATTCTTTCCATAACTTTAGATTAACCATCCTTAGATCTCAAAGAACAAAAAAAACCCCTAAAAACAACATAAAACACAAAACAACGAAGTAAGGAATAGGTTTCTTAAGCACATATGGTGCACCACACTCTATTAGTTTACTAGCCCTGGTTGATAATTAATGAAAGCATGATAATTAATGAAAGCAATTTAGGACACTAAATTGACTAAACCAGTAGGCCTACCAAGCATTTTAAAGAATAAATATCCATTTTTATCAATCAAATACTACTAATATACCTATTACATGATCGGTTGATTTCTTAATCCCCACAAACCTCAATGAAACCCGCCATGGAATGTTCAAGGGAGAATCTTATTGAAGTTTACTAGACATGCATTTTATGAACAAAAGTGGATGAGGGAGAAGAACCTTCAGTTTTCCCTTTGGTCATCAAACCTTAATAATTTTTTTAATATTTGTGTTAGATGTTCTTTGGGAGCATCTTACTAATCAACAAGTTGTTGATATAATGTATAGCTATCCAAGGGTGATAAATATATTTCCCTATAACTGTTTAATTGTTTCTTCGTTTGGATTGATTCTTTTCCAGTCTCAGGGGTGTCCCTAAATTGATTGTACGTTGATATATAACATATCAATGTATATAAAATTTCCCTCAATGTGCCTGAATGCACTAAATAACAACGATAAATCCTCAATAAAATTTCTGATGATTGAGATCAGATTCCTTGAGCCAATTCCAACATTTAGATATATGAAATGAGTTGAATGTGTTCTTTAAGTGAATAAGAAATTAAAGTAAGTAAAAAGGAATAAAACCAAACCATTTAATCATAAACATATGATAGTCTAAAATAAATATGATGGCACAGAGTGGTAGAAAATATTCATTGGATCTGAGTATACAAGGAAGATAATTGATGGTATAAGTCTCTACACGGTGTATACATTCCTCACTATATGTGATTTCTTGTTGTTATACCTCTAAATTAACTCACCAAAAATCCATTATAATGAATGTGTCTCTATTTATGTGGGTGGTACTAAATCAAAACATCAAAACATGTTCATCTCATGATTAACTACTGTCTTAAGAATACACACTCAAATACACTGGAAACAAGGCCAAGCATAGTGTTTTTTCCATATTCATTTTTCTGGTTTCTAACTCTGGGTAGGAAAGCTCACTAAAACTCCTCCCTATGCATTGTTTACGGTGAGGATTATCAAAAATTAATCAGTTGATACTCTTCATAGGCTATTATGAAAGAGAATAGGTTGTTTATTAACTATGAATGATAAAATCTTCTAGAAAAAAAATCCCCATACAACTCTTCTCCATCCCCCACATGACATTGATTTCCAAATATAAACCCAACTACTTGGAACAAATAAAACTCATAAAGTTGTTGTAGATGTATGAAATTTGTAGCTATTTTTTGATAATAATATATACATGCACATGGTGTATAAATTTTCATTAAAATAAAACTATTCTTTAATTTAACAATATGGTCATGCAAACCCTTGAAGAACTTCCTAGAGAGTTTCTTCCAATAATAATTCCTCAACCTGCTAAATATATGCTAATCCCATGTATCAATCTCTATCATATGAGGTTGTATAATCATTATGATCACCATATTTCATTTAAAATGGAATATTACGGGGCTACACTTGAAGTGTGACTATCATCATAAGAGAAACCTTCTATTTTATAATGATATGCCTCTAATATGTTGAAGAGTGTTACCATGCAACGCTGATTACCAATAAAAAACCTTCACTATCCTTTAATTTTGGTCTCAAAATATCATGCAAAGCATAGTACCCTATTTTCTCCCTCCCAATAAAGATGCATCCATATTATTTCTAATGAAAATAAGAGAGTGAACTTGTTTGGATTACATATTTTTTTTCTCTTATAAAAACCTTTGGAAGTTGTCTTTATGTTAGCACCCACACCATAGCTCTGATTCCCATTAATATTAACCAACAATGACATCCTTTTTCCATAGGAATACTTGCATGCATGGTGATTTAGGCTCAATAAAGTAGACACCTTGGATACTTCTGGGAGAAAAGTTTTGAAGTCCAAGAGAGCCTGCTAGTGTTGATGCTAACAAAGAAAATTTTAAGCTAACAAAAAAAAATCATTGTACCTTACCTCATTCTCATTCTGCATGATGAGAGTTGGGTAACATAGTAACTGCCTCAGGTCAGTCAAGGGGGTTTGTTACAGGAACCTCCATGGAATCTCTAGAATCCACATGGAAACATCTCTGTAGATTTTCTCATACTCTAAAACTCCCTTTTCAATTCCACCCAGTTGTAGCGACACTTGGGAAATTGGATCTTGTTGCTCTTTGTGTAAGAAGAGGTGATGAATTGGAACTTCACTGGTTTGATCATTCTATTTATGACGTTATAGGATCAGACACATGCACTCTTGGTTTGGTGCAAAGGTTAAACCCTAAATCCATAACTATTATAGAACAATACCTAAACATAATGGGCCATTTCTTGAACCATTTGTTGATGCCTTGCACTATCATTATGCAATGTTTGATGCTATATGTGCATTCTTTAATATGAAAAATATGGAGAGGCATAGAGTGGAACAACAATTATTGTCACATGAAATAAATAACATTTTTGCTATTGGAGGACCTACTAGGACATGAGGGCCCAAGTTCCAAAATTGGATAACACAAATGCATAGTTATGGATTTCAAATAATATGAATGATAGGGAATGCTTTTGTACATGTAGAGATTGTACTAAATAATTTTGTGTGAAGTTTATTCACTTGAAAATTGAATATATCATAAAAAATACACACTATCTAGTGAAATTCACTATCTCACAACAAGCTCGAGAACCCACCATAGTTATTTTTAAGAAAACATACCAATTAAAATGTCCACTACACATATAAATAAGATCTATAACATACAAGGATTGAAATAATTCTATTTTGGTATCAATGTAACTCCTTGATGGGAGAACTAGAAAAATGAGAGAAATGTGAGTTTCTATTTTCCAAATATGTAGGAGTAACAATCGGACAATGAATTGGTGAGGATTTTTTCCTTTCCAAATATGTAGGCATAGATGTAGGAGAGAGAAATAGTGAGAGTAGATAAATTATTATGATTATTCTACCACATCTTAGGAAGATCCATTGTTGTCGTGCAAGAATACCCATTTTTTTTGTTTGCATGAGCCACAATTATGGAAAAAAGTCAACACCCCCTGCACCTATATGTTGAGTTTCACAGAACTTCCCATGAAATATCTAGAGAATTCTTTAATGATTATTTTTTATGTTACTCATTGATTCCTCTTTCTATGCATTGATCATTACAAACACAATTTTCACGATTGTGGTATCCAATTTTATTATTCTCATTCTTGGAAGCCCAAGATACAAAGTGGGCACTACTGTACAAAGAAACATGGTTTATTCCAAAAGGAAATACTCATGGTGCTAAGTGAACCAAAAAATATCAACTTATTCCTATTCTATTAAGGAGGTGTCCATAATTATCTAGGTTAGATTAGAGGATGGAATCGTTCATGTGTTGGATCAAGGTTTTAAGCTTAATTACAACTTTCAAGGTCCTAAAAATAATGTCTAGTTCCATTGAGTGGTTGGGTTGGTCATGATACTCAAATTGGGTAGGGCTATGGAGAATGTGATATTTTGGGAGGTCATGCAGCAAATAAAACATTTGATAAATCGTAGTCACCGGGTTATAATGGAATTTAAGGTCTTTACACACCCAACAATAATTGAATTTGGATGAATTTTCATTTTAATTTTTAAATATGTTAATAATACATAAATTACAAGTATAGGAAATTGCATCAAATGGATTTCCCTAGGACTTATTCAAGGTACTCTCTACCATTTAAAAACACTATTAAAATTATTCTCTCTATGGTCATTACTATCCCCATGTCTAACATGGATTTATGTTTTCATATTCATATCACAATCATATATATGGAAAGGTTGGAAATAAAATAGGAAGCATTATGCTGGAGAATTAGGTTTTAAAAAGAGAATATAGTACTTCCAATTGTTTAGCTCTTACATTATGAAGATATAATTGAATATAATGAGGAGTGTCATGGTGAATATTTGATCAATTTTGGGTTGCACCACCAGGCTAAGTACATCGTCTCCTAACATGATATTCGATGTTTCTTGTTTTCATCTTGTCTACACCATAAATGCATTAATTATCAATTGAACTTTTATCCAAAATCCCTATCCATAACATCATCATGTTCTATGATTTTAATTCAATGTTCAACAAACAATTTTAAAGGATTCTTGTACACCTCCTCCATCATTTGCTTTGTATCACCCTCAATTTCCACAAGACACCACCTTAGAGTACATTCTACAAACTTCAGAGTTCTCCCATATTACAGAGTTCTCTACTTACTTTAAGGTTTAGATTTTTTGGTCTCTTCTCATTATTTCACAAGTTACAACCCAGTTCAACATCATTCATCACCCTAAGCATCCCTTCACGATAGAAATTCTTTCCATTGATATCTTTGTGTCTGAATAAAATGAACATCCAAAAGGTCATCAGCAAATTTCATGATCCAACATTGGACACAAAGATCTTAATCAGTGATCTTATCGATATTTTTCTAGATTTTTAGATTCCACTTGTTGTAGATGAGGATCACTGGATTTCCAAACATCAAATGAAAAAACATTTTCCCTCTCCTACAATCATTAGATACCAATGCTTCTATTGCAGAGAGAAATGATATAGTTTCTAATTATTATTTTTAGCATATTTATTTCTCAATATTATTTTGGTGGGATGGTATCATTGTGGATTGATGCAATAAAGCCTTTTGGTTTCCTATTCTCATGGACTAGTTCAAATATTATATGTAGCTATCTCTATTATCGCACTTCATTGCTAGTTTTTAGGATCCCGTTGAGTTTTTTTTTAGGGTTTGTTGAGTTAGTCTTCTTTAGGTAATGATATAAAAACATAATTGCTTAAAGAAAAAGAAATCGTAGATTTTATATGACACTTTAGTGTTAAACTCTCCTAACAAGTGAGATTTCCTACATCGAATATATTACTAATTTGAGCATTAATACCGGCATATGTCTTCATTCATCTTTTAAGAATTCTAGATGCATTCCAGCACCAAGTGTGCAACTTGCCCCAACCATTTGTTCTTCATTATTATGATTTCACTTCTTATCAATACTTAGTTTGGTGTGTTCATTTTGGTTACAATATCACTACCATTGTAAGAAAATCCCTTTTCACAAATAAAATATACCTAAACAAAATGGACACTTACATATTGCACAACCTTCCATACAATCAACATATGGATACAAATATTTAACTAAGATAAAAACATAAGCTACTCATCAAGACTTTATGTGAACATGGTAATAAGATATATAATTTTATTGATGTTCAATGTATGCAAAAAAGCTGATCAATGGGACTCAAAAGTATATCCAACATAAATTACACAACCAACAAAAATATTGAAATATACAGGATGTCAGCAAGATGATTTGGGATTAGCGGCAATAAGTAAAATAGCGTGCCATTAAAAGGAAGTAGTTTTCCTTTCTCTAGATGAAAGATAAACTAGGATTGAGCATGTTTATTTAATTAAAAACATGAAAAAAGTATCAAATTAATTTATCCAAACAAAAAAATCCATTTTAAATTAAAGGTATGTAACATACCTCTCCCAGGTCAATATGCTAGAGAATTTTTTCTTCAAATGTTCCTAAAGGAGTCTACACCAATTGCTGCACTATCCTCACACACTCACCTTCATCAAATTGTCATCCACCCTCCAACATTATATTTAAAAATAAAATGTTAATAATAAGGAAACACGTACCAATTGTTCACGAGTATGAATACTAAAACAGATTTAGTTTAAAACATGTTGATTTCCAATATAAATGGTGGACCATATTTATGTATGTCAAAATTTCAGATCAATTTCAATTTTCATATTTTTTAAGACAATGTATATGCAAAAATTAGTATAAATAAGCCACGTATTTCATATTTTTAAAATATAATACCTGTCTACTTTTATTTATAACAAATTTGAATAGATATCACATTTATATGCTGCCAAATTCTTTTTTTTGGGGGTAATAAAATCTTTTTGAGTGACCCAAATTTGATTTTGGGAAAGGCCATTTATTATGACATCTACATGGATATTTAATTATATAACATTTATATGGATATTTCATTATATAGAATGACTTCCTTTATTTATGGAGTCACGAGGACCAACAATAGATTGATTCTTCACACAAGTTCATTATAAAACATTTAGCGATAACAATGATAAAATTTGCGCATGTAAGTGTTTTAATTGACTCTTTCAAATATATCTTCTGAAGTGGGGTGATATAATGAAAGTAACACACAATAATGAATAAAACATTCCAAAGAGGTGAGGCATGGTATGATGAAATTAAAACACAATAAAACATTGAAACAAAAACATTGATGGGATGTTGAATGATGAGGTGACGTCTCCTTGTGTTTATTTTGGATGGGTAGACTTCATTTCTCCCCTCGAAAAATTTCCTTGTAGAGTTGTAGATTAGATGTAAAGGACAAAGGTTTTATTTGATCCTTAGAAAGAAAAAAAAAACGTATAATACTAGTTTTATGCCTACTTATTGATGTTTTTTCCATCAAATAAAATTATAAATCATTTTCGAGAAACTCCCACTTTGTTAGAATACATAAAATAAAATACAACAAACTTTAAACATAGAATTTTAAATTTAAAAATGATCATTAGCTATCTTTCTGTATGCTCACTTGACTTACATATTTTATGTTATATTTGTAGCTTTGATATTTCTATCATCAATACATATCATATTCCTTATTTCTTCATATTGCCCTTAAAATTTCATGAATAACCAGTTTTATTGAAGCATGTGTGTGAGTAGAAAGGGTTGATTTTTCCTTTGCTAAACTCATTCTTCTACTATAAATTTCCTACACGAAAAACTTACTATCCCACAAGAATGTGTATGTTGGGTATGTTCTATATTATTTCCATGACTAGCCCCACACGCGAAGCGGGGAGTAAGTGGGGGCGACTGCACCCTTTTCATTGTGTAGGACGCAGTAGGGGTGTCACAGTGTGGGTGCAACCCCCTCTGCAGGGGGGCAGTAGGCCCCTTGCATGGGGTTTGGTGCAACGCCCTAGGAAAATTTCTTTGCACCCTATATTAGATGGGCGAACCTACCTATAATTTTTTGCATGGGTTTAGCACATGATTTTGGGCATGATGGTTTTATGTCCATGGTATTTTTTAGATATGGTCAAGGGAACTATGCTTATGTTCTAATCCAGGGTTAATGGATTGGGGTTTATGAATTCTTCAACATGTATATATATGTATTGTAACATTGAAATGAAAATAATGAAAAATCAAGCTAGTAATCTCATTTTGGGATTCAAGGGAAAATATTTGTATATATATGTTTTATGTGTTATGTTCCAATTATTGTTTATTTTATGTTTTAAGAGTTTGTTTGCAGATAATTTTTGTATAGGGTTAAAACCTACAGTGTCCATGACTTTACGGTCTCTAACCTAGCCAATCATTGGGCAAATCAATCTACTAGACATGAATTGATCATTTCATTGGAAGTTGTAAAATTTGGCTTAATGTTATAGCCACATCATTCTACTCCATGTCAAATTTTGCAAGAGCGTGGTGGTAACCTCATTAGTAGTATCTAGGGAATGCCTCACTACCAATAAAATGAACTTTTCCTCGAGGCCATGTTTTTGGGAAACTTAGCATTTGGGCTACGATTGTATGATGTTAGGAATTAATCCATATGATCGACGGTGTAAAAATATTCATGGGATTTGTGCATCACAAATTTTATCACCTTCCAAAGTGGAGTCATCTCAAAACATTCGAAGGGAGGAGGTGTCCAAGTTGTCATCTCAAAACATTCGAAGGGAGGAGGTGTCCAAGTTGTTGAGGGGATTTTTCTAGATGGGAATTAAAGACAAGGCATTGGTTTTTATGGACATGAGAACAATGACGTTGGATGTAAGAGAAATGTTCCATGAAAAAATACATGGAAAAGTAATAAAATTCCGATCAAAAGCTCACGTTCCATGTTAATATCCATCGTATGGGGAGGTATGGTCTTTAAAGGCATTAAAAAATCTCCTTTCAATTGTAGAGAATGCAAAATTTTGAGATCCTATAAGCTTCATGTTACATGATCCTAAAGGAAAGTCTTTAATGACCTCACATACTTCTATAAAACAAGGAATCATATAAGAATTTTTTTATTTCTAAGAAACTTAGGTGTGTGGGATCTATGCCCATATCAATAAATCCAATAACATCATCCCCTCCCCTACAGTTTCTGGTCCACCACCTTCAACCCATGCTCCCTTTGTAAAAACAATAAAATCTAGTGTATCTGTCGTATATCTATGGACTCAAAAATCCCTCATCACTTAGGGCACCTCTTATCTAGTTGCAATTTTTTCTTCCTTCACAATCCATCAATATTCTACCACATTGTGAGACATTATTATAAGAACAAGAAAAACAAAATTCAAAACATTAATTAAGGTCCATGGAAAAACTATTTAGCCAATATGTAATAGATCAAATTACAAGGGATATATACTACAACACTAAATTACTGGTAACTTCTACACATATATCTCTAATGATACTCTCTACAACCTTACCTCCAGAATTAGGTTTTAGGCTTCACAACATTATCAAAAATCAATTAAAATCTAAAATCTAAAATCTAAAAACTGTATGATGAGCACCTGCTAAGGATTAATCAGAACAACAATTCCATTTATCAAGTAATGAGAGTTGTAGAGCTTCTTGTAAGTTCCTCTCTCAAGAGTGTGCTTCAAAGTTATTTTTGAAGCCTAATGAGGTATAGAAATCTAATGAGGTAGGAAGTGTACCGATGCGTCATTGCATTCTTCATTTTCCTACAAAATAAAAAATCACCATCTTAATGGGTTGAACATGGGCTATATGGGCCACTGATTGTTTATTTTTCAGGCTAGAAGGATGCTTTTATTAACAAGAGTGTATTGGTACCAGCATAGATCCATCTTAAGTACGGATTTAACATGAGACGATACAGATCAAATTTCTTCACGTGCAAACTTTTTTAGAGTGCAAAATACAATGTGTTATTTTTCATTATTTAAATTGTATTTTTTAATGCTAATAAACTATATATAAGACCAAATAAATAATTTAACCATAAAAACATTATCTATATATATATATATATGTATATATATATATATATATATATATATGAAGTTGATATCAACAAAAATTAGTGAACATAAATCTTCAAATAGTTTATTTAAATCTCTTGTTGAAATAATTTTGAAAATTATAATATTTAAACATCTTCACACATTTTTTTTACTTCTAGTTACTTTAGAGCATATTCATTTTTTTTAATTATAACATACATTATTTTTCTATTTATTTTTTATTCCTATTTTAAAGGCGCGCCTACGAATTGACAGACTAACACATCCCTTCATACTGGGTTGTAGAATGAGCCTCTTCTCTCAGTAAACTAAAAGAATAATATATTTAGGAGCAAACACCAACCAAATCTAAACAACTCGGTATCAAATTGCATTCATACAAGAAGGATTTAAAAAATGAAAAAAAAATTCACCTTGGTGTTTGCATATTATGCAATTTTCCAAGCTAATCATGGTGTGTAGTAGTCATGAGGCTTACACTGTTATGATGCATGAAAGATGAACATCTGAGAATGACTATTCTAACTGTTCTGGCTGTTATGCACGAAATATGAATATATGAAAATTCAAATATGAATATAATTATAATTTTTGTTTATTAATATAAGATAAATTAAAACAAATTGATTTTATTTCTTAATTGTCTAATTTGATAAACATAATAACGCTAATCTAGATTTGATTAGTTGATATGGATTATTTACATATTTTATTTCTTAAGATAAATCTTATGTTAATTTATATGGATGGTGTTTTTATGTTCCTATTATTTTATTTTTATTTCACAAATTCAAACAAATTAATTAATTTGGAATTTAAGAAAAAGAAATCTACAAAATCTAAAAGTTTAGAATATCACAAGATTTGGTGTGGAAAACTACTCTAGTGGAATATCTGCATTTGTTTATATATTAGACATAAATCCACATTGTATGTTATCATGGATATGACCTATTATATTACATGGATCCACTATGTACATTTTAATTGCATGGATTTGCATATCATATCGTGAATCTATAGTGTATTATGTTGGCATCTATGTTTTATTCATAAAATTGAGAATGGGTACTCCTACCTTGGTTTGATTTATAAATTTAATTGGTTAGGGTCGATTTGTAGGTGATAGTTTCCTTGATCCATGATCTCCTTCCTTATGCCACATTGTCATATATTTTATTAATGTATTTTTCTCATCAATTCCTCTTTTGACCTCCTACATTGGGGGATATTATTAGACTTATATTTACCACCATGGACCTTGCAAGGATGTTATTACATGTTATGAGGATAAAATTACATAATTAATAAAATAAAATCCTAATGATCTCATCACATTTTAGAATTATGAAATATTGATTATTTTATAATTCAAAAGAAACTAAAAATTGAGCATAAATTCATAATGGTCTAGAAAAGACTTATATTGGGATGACAAAAGTTTATAATTCATTGTGAAATTTGTAGATGAACTGTAATTTCTTTGAATTCAATCCATGGAGCATACATGCGACTTGTAATTACATCTTTCATATGATATGAACTTATTTATAAACTCCTCAATTCCCTAACTAAATAGGTCAAATATAGGGAATGGGAACCATTTAGGAATCTAAGAGTCATCATGTACTGAAACCATATGAGTCTTTAGTAATTAGCTTGCTTCCTAGTATTGAGTTTTCGGCATCAACACAAATGTGGTTATAAGACTATGTTGCAAAAATTGTTTTCTCATCTCATGATATGGTTAAGAGCTTCATTAGTTATAGCAAATCATGTGTGGACAACGAGGAGTTGAAGGGTCTCAGGCAAGGATTACAAAAATAATGGCTCAAGGAAATGATTCCACTTGTCATAATGTATTTTTTTAATATAAACCTATATCCTTTTCCACATCAATATTATTTGTTAATCATTTTTTAAACATATTTGAATGGATTTTTGTGGATTCTAGTATTACTTGATAAATTATATTGATATTTAATTTTGGGAAATTTAGGTTATTATTATAGGATTTCAAAATGGTTTGTGAATTTTCTAATGTGTATACAAGAAGGTGAAGAAGCTTTCTAGGACCTAAAGCTCAATTCAACTTCTTTGGTAATAGATTGGGAAACTTTAGGTTAAAGGTGAGTTACACTTTCTTTATTTCCTTTGGATCATATGTTTGTATAAATTATATCTAGTAGAGAAAAGATAGTGATATATCCTATAATCTATTTGTGATTATGATAATATCATTCAGAAGATTTTTATATCCATATAACAAATTATCTACAACATATTTACGTGAAATTTTCATGTATAGGGGACTCCATTAGCGCATAAAAATTCTTCCAACACCTTTAGCATCAATGAGAATCACATGAACTAGGATTATAATTTATAGTCTAATCTTCTCACCTTGATTGGCTATAATATACTTTATTCCTTGAAGGTCCAACACCTCTATCACCGTCATCTGAAGATTATTTTAGTGGGAGATAAAAATGAACATGATGTGCTCTAATAAGATATCGATCATGGTGAGAATGAAGATTTGGGCCTAGAAACTATTATTTGAAATGAGAGGATATTTGGAAAATGAATTAGGCCTCTACCTAGGAAGGTGAGGCCCTCTTAGTGGGTAACACGTGGAATTTTTTTTTGGTATTTCATAGACCAAAAAAACTAACCCTAAAATTCATTAATGTGAAAGTAGGTGAAATGATGACTTAAAACTAATTCAAGCTACAATATTCTAATAAAATTCATCTCCAATAATTATAGTTTAAATTTCATAAACCATATATCCTTCCAATTCCATAAAGTCTTGTATGTACAAGAGTCTATGTAAATACATTTCTTTATTAAAAATGGGTTCAAACTAGGCTTGAGGTCAATAAAAAATGTCATGGAATTTTTATTTGAAATTTGTAGATATCTTACTCGGTTTTTATCTAAACACGCCTTATAATAAAATACTAAATAATATTAGCTTTTTAATTGGAAATATCATGTAACCGACATTATAAAATGTTAATGGAATATAAAATATTATTTGTCAATATTATTTGTGAAAGGAGTGAGGGTTCTTGAGTGTTCCTCAAATCTAATATTACATTTCTCAATGACTCATGGCCATTTCCAATTCCAATGTTTTCATCTAGTGGTTTATAGTTAGGATAGGGTATTTATTAATTTAATGATGGTGGATTTAGTTTCTATTTAGGTGCAAGTTCATGATAATTTGTTTTTTATCCTTTGAATAGGTATAATATATTTCTCATTTCCTTCTATAGCTTGAGGAATTTATGAGATGGGTAAGAACATATCCAACTATGTTGGCTCCCTGTAATTTGCAAGAGTGGAAAGAACAAACACAGTAAGGGCCATATCAGAACCAATTTGGAATCTTAGGACCTAGCCTTCCTGGATTCAGAGAGGGATCTCTCTATAAAGGTGGTTTCAATTGATATATCTTTGTGCTCTTTGTTTATGATTTTAGGCTAGTTATGAAGTTCTAAGGACTTGTTGTTTTGGTTGGATTAAATGATAGATTGAAGGATCAATGGTGTGACTGATTGAGGGAATGTTTCAACTGAGCAAATAGACTATGAGAAAACATCAATCCATTGGGATATGGAGTCATAAAAGGATTTAATTATTCATCAACTCTGCAAGGGCGTTCATAGGGCAAGCTAACTATATCAAATGGATTCTTTAGATTAGGTTGTGATATGAAAATATAATAAGTTGTGAAGGCAGAAAAGCTATATTTAGTTAATAATCTTCTAGCTCTACTTTAGACAAGAAAATCCTTTTAAGATATCTCTTTGGAGCAAGCCAAAGGACAATGAAAACCATAGATCTCTTTAGACAAAATTTTAATAAGCAAACTTTTAGACAACAATCCAGCAATCAAAAGACTACTTTTAGATCAAGAAAACATATAAGAAAACACTAAGAGTGGCCTAAGATCAAACAGAAATAATCTAATCTGCTTTTAACAAACTCTCAAAGACCAGGGAAAATTTTAAGAACCCCCCTAAATTTATATATATAATAAATAGGCGAATCCCGATGATACATAGGAAGAATGGAAGGCGATTTTATTAATAATATAATATGTATATATAATTTTTTGGCGAATCTCTCACGAGTTTATATTATCATGTAAAATCATGGCGAATCACCAGTACAAATGGCGAATCACTACTACAAAATGGTGAATCGTTGTCTAGTGGAGTTCGGGGTGTTGGTTCCAATGAAGATATGGTAATTGAACTAGGAGTAGAAGGAAGAGAACCACCGAGACCAAGCATGGCACATGGTGACTCGTGAGGGAAGTAGTTTTCGTGTAGTTTGGAAAACGCGTTCTTCTAGTTCTGCTAAGCGTAGTGTTGTTTCTCATGCTACTACTAGAACTGATATTGAGGTTGGAGAGGAGTTTGAGGAAGAATGGAAGGTAGAAGTGGTGGAGAATTACAAAGAGTACCCCATGATGGGCTCCATCTTTCCCTTTGGTATTTGTGCCTGCAAGACCTTCTGTCCATTGAACCAACAATTAGCCGTTCAACCAACAATCAACTTGACTGAGTTGATTAGGTACGAGTCAACTTAGACTAATGTTCAAAATTATGCTTTGCACTATCCCATATTTATCCCAACAGAAATTTGTAACCTACTATCGGATTCGGGGCTTTAGCCCTGGAGGATGCACACAAGTTGTTTAAACCCTTTATTAGCCCTGCCCAAATTGTTCGTTCTTTTGTCTTATTTAGGGAATCCATCTGTTAGCTTTCACCACTAAGACTTCCATTCCATTCCACTCCACAAGTGCAGAAAAACTATAGTTAGACATCAAAAATGGTACAAACAAACAAATTCTAAAATGATAAAACCCATGAGTGTAGATCCATTGCTTTTTGTGGGGTTTAGTCTTCATCGGGTCATTTTTTCAAACCTCATAGAGAGGGATTGAGGATGGGAAGCCCTTCTAAGGAATAAAAAATTTCCATGGGCATCTAGGCTTGACTAAAACTCGTACAATCATATGACAGCATCTCACAGGTGAGCAGATCATTCTTCCATTCAGTATTGATGCTAACCCAGCCTAGGCTCCACCTAGTCATTAAAAATAAAATTGTAAAGTGCTAAAATTATAACTGAGCTCTAATGTGACCTGATCACCATACAGGAAAGAAAAAAATAATATACTGCAATCAATTTGGATGTCAATGTAAGATATCTCTGCTGACTTGCTAATCACTATTTAAATAGTGATGATTGATATGTTCCCATAGGAGATTATCTTCTGGAAATCATCTTGATTTATTTAGGAAAACATTTTTTTATAACAGACCTCCCAAACCATGGTCCGAAGGGGCCAGAACAGACCATCCAAGCCACGATGAGAATGTAGAAACTGAATAAGCATGGAGTTATGTTTTAACACTAAGCTTCGCTTGCTCAAAATTACAAATCATGTATATTTTTGTTTAGCTTCGACATGAAATCTATGAAAGTTCAATGAAATAAAGAGGGTACAAGAAAAACCAGCTTAGTCCATAAATTGAAGACAATTTTTTTTGCCCATCATTTATTTTTCTTCCACCTGATTTCTGTACATTTAAGGAGGCAAGTTTGCTTTGCCCTGTGAACAATATACAACCTCGTTACATAGAAATCTCTCATTTCATCTATGTTTAAACTAAAAGGAAACTGATCAAGGCAGTAAGACACCTACATATGATGCTATTTTATCTTTCCCATTTAATGATAGGAGAATAACTTTGTAAGGTTTGGTTAAAACTATCAACTACTTGGTTGGACATAAATGCTTAATGCTCCAAATTTCCCTCATCGGGTTCCTTGCACATTCTTTCATATTCCTTTTGTCAGAGGGAAATAATGAAAAGTTTCATGAAGCCCTTCATATCCACAAATACTTCCGATGTACTAGCTGAATACCATTCTCACATTCATTGCCTTAGGGAAAAAAACTACCTTCTTCATTCTTGTAGTATCTAATTCCTCTTGCAGCTTCTTGGAACATGATCAAGAACTTACTTTCAAGGGATCTGTGAGTTTTCACATAAACCAGAATCAGGCACCAAAGACAATGAACGACTTCTAGGTAATGCAGAGCTTTTGCCACTTGACATGTTGAAACTGGACAAGGAGGACTTTAAGGCATATTTAGATCCTGCTTTAGAACAATTTGAACCTTTAGTAAATTCCTCCCTTGATGCGCTAGGATGCTGAACTACCACCACCATTGGCCTGTTAACATCCTCACATCAAGACTGTGAATTACGCTGCAAAAAGCACTTTATCTGTATTAGCCAAGCAATAAAATAGAACCCAAATTTCAATGTGCATGCAATTGACACTAGGCAACTTGAGAATGCAAGTTTGGTTGGCAGCATGGAAGATGGGAAAGTATCATTCTCAGAAAAAGCAAGAAAAACATTTCATTAGGTAATTCAATAAACACAAAAATAGATCAGTTGGTACACAAAACCCTTCACAGTCTAAAAGCAAACATGGGAAACCATGTGCAGGACTGGGTGTTTACTCAGGCCCAAGAGATGCCAAATATAGTTCATCATTCTATACAAGAATGGAACTTTTCAGACTGTGTTTATCCTCAAGAGGGGGCACTTGCCACACCATTGCAGAAAAAAACTAAATGAGAACAGCAAATCATGCGAAGCAATCCACAGCAGACTAAAAGCAATACTTCATGGTACTATACTATTTCAACCGATCTAAGAAGTAAAAGATTTGATAAAACAAAATTTGTTAGCAATAAGATATTAATGCAGGTAGCTTTATCTTAGCCATTTCAATTGAAAAAGTGAACAAACAACACGATTGAAATAGTTAACCAACAACAATATTGATGAAAAGACAAAACTAATCCTAAAAAGGTAAACCACTGTTTTCATAAGGACATGATTAAAACACAAATAATTGAGACTGGGCATTCCTTAGTCAATAAGAAATTGTAATCTGGTGTTTACCAAATGTAGCAAGTTGACTCAAAGACCGAGGATTAGATATAAGATAGAGGAATAAAGATAACAACCTACACATATAATAAATGCCAAGGGAAGGTTTTGCTTTAGAGAATTCCACTTGGTATGAATGCTACCAAACAAGTTATATAAATTTGATGCCTTGGTCATAAAAATCACAACACATGCACACACACAACCATGTGAGACAGAAGGCAGGAACAATCATAGAAAATACTAATCACCAAATGTTTATAATGGCTATATAGATCCATCATTAACATTAACAATAGAAAAGATATATTGGAGAAAGGAGGAAAACCTAAAGATATAAGGACAAGATGTATTAAGGATTTAAAAGGCATTTAGACTTTTTAAAGAAGTTATATGCATGCTCATGCCATATTTTGCACATCCAATGTTTTTCTTTTCCATTTCTCGACTTTCTTGTGCATTTCTCATAACTAGTGAAATAGACTTGCAGAGAAAATCAAGCTGAGTGGAAAACAGACTAAAACAGGTCAAGGATAGATTTTAGATGTACTTGATAATGGAATCTGACTTTCTATTTGAGAGTACTATAGGAAATTGTCGACTTCAAGTAAACACCATGAAAAAACACCACAGATTTATTCATCTGAGTTGAAAAAAAATATGGGAGAAAAAATTAAAAAAAAAAACATTTTAGCTTTTTATTTTCATTATGTTTTTTCATTTCCCTGTTCTCTAATGTGGCCAAAATGGCAAACCTTCAAAGGTTTTTGCATTTTAGCTTTGTATGGGGCAAAGTGAAAATTACAGGTACCATAAATTGAATGAGCTATCAAAAAGAAATATTGATCATAGGACAACCAAACAAACTATTGATAGAATATAAGAAATTTTCATGATATTCATAGATTCATCAAGACTGAATAAGCAAAATCCTAGATTAGTATAACTTGGTCAATAGAAAAACTCAAATCATTCCACTTACCACTCCAATATGCCATTCTCTGAAATTCAAGTTATTGAAATCACTCATTCATTTCCTGCATGAAAACCCAAAGTGCATTTGAACGATCAGTTTTGAAAAAGACTATTCATTTAGTTCAATATATGCTCTCCTTGTACACATGTGACAAAATTCTATGCTCGTGTAGCCCAAAATGCATTTTCTACTTCCCGTCACAGATAATATGCTATACCAGATCTCACAACAATTATGATAAAAAGATAAAGGCAATTCTGAAGGAACAAAGGCTAGTGACATACAACAGATTTTCAAAATGGCATATGAAGATCAAATGTTCCAAGAATAAGTAGCTAGTGGAAACAAGATAACCACGGTAGGAAGTTAGCAATCAACAACAGGAAGAAGAATGAACAGCCAGCACGGAGTTTAAATTGTCAAATTTAAACCAATCACTTCCCATTCACAAGAGAGCCTATGAAGCTCAAGAGAAGGATATGGTCAAACAAAATGCATACTTAGCTATGGTTTTTTGTAAAAACAAAAGATTAACTATGGTTATTTTGTAGAAGTAATAAAATAGAATAATAATTGATGGAAACAAATGGACTGTATGAAATATAGCCCTCCTCACTATTCGCAGGCCTCAAACATGGCTCTGTAAATGAAGGAACGCTAAACAAGGTCATAAAAACTTAATTAATTTAGAGTTGTCAAGAATCAGAAAAGATAAATATCCTCCATAGAAGAGAATTTATAATTTCTATATTAGGAATCTCAAATAACACACCAAGATAAGAACTATGTAAATGAAATTAGGTGTTAAAGAGCATTAACAGTAAAAAAAAATATAAGAGACTAAAGACTTAGGTCTCTGATGTATGTAACATCTATGAATTATGAAAGTGATAAAAGACAGGGGATGCAAGGAAGCATAGGGTAAATTATCATAATGCAATGCACACAACAAGGACGTGCAATTTAAGCCTTATATTTCTACTCTCCGAAAATAAAGGAATTTGACAACTACATAATTGCAAGATCTAACCTCTGAATAAGAGTTCATATCAATCTGACTATCAATTTTGTACTCGCTGACAAGTTTCTATATAACTAGGATTGTAAAGAAAGCACCCAAAAATTTTAATGCTAGATGTTCCCATGGCAATACAATATGAGGTTCTACAAAAGCATTTATTTTTTCTTATCTTTGTCGGATTAAAACTTTCACGTGTTTTAATATCAGGAAAAGAGTTAACTTCCAAATATGAATACAAAGAAAATATGTAAATAATAACACTTAGAAGTAAGCAATTTCAAAGTAACAGGAAGAAAGAGTCGAGAGTTAACATACAATACTGAAAATAGGTGGCAATGTTCTTTGTCCTATAGAATTATGAGTTGGGATAACTGTGAAAAATGGGGACAACTCTCGAGATCTGAAACTCCATCTGATTTAAACAGAAAAGAGACAGTATTAGTAATTATCATCACCGCCGCTGGATTGCTTCTTCTAACTAAAAAAGGATGCCTAAAGAACAAGTGTTTGTAAGTGCATTTCAAAAAGAAACAAAAAATTGTTTTTATATGTGTAGTGGAAGGATAGCACAGAAGCAGCCACTGAAATAAGCAAATGTTCCACAAATAAAAAAAATTTCCATCCAGGTGAAATGTCTATCACCCAAGCAATCCTTTAGCCTTGAAAGAAATCTCATTGCTAACAGTAACTACTAATGCATGGATGTAATTATGAATGTCGTATACTGGGGATAGGCAGGCCACAGGATAGGTCAGAGGACTACATCTCAAACCTAGAAATGGGCCCCCAGTATTAGATAATGAAATATCTATGGGGCACAAAAGAAGATCAACTTGGCTATTTATCATTTTAGATTTTTATTGCGTTGGACTGAAATTATAATCCCACAAAAATCAAAGCACCTAGTACTCTTCCTTTGATGGAAAATGCAATTTTAGGGAAATGTTGAATATTCATCGAACTCCAGAAGTACGAAATAAAAAATAGAGGGATGAGTTATCCAAATTATTTAATAATATAACTTGAGATTCCATACAATACTTGAACATATTTCTCCATTTTTGTACTGATTCCAACAATCATTATATCTTAAAAGTTAAAGTTCTAGACATTGGAACTCAATAAAGTTAACGTGCTCCATCCACAGATGACAGAATCTAGAACCAAAGTCAGTGAGAATAGCTGAAGAAAGAAAAAGAATATGATCTCTTTAGCCAGTCTACTTTAGCAGGCATGCCTCGGGTGATATCATTGAAAAGATGTCATATATGATGCTACTAAAAATCAGAAAATGATAAGAGCAACATATCAAATACCAAATGTGGTAAAATTGTTGCTACATTTGTATTCAAGAGCAAGTGAAGGGCTACTTCAAGTAGAATCTTCGAATTCAAATACTCTTGGGTTTGGTAAGAGAATTCAGTAAGAGATATAGTATAACAGAATCATTTGAGTTCATACAGATAGTATAACAAAATCATTTGACTTCATAGAATACATGTGCTGTTGGTCCTTCTTTATTTTGTGTAGCTTGGAGAAGCTGGTTCACCATTTTTCTAGTTTCTACTAACTTTTGGCTAATCAATGCTATGAACCTGACATTTCTTAACATATTTAGATCAGCAGAGAAATCCAAAACTATATCTAATAGCAAGAAACCATCCAATATCTGCAAAAGATAAGACTGATGATCATAAATGAAACATTACATACTAATGCATGACAAAGCATAAACAAGGGATAGTACATTCATATTTAATTCAAGCTCAAAGATGGTAAATAGATCCCACTTGCAATGCAGAGGGCTGATAAATCACCTCCTTTCCATATGGGAGAGATCAATGCCTTTTAGGCAGACTTTGAAGTTCAGTTCTCAACTAGGATGATAATCTATAGAAAATATGTAAACTCTCATGAGATTGGAGCTAAGGATGACATGCTGATGCTCCTTGCATATGTGAGATGAGGATGTCTACTTGTAATTATTGTGTATTTAACCATTTTAATATTAAAAGCATCCAATATATCTCAATGGATTTGACTTAGTGTCTAGCTTTATCTCTTGACTCATCGATAGAATAACAATTCATATTAGCATTACAATCTATGTAGTAGGGGTCAACATTCCTTGCTACAGGGCATCCAAACACAGGATGGAGCCACATTTGATGTGCCCAGTATTGAATTGGGGATGCTTGTCCCACACTTGAGTGCTGAACAACCTCCCTTAGACATCCCAAGGATGCACTCTATGTTCCAAAACGCTAATTCACCCATTGGGGATTTGGTGACAGTAAAACAGTGATTTAACGTAATAATGAGATGACCATTCCTGCTTTGTCCTTGAAAGTCTTACGATTTCATCCAGTTGTTAATTAAGAAAATGCAAATCAATCAACAAGAAGGTAATCTGTTATATCTGTCAGGTCTTTTTAGTTTCTTTTGTTTCCTTCTTTTTTGGTTCTGCTTTCACTTCATCCTTGTCTGCTTTGCCTATTGCATCTGTGATTTAATCTCCTGGGGTTATTTGAATGTGCTATTAATTTAATTGTATAATTCTTTTTTTCTTGCAAATGATCATAGATGCTATATCTTCATTCAAAGAAAGGGTGGGATCAAGTCATTATGCAATCTGTAAATACTTGCAAGTTAAGTATTAGGATAAGTTGTCACCCAACTTTAAAAAGTTGCTCAACAAGCAATTGAAAAATATGAGTGAGCAGGGTAAATTGACCAAGGTGAAGGCCTCGTTTAAGCTGTCGGATGAATTGAAGAACCAAAAGAAAGTAGAACTTAGAAAGACTAGTAAGAAAGTTGCTTCTGAAGAGGGTGCTAAGGCAGCTGAAGCTGAGACCCAAAAAACTAAAGCCAAAACGAACATAGAGAAAAAATTCAAGCAGCAGGAACCTGCAGAAGAGGGAGACAAATAAGAAAAGGTTGCAAAGGAAAAGAAGGAACAAAAACCAGCCAAGCCCAAAAAAGAAGTCAATGAAGAAAAGATAAATGAAAAAGCCAAACCTGACAAAGGTGTGAAGAAAGCAAGCACAGAAAAGGATGCATCGAAGAAGAAGACCACCTCAAAGAAGGTAGAGAAGGATGCCCCAAAGAAGGATGAAAAGGAAACTGAGAAGAAGGTTAAAAAGAATTCAAACAAAGAATACCAACATGAAAACAATGACTCTGTAGAAGAGAAACAAAAGGCTACTAAAACAGAGAAGAGAAAAGCTCCCAGCAAAGAAGAGAAGCCTTCAAAAGTGGCAAAAAATTCCAAAGAGCAATCTGTGAAAGATGCAATAGGCAAAGCAGACAAGGATAAAGTGAAAGCAGAACCAAAAAAGAAGGCAACAAAAGCAACTAAAAAGACCTAACAGATATAACAGATTACCTTCTTGTTGATTGATTTGCATTTTCTTAATTAACAACTGGATGAAATCGTAAGACTTTCAAGGACAAAGTAGGAATGGTCATCTCATTATTATGTTAAATCATTGTTTTACTGTTTTGCCAATTTTGGATGCTTTTCAATGATTAGTGATCCCGGTTTTGAGATTTTGGAGTATCTATGCAATCCATTAAACCTGTGTTTTGATATACCTCTTATGTTGTGACAATGGATATTTTAAAGCTTATTCCGATCATGGAAAATCCTATTCTTGAAGTCGATATATTTTGATGTTTATGTCTGTATCTTTTGATGTTTTGAAATGTGTCTGAATCCCCTATGGACAAGGGGATTTCACTGTCTTCTGTGCTTATTTTCATAGAATGCTATTCAATAATATGAATTACATTGAATAATGTTTTTGGAAAACATGGTTAACTTTTCTATTTGTCTAGAGATGCAGATATAATGGTTGTGAGCCTGCCAATGACTCATTTTGCATGTTTTGTGAACTTGATGTATATGCTTGTGTTGTAAATCATTGGAAATCCATTCGAAGTTGGGCTTATTTAAAATCTTCGTAGCACTGTGGATACCCTCTTTCACAATTTTTAATTTTCATTTCGTTGTTAATGTGTTTTAGTACATTAATCAAAATTGTGAAATCTCTTTCGCTGAAAATTTCAGAAATACTTATCAATGTCATCTTGAAACGGATATTTTGAAATCGAGAAAGGGAAGGAAGGTGCATACCGCTGAACAGGGAAGGAAGGTGCATACTGCTGAACAAATTGGCGAAAATCACGGTGCCTCTCTGTTATTAGTCGGGGTTGAAGTCTGAAAGCGAGTTTGTGCATGCGCTTGAGGCCGAACACTGTTATCTCCCATAACACCATCTCTTTCGAAGTGTACGATTCATAAGGGCGCCACTCCACTTTCATCCAATATCCTAACTGGAGGTATTTGGCTCTAAACATGGCATGATGCAGTAACTTGCAAATAATGGGACTTGTAGGTTTCTTCCAAACACTGCCCCATAAGACTAATTACCTCCTCCTTTCTGCCTACTTTAGTTCTTGGTTGTGCTAAGCAACAGACAGATTTGGTGTTCCACACAGCAGTTTCCAAGCTTGTAAGACCATGTATACCTTATAATTCTTGTTCTAGGTCCAAATTCCAATCGAGTCCTTCCCACTGGGGTTTAGAGGAGTACCCATCCTTAGCATAGACCAGATCAACACTCTAGCCTGAACCAAGCCCATATCATAAGATTCTTTCATGTGACCTTCAATATTAGGAAACTCTCTCTCTCTCTCTCTCTCTCTCTCTCTCTCTCTGGTCATGGCTCCCGCGTGCCTCCCATGGTCACCAGCTAGGTCCTCCAAACCTTGGACACTCTCAAGACAACATCACTAGATATTCTATCAGTGCCTTCGCAACAATGGATGCAGTGAGAGACTTTCCTTCTCACTCTACATATCCTCATCTCATCTTACAGACAGACAGCTGATTTTTCTTTCTTGCACTCTTCCTGTCATTGCATTATTTAAATCACATATTTGTTTTATTCTTTCTGAGTAGCCCAGTGCACCCCTACAACTTAGTGTCACTGATTGTGTTTCCTTGTCCCATTTAGTAATTTACATATATTTTTGGTAGCTGTTGAACATTAATAAAATTATATTATCTATCTTCTCATCTATAACTCTCAATCAATCACCTACTAGTTCTGGTAATTTTGAGCATGTTGTTTTCTTGATATTATGCTATATGAGCTATCTCCCATTCAATAAAGTTTAAACATCATTGCACAAAGAAAAAATAACTATTTTTCTAAAAACATCTATAAGGCCACGTATACTAGAGGACGCATATCATAAATGAGAGTGTACAACAAGACAGAAATGAAAAGGGACAAGATACACTTATATCTGTACAATTTACTAGGGTTGCAAATAGTGAATGATATAACTCATCTAACTCTTTCAGATTTTGGGAACGAGGAACAACTTTCAAGGATTTCATATACCTCATGGCAATGAGCTTTTCACTTAAGTCTTTAACTAATGAATAGCATAATCATGCAAAACGAAGCATCCTAAAACAAGTAATATTTCAATTTCTGAAATTAAACATTTCTATCATTTCATGTGTTCAACAAAGATAGAAATATACCAACATTTTGAAAGGAACAGAAAAACAATAACAGGAATACAAGAGACCTATGTTTCAATTCCATCAGTCTTACAAATTGATATAACAAACAAGATCTGGTAAGGTTTCCAAAAACATAGATCACTGAAGAACGCTATGATTTAATATTCATACCCAGTGGCTGTAACTGACAGAATCATACAGTCTAGAAAGCAGAGACACAGAAACAAAAATTACATTAAAGTGAATAGACAATCAAAAGAAGCCAATTAAACAAATAAACTCTATGCATACTTTGAAAGCATATGTCAATGGTGGTATCGTACAGAGAACAAACTGAAACATAATAATCATAATATGAAATTATGCATATTTTGTTTCTACTTTCATGCATACACACACACACAAATTCCATATCAAAGAAAAAGTGGGGATGCATCATGTGCAATTAAAAACAGTTTCCCCACAGTATAAGGGACATGCATCATTTCTATTACTGTAATTCAAAAGAGAAAAGAATCCTCATGTGCTTTGTTGTATTTGCAAATGCCAAATACTCTAGCAATGCCACAAACAATTTCTAAGTACAGGGATGTTTATCTTCTCAGACCAAGTCACAGCTATTCCTTGCTTTCTATGTCAACCAGAATTAAGGAAACAAGTTTTGGACATGGTACAAGTTTCAGAAACAGTGCTTCCAACTTTGAGGAAACATGGAAATGCCATATCTATCTCTAGATGTATGATTAGGAAGGAACTTTTTATTTGTATGGTATGCATATAGGTGTGGAGTATGAGCTTCCAAAATAACTTCTATCTGTTGTCATATAGATTATTACTTTTGTTTTTACAGATATGAAACAAAATTTAGACACTAGAATCTGCTGGAAGATGTCTAAGAAAACTTTCATAGATGTTTCCTACGCATTTTTGTGTCAAGTCCATAATGGAAATGATTATGATAATGAAACAATCCCTAAGCCAAAATTTTATGTTGAAATAATATTATACCCAACATTGAAATTTTGTGAAGCCCCATTTTAGCTATAAGTATTTGTTCTCACCGTATATGTTTGAAGTTTGAACCTTCATTCATGGCAACAAAAGAAATGCATATAAAGTAGAGACTAATGTATAATCATGACTTACCATATTGGAAGAAAGGGTGGCCTGTAGCTCGATTTCTTTCTGCAAGGTACGATGCAAGCTGGACTTCACCAAGCTCCACTTTTCCAGTATTCGCAACTCCATCCAGCCAATCAACAATTTTTTTCCAGCTGTATCTCAAATCTCTGCTATATACGAACTATGGGAGGCCCTAACGGACCAGAGAGGGACAGACCAGAGAGAGTCGGCCTCACTCAGCCAGCAAGAACATAGAAAATCGGTGTGCACAAAGCCCAGCCACCTCTCCGAACCACTGAAAACTGAAAAAAATGGGGTGAATGCCATAGAAATATGGAAAATCGGGGGCGAATGCCATGGAAACCTGGAAAATCGGAGACGAATTTCATGCTTCCTGTTTTGTGCGCCCTTTTTTTGGTGGGCTAATGTTAAATAATTAATTATTTTTAAAATATTTTTTGGGCTAACTTTATTAAACTATAAAAAATGGGTTTTATATAAAAAATTCGCCCTAATAAAATTTAAAATCCCTTAAAATTCGCCCCTGGGCTAAAATTCGCCCCTAAAATTTTCCCTGTCAAAGACTCTTCAAAGAAACATTTCAAGGCAGACTAGAGGGCAGGGAAAACCATGAAATTCTCTGGTTTTAGAATTTAATAAGTATACTTTAAAGAAAGGTTTTGAAAACAATATCTCAAGTCTTACTCAAAGGAACATGGGCTCTCCAAAATTTCCTTGGTTTCACTCTATTGAATCATTTCCAAGACAACAAGCTAGATGTAACTAGAAGGCAATTAAGAATCTTCCAATCAAACCTTGCAGAAGAAAACATGAACATAAAGAAATACAAATAGAAATATGGCGCTGAATCAACAAATCCTAAGCTAAAAATTTTGTTTCTTTATCAAATAAAAATGAACATAATGGAAAACATAAGGAGAAACAATAACAATTAGGAAAACTTCACCATTGATATAGCTCAAGGATCCTGTGAACATGCTTGTATTATTGATGATCAAACCAGTTACAATACTCCATGTACAATATCTCTCTGCAACTCAGAGCTTTCTTCAGTCCAGCCTAGCATTCCTCAACTAGCTTAGCAGCATAAATCAGTCCAATAACCATCAAGTAACCAGCATTTTTAATGAGGCTCATATGAAATATTTATATGCAAAATGAGGAGGTGCTGCTAAAATAGGGTGTTTAAATGTTATTTATTGAAAATTTAATATTTTTTGACCTTTGAGACCATGCAAGGCCCAAGGCAAAAATATCTGAAAGAATTACTCTGAAATAATAACTTTTGAGTTAGTTTAGTTGAAATATTTGACTTTTAAGGCTTGGTAATAAATTTGTAACAACTGTTGAGCTGCTTTTAAAATATCTCTAACTGTGTAATAACTGCCTGATGCCTTTATTGAAAGAAAACATCCTGTAGATGGCAAATTTGTCTTTGGAGAAGTAATTTCTTCTTTGTTGAGTTTTTTGAAGTTGTCTTTGGGTTATATCCCTTGGTTTTAATCATAAAACTCAGTAATTAGGCCTTTGAACTTTGATTTAACTTTAATAATCTGCCTAATTGTCTTTATCTTTCATTCTGCTTTATGATTGTTTTCTCCCTTTATCTGTTGTTTTCAAAGCTTTGATTTTTATCTTTAATCACTGTCTGATTTGGCTAATCCTCTGTATTTGATCTTGATTAGGATTTAGCCTTTTAATCCTTCTGTTTTTCATTTCCTTCATTTCGTCTCTGACTGTAGCTGTTCTTTGTGTGCAGGGAGGGTCTCTTCATGGTATAAGGGTTTATAACCCATCGATGATCATGATTCATCGAGGGTTAAATATCCTTGGCCTTATTTATATGTATTTGCCTCTTGGATCGTCACCCAGAGGTTATTTTATCATTTGAATCCCCCTCTGGGCACTTCCGCCATTAAAACCTATAAACACACAAACAAACATTAATTGAAAACCTGCAGGATTAGATTAAACTACATTTTCTCGATTTTTGAGGCATTGGGGGCAATCTGTAGAGGAGGAGGGTGCAGAGGAAAGGTTCTGTATGCAGAACCAGGTGGAAGCACGAAGAAATTTGAATTTTGGCACAGGAGGAGGAAGACGGTTTTGGGAAAACCACAGTGGTTTATCGCGTGGACATAGGGCAGTAAGTGGTATTGGCCCAGGGCTGCATGATACCATAGATTAACTGTCGCGTGTCCAATGCAAAATCACTTTTTTTGCGCGAGTTAGGAGTGTTAAACCTCAGTGCAAAATCATGTGCGATATGAGTGTGAGCCATCAGATCTCAAGAGGTGAGATCGACGGTGCAGATGGCTTTCGGGGCCAGGGCACAAATCTGTGGAGTGGAGCCCAGGACAGGTGGCGAGCCTTTATTTGACGAGGGGTTAAGTGGAGAGTGGGGCCCAGGCATGATGATGTATGCGGGTTTTTCGGGTAGCGCCAAGTTATATATGAATGGGTGGGGTGACGGGGATGTGACCGCCCTCGGATCAAGGACCAAGGCTCCATATCTATGGTGGAGGTGGCCTGATAAAAAGGTGAAGTGGGGAGAAAAATAATGTGCCCATTTTAATTTTTCAAAGGTTTAAGGAGAAAGTATAAGGTTGCAAGGGTGTTTAACAAAGTGAAAGGGGCAGAGGGGTAAAAAATAGGGAAAGGGCTTAGAAATAGGCAGAGGGAAAAGGTCCTGTGGGGACAAAGAAGACCGAGGGCTGACATGGATAGGGGCTTAAGGAAAAAGTGGTAAGTCACATTTTAGAGTCATATGGGTGAGGGGGCTGGGTTTAAGCCGAAAAAAGGGCTTAAAGGCCTATCTCACACAAGTGGGTTTTTAACACAAAAACAGAGTTTTACAAGGTTTTTAAGAGGTCCGATAGGGTTAGAAGTTAGGCTAAAACAATGAAAAATGATTTTTACATTCTTTCAAGGTTTTTTTAGAAGAAAATGGTGAATTAGGGAGTATTTCTAGGGGTTTTTAGAGGAAAAATGGGATTGAATGAGGGTGTAGTTAAGGTGATGAAATGATGAAATTAAGGCTAAAAAATGGAGTTTTTTTTGGAGCAGCATGGTGAAAATTTGAGAGGGAAAAAGGCAGGAAAATTTAGTGAAAAATAGTCAAACTTAGGATGATGAAGGCAGTGAGATTGCTAGAACTCATAGTGTTTTTTCAAATACTGTTTCTAGAAATCCAAAATCAATATTTAGTCATCTTTTAATATCAACAAAAATTATAGATGGCTAATAGTGGCTCCAATTGGGGAGGGCATCTCCTTTCGGAGGTGTCAAGAACCTCAGAAAATAAATATCTGGAAGAAGTAGACCAGTGCCTTATCTTGCACCTTGAGAGAGCTCCTTTACCTTGATGATTTACTGCTTTGGAATTGTGATGTGCATCATCTGAATCATATCATGATTAATTTCAACTCAACTTCTACCTACCCATCTTACTTGTTCTAACATTTTTTCTTCATTGGGTGCATTTAAATTAGCTTACCCTTGGCATCCTTTTCTTTTGAAAACAGGAAACTAACAAATTCTACACTTATATCACCCAAGAGTTCATATTAAACTGATGAACTCCTTTATTTCTCTATCTATTCTAACTATCTGTCAAGATTAGAGTGTTTGACATATTTTCATTCACTAATCTACAACATAAAATTGAAAACACAACCAAATCAGGATTGAACAATATGATTTGTTATGAGTAGTGATACTTTGTACAAGTCTGCATACAAAATTTATTTTGCAGAAATTTTAACACAAAATTATGAGGGCTGAAATCTGCAATTTAATTTTTATCCCTCTCTTCCTATCTTGGTTCAAGTTTTGAGCTTTGGAACCAATTTCTTTTCCTAATCTAATCTGGTCTTACTGATAACCCAAGTTTAGATAGTTTGGCAAATCCTCATTCACTAACCTATCAGCAAAATTTTAAAACTCATTTAGTCATGATTAGGCTATATGACTAAATAATTCTTCTTTCCTTAAGTAATGGCATTTATACTTGCACACTTTCAGAACTTACTCTTTTTTGGTATGGGGTTGTACCTTTTCTTTTTCTACCCTCTTTTTCTTTGTTTTTCTATTTTTGTATTTATTTTCTAATCTTCTATTTAAAAAATGTTATATACAATGGATAAAGCTCTAAACTTAGACACCTTAATGGAAATAATGTTTGAGCATCTTGCCATTGACAGGACCTCCAAAAATTTATGTTCCATCCATTCCTTGTAAGAAAAATACATTGTTGCCTTTAGCAAAATGGATAATGTAGGGACCTTTCCATAGATTTTCAAACTTACCATGCTTTCCCTTGTCTTCTCTTCTTGAGTCCCATTTGAGCACTTTGTCACCAATGTTGAAATCATTTTCCTTTTTCATTTTTTCAAACAACTTCTTGATGTTTTCTTGCACTTGTTGTGTTCTAATGTAGACTTCTTCTCTGGTTTGCTGCAATTGTATAAGCTAATTTATTCTTCTTATCATGTCATTTTATTTAGACTGTACTTTCTGGATCAGCTTCATGGTTGGCACTCTTAGGCTTGTTGTAAAAATTGCATCTGCTCCATAAACTAGCTGGTAGGGAGACATTCCAATTTATTTCTCGCATGTTAACCTATCTACCCATAATGCATGTACTATATTTCTGTGCCATGAATTTTGATTTCCCTCTAGTAACTTTTTGATGACGTTCACCAAACTTTTGTTTGAGTATTCTTCCAACCCATTACCTTGAGGGTAATAAGTTGTGGAATGACCCAATGTGATCTGATATTTGTGACAAAATTCTACCATCCTCTTATATGTAAAGGCAGTAGCATTGTCAGTGATAATCTTTCTACGACAACCAAATCTAGACAAAATACGGTTTTCAAGGAATTTAATGATGACTAGATCAGTGACAGTTCTAGAGGGGATGGCCTCTATCCATTTTGTAAAGTAATCAGTTGCTATGAGGATCCATTTATGTTGGACAGATGACGAAGGATGGATTTCCTCAATAAGGTCTAGGCCCCACTGTTGAAAAGGAGCTTCAACAAAGATAGGATGCAAAGGTAAGGGTAAGAGTTTTCTTTTGCCTTCAAAGATTTGACACTTGTGGTAGGCAAATACCAATTTATGGATAACTTGGAAGAGGGTGGGCCAATAGTAACCAGCTCTAAGGATTTTTTTGACAGTTGTTTTCCATTAGAGGTGGCCTCCACATTCTCCTTCATGAAACTCATGCTTGATCTTTTCTGCATCATTCTCAGGCAAACATTTAAACAATATACCACTAGCATTTTTCCAATATAACCATTTATCTATAATGTAGTAATTTACAACTTTTAACTTCAAAAATATTGCCTTTGTCTTAGATAAACCAAGAGGAACATTAAGATAAAAGAGCACATAAAAAATATCAGCATACCAAAGTGAATTCAGCAATACTTTTTCAATAGGAGGGGTTGTGCATTCTTCTTTTTCTTCTAAAACATCAACCATATTCATATCTAAGGCTTTAAGATTTGATTCAACCATGAGTTTTGCAAGTCCTTGTCCTTTGACCAGTTTAGTGGGTCTGATTTTCAAGTCATATTCTAATATAACAACAATCCATTTTCCTCTTTTTCCATCAGGATCTTGTGTTAAAATGTCTTTGACAACTGTATGTGGAACAAAAACAATGATGTGTGAGTGTAAAATGTAAACTCTAAAATCTTTCAAGGCCTTGATCAAGACAAAAGCCTGTTGTTCCATTATGTTGTATTTCAGAGGTACATCTCTTAAGGCCTTTCTGAAAAATGCAATAGGCTGCTCTTGTCCTTTTATGTTTTTCTGAAGTAGGACAACAACAACTGTGTGTTCTTATGCAAAGGATAAGATGAAGAAATATTTGTTAAAATTAGGGCTAATGAGAACTGGTGTTTGAGTGAGTTCTTACTTAACTATTTCAAAATATGTCTTTGCTTCAATGGTCCATTTAACTCCTATTTCCATTTTTAGCATGTTTTTTATGTTTCTAAGGAGTTCAGCAGGTTTGGTATGAACTTTCTTAAGGAATTAATCTTTCCAATGAAATATTGCAGTTCTTTGATGTTTCTGGGATGATTGATTTGCAATATTCCTTCAATTCTTTTTGGGTCTATTCTTATTCCCTCTTTTGATATGATATGGCCTAGAAGTTTGCCTTCTTGGAGGCCAAATAAATTTTTCTTGGGGTTTAAGGATAGACCATACTTTCTACATTTCTCAAAAAGTTTTCTTAAGTGAGAAAGTGTTCTTCATTTGTTTTGGAATAGACTGTGATGTCATCTAAATATATCACAATGAAGAAACCTATCTCTTCTGAGAAAGCAAGATCCATGGCTCTTTGGAATGTGGCACCAGCATTCATTAAACCAAAGGGCATTTTGACATACAAGAAAGTACCCCAAGGTGTAGTGAAAGATTTTTTAAGTTGATCATCGGGATGTACCAACAGTTGGTTGTATCCTAAACAGCCATCTAGCAAATAAATTGTCTTAGAACCTACTACCCTCTATAAGATATGATCCATTTTGGGCAAGGGGTAGTTGTCCTTTAAAGAGGCTTTGTTTAAGTTTCTAAAGTCTATATAAAGCCTTATCTCTCCTGTTTTCTTTCTCACAGATACAAGATTAGATACCCACTTTGAATATCTCACTGGGACTATGATTCCAACATTATACATTTTCTTGATTTCTTTCTCAACCATGGGTACTTGTACAGGGTTTATTCTACGCAATTTTTGTCTAAAAATTTTATGGTTTTCTTTGAGGGGTATCTTATGTTGAATTATCTCTGTATCATATGATTTTAAGTCTTCATAACTCCAAGAAAAAACATCAGAAAAATCTCTAAAAATCTCAAGATATTTCAGTTTTATATGAGCTGGCATTGTTTTGGATAATTTGATCATCTTAGGTTCTTCTTTACTGGCTATATTGCACTCTTCTATTTCAGTTTCAGTTTGTTCCATTTTTAGATTTTTGGCAACATCATTAAAGTCAAACAATTCTTCTAGAGGCACTAGTCCCTTTGGTAATTTATTAGTGTGAGACTGAAGCACTTCAAAATCCTTTTGTTCTAAATTAGTTCTCAGCTCTATTTTCTGTGGGTGTTCTCTAGTTGACATATTTATATCAACAATGTTTATATTAGCAATGTTAGGAGTTTTTTCTTCATAAGTTTTTTCCTTAGTAGGACAGTCTTCTTCATACTCTGAGTCTGAATTGGTCATTTCAAACCCATTTCTGGACTGTAGGAAATCCTCTATCTGCTTATCTCCTTCAAATACTTGCCAATATTTTATATTATCAGGGACTGTTGGTCTATATTTAACTTGGACTGTGTATTGTTTTCTCTCATAAGGTTTTTGACATGTACTAGCAGCAAATGCTAAGCCATTGGAAATAATGTTTTGGTTTCTAGGGACGAAGTTAAGCTCATATTCTCTGAATTTTTTCAAGAGGTCAAGATAATCATCTGTATATGCTTGTAATCTTGGATGCTTGGAAGTATATTCTCCATTCACTTGTTTAATAATAAGTTCTGAGTCCCCATGAACAGTTATCCTCTTGGCTCCTAATTTTGTCAATAATTGCAGTCCTAAGAGGAGAGCCTCATATTCAACTATATTATTTGTGCATTGAAATTTTAGTTTGTATGAGTGGCCTTCAGCATGATTATTTTTTGTGTTATGTACTCATATGCCTGCTTCTGAACCAGTTTTACTACAAGACCCATCAAAACTCATACTCCAAAGAGGTTCAATTTCAGATTCGTTATTAAAGTAATTTATGTCCTCTTTGTCTTGTTTATTGTGGCTATCACAATGTTTTTTTTTTTGGATCTGCACTATGTTCATTTTTACTTTGTTCTTCAAGGTTTTCACTATGTTGAGTTTTATCTTGTTTGTCATAGTCAACCCTGTGTTGATGGTTGGTTTTTTGTTTATGATCTTCATCATGTTTGTTATGATGTTCTAAGTTGGTAAATTGTTTTGGTTGTGTCTCTTTTCTTCCCTATTTTCCTATTGTTGGTTTGTCATCTCCCTCTTCTTTCTTACTGAAATTTTCTTGACTACTAACCATGTATTTCATGTGGGTTTCCCTATATAGTCTTCTTGGTTGACTAAAGACAGGGATGGTTGCATAAGTCATATCCATCTGCAAGGTACCTTGGAGTTTAGCACCCCATGATATTGAAAGGAGCATTCCATATTTAGGAGGTATATCAGCCACTAAAATGTCCATCACTAAGCTCTTGGTTGGTATTTGTGCTAAGTTGACACATAAATCTTTGATCAGTCCTAGACATTTAACTCTGTTGGAATCAAAGGAGTATAAATCCTTATAAGGTCTAGCTATCTGAAGGCCAAGTCTCTCCATCACTGCTTTTTGCATTCGGTTGTGGGAAGCTCCTGAGTCAAGCATGACATTTTGAAAAATATTATCATGGATGTTTAGAATGATATAAAAGGGAGGAACAACTCCTTCTTGAAATTTCCCTTCTACTTCTGGTCCAAACAGAAGCTTAGGCTTGTCATCAGTCACATTGAAAGAATGATTTTTTTCTCCTATGTTTAAAGCTCTCAAAAGTTGGGTTTTATATACACATTGGGTGACTAATTCAGTGAGAGGAACAGGGATCTTGATTTTGGCAATTTCACTCTCTATGCTAAAAGGTATTTGAGCTTTCAAAACATTTAGATCATCCCTCTTAGTCACTATTTTGTCTACAAATTCAGCTTGCTGGTTTTTATTATGAACAACAGTTAAAATATTTTTACTAGGAGCATTAGTTAAGTTGCTAGTGCTACTTTGTTCACCATTTTGTTTGTCCTTAATTTGGCTATTTTTTCCTTTGTTTTTCTCAGAACTTTTAGCCACTGTTTTGTTGTTTTTTGCTGTCCTTTTAGAAATATTTTCAGAATTGTTTTTAGCAGAAATTCCAGAGGTTATTTTATTGGGAGTGTCTTGACTCTTCTTACTCCTAAGGTCATATTGTTTGTGTACTTCCATTATAGCATTCTCAAAGCCTTGTTTGTAATCTTCAGTTTCTGGGCTTTCTTCATCATAAGGTATATATTTGCCTTGTTCTTCTTGTGTGAGGAAGACATTATCCTCATTGTTTATTCCCAATAATTTTATGTGATCTCCCTCTGTTTCTTCAATCACTCCATCATCTCCATCAACATAGTTTTGTTGGAAAGGAGATCTGACTTGTTGATCAGGGCCTCTTTGACTAATTTGAGGGGGATTACTTCTAAAGTTTTGGTTCTGATTTTGATTTTTATTTTGAGGAGCTGTTTGGTTTTCTTTAGAATAAGCTCTCTCATTCATGTTAATTATCTCCATCATCATATCCATGGTTCTAACCAGACTATCAATTTTGGAGTCTGATGTGGAGGGTCCAGCTTCATATTTGTAGGTAACCTTTTTCTCTGCCTTAAATCTAGACCTTTTGGCATTTAGGTTAGCTTCTACACTTACTACCCCTTTTTGCATATCTTCTAATGTGAGGGGTTCTCTCTCCCTTAATTGATAACACATGTCTGGGTCAAATCCTTTAGGAAACTTCATTAAGGCTAACCCTTGTGGGGGTTTCATTTGTGGAGAGAGTGCATTATAAACACTATTGAATCTAGTGTAATAATCTTGGACACTCTCTCTAGCATTTCTTTTAAGGTCATTGTATTCTGATAGGATTTGGAGGGGATTTCTCTTGACTTCCCATTTGTTTAGGAATAGTTGATGAAAAGTAGGGAGATCATTGATACTATTAGGGGTTAAGCCTTTGAACCATTTTCTTGCTTCTCCCCCTGAGCTTTGAGCAAACATTCTCAGTTGAAAATTTTTATCATCTATTTCTTGTCTGTCAAAGTAGTCAGTCATTCTATCCACATGTTGTTGAGTTGTAGCAGAACTACTAGCATCATATAATGGAATCTTGGACTGATAGTCCTATGGTAGAGAAACTAGAGGTAAAGGAAGGACTAAGGGAGCATACCATGTTGCCATGATATGAGCTTATGGAAACAATGGAGGGTTAACAAGTGGAGGAAGGTGATGAAGTGGAATGGCTTGAATAGTGAATGAATGGGTGGGTGTAGCTGAAGTTATTGGACCAACTAAGTGATGTTGAGCAGATTTAGGATAAGAGAAGCCAATTTTTTGGAGAAAATGGAAATCAGGAGGGGTGGAAGGAGAGGCTTCCCTACTACTACTTTGTTGTGAGTCTACAAGCTTAAGGTTTTTTTGGTCTATAACACTTTGTGACCTGGTTCTAGATAAGCTTCTTATATGAGGTAAGTCAACTTGGGTATTTTGCAAGTTTGTAAGGTTCTCAGAGAAAGAAATTTCTCTATGGATTGTTCTATCAATAGTTGGGTTTTTAAATGTAGGATACTTCCTAAGGATGCTTTCAGGATTGTCAACTTTGCAGGAGGATTTGGGTCAGGATGGGATCCAGCATGGAGTCTCCTAGAAGCAAGGATTTTGGACCCAAAAAGTCAGAAAGGTTTTCCAAAGGTGTAACAGCCTTAAGACACAAACCAAACTGTAAAAGAGATACTTAATCCAGAAAGTATTCTTGACTGGGTATTGTTTAATGTTTTGATGATAGGGTAAGTTTCCCAGTGGAGTCAATGGAAAATTAGTGGCTTCACTAGGTGGAATATTTTTACTTGTGTTATGACTGATTGTTTTCCACCATCATCAATCAAAAACCATTCTTAGACAATACTTGATTCATCTTTAAACTAATGAGGTTTTCTAAGTTTTGAGTGAATCTGAAATGCTTATTACTCAGTATTCCCCAGTATGGTCGCCACTATGTTGGCTCCCTGTAATTTGCAAGAGTGACAAGAACAAACACTAAAGGGGCCACATCAGAACCACTTTGAAATCCTAGGACCTAGCCTTCCTGGATTCAGAGAGGGATATCTCTATAAATGTGTTTTCAATTGGTATATCTTTGTGCTCTTTGTTTATGATTTTAGGCTAGTTATGAAGTTCTAACGACTTGTTGTTTTGGTTGGATTAAATGATAGATTGAAGGATCAATGGTGTGATTGATTGAGGGAATGTTTTAGCTGAGAAAATAGACTGTGAGAAAACATCAATCCATTGGGCTATGGAGTCATAAAAGGATTTAATTATTCATCAACTCTGCAAGGGCGTTCATAGGGCAAGCTAACTATATCAAATGGATTCCTTAGATTAGGTTGTGATATGAAACAATAATAAGTTGTGAAGGAAACAAAGCTAGAGTTAGTTAAGAATCTTCTAGCTCTACTTTAGATAAGAAAATCCTTTTAAGGTAACTGTTTGGAAAGGACAGGGCAAATCATATATCTCTTTAGAAATTTTTTTAATAAGAAACCTTTCAGACAATAATCCAGCAATCAAAATACTACTTTCAGATCAAGAAAACATATAAGAAAACAACAAGAATGGCCTAAGATCAAACATAAATAATCTAATGTGCTTTTGACAAACTCTCAAAGACTCTTCAAAGAAACATTTCAAGGCAGACCATAGGGTAGGGCAAACCATGAACCTCTCTGGTTTTAGACTTTAATAAGTATACTTTAAAGAAAGGTTTTGAAAAAAATATTTCAAGTCTTACTCAAAGGAACATGGACTCACCAAAATTTCCTTGGTTTCACTCTATTGAATCATTTCCAAGACAACAAGATAGATGTAACTAGAAGGAAATTAAGAATCTTCCAATTATACCTTGCAGAAGAAAACATGAACATAAAGAAAGACAGACAGAAATAGGGTGCTGAAACAAAAAATCCTAATCTAAAACTTTTGTTTCTTTATCAGAGAAAAATGAACATAATGGAAAACAAAAGGAGAAATAATAACAATTAGGAAAACTTTACCATTGATATAGCTCAAGGATCCTATGAACATGCTTGTATTATTGATGATCAAACCAGTTACAATACTCCATGTACAATAGCTCTCTGCAACTCAGAGCTTTCTTCAGTTCAACCTAGCATTCCTAAACTAGCTTAGTAGCAGAAATCAGTCCAATAACCATCAAGAAACCAACATTTTTAATGAGGCTCATATGCAATATTTATATGAAAAATGAGGAGGTTCTTCTAAACTAGGGTTTTTAAATGTTATTTATTACAGAGCTAATGTTTTTTGACCTTTGAGACCATGCAAGGCCCAAAGCAAAAATATTTGAAAGAGCTACTCTGAAATAATAACTTTTGAGTTATTTTAGTTGAAATATTTGACTTTTTAAGGCTTGGTAATAGCTTTGTAATAATTTTTGAGCTACTTTTAAAATATCTCTGACTGTGTAATAACTGCCTGATGCCTTTATTGAAAGAAAGCATGCTTTAGGTGGCAAATTTGTCTTTCAAGAAGTAATTTCTTCTTTGTTGAGTTATTCGAAGTTGTATTTGGGTTATCTGCCTTGGTTTTAATCACAAAACTTAGTAATTAGGCCTTTGAAATTTAATTTTACTTTAATAATCTGCCTCATTGTCTTTATCTTTCATTCTGTTTTATGACTATTTTGTCCCTTCATCTCTTTTTTTCAAAGCTTTGATTTTTATCTTTAATCACTATCTGCTTTGGGTAATCCTTTGTATTTTCTCTTGATTTAGGATTTAGCCTTTTAATCCTTCTGTTTTTCATTTCCTTCATTTCTTCTCTGACTGCAGCTATTCTTTATATGCAGGGAGGGTCTCTTCATGGTATAAGGGTTTATAACCCATCGATGATCATGATTCATCAATGGTTAAATCTCCTTGGCCTTATTTATATGTATTTTCCTCTTGGATCATCATCCAGAGGTTATTTTATCATTTGAATGCCCCTCTGGGCACTTCCGCCATTAAACCTGTAAACACACAAACAAACATTAATTGAAAACCTGCAGGATTGGATTAAATTGCATTTTTTTGGTTTCTAAGGCATTGGGGGTGATATGCAGAGGAGGAGGGTGCAGAGTAAAGGTTTCGTATGTGGAACCAGGTGGAAGGACGAAGAAATTTGAATTTTGGTACAGGAGGAGGAAGACGGTTTTGGGAAAATCGCAATGGTTTATCGCGCAGACATAGGGCAGGAAGTGGTATTGGCCCCGGGCTCTGCAATACCATAGATTAATTTTCGCGTGTCCAAGGAAAAACCACTTTTTTCGCACAGGTTAGGAGTGTTAAACCTCGGTGAAAAATCCTGCGCAATATGAGTGTGAGCCGTTAGATCTCAAGAGGTGAGATTGACGGTGTAGAGGGCTTTCAAGGCTAGGGCGCAGATCTGTGGATTGAAGCCCAAGACAGGTGGCGGGCCTTTATTTGATGAGGGGTTAAGCGAAGAGTGGGGCACAGGCGTGATGACGTATGTGGGTTTGTTGGGTAGTGCCGAGTTATATGATGAACAGGCGAGGTGACGGGGATGTGATCGCCATCGGATCAGGGCCTGAGGCTCCAGATCTACGGTGGAGGTGGCCTGATAAAAAGGTGAAGTGGGGAGAAAAATAACGTGCCCATTTTAATTTTTCAAAGGTTTAAGGAGAAATTATAAGGTTGTGTGGGTGTTTAACAAAGTGAAAGAGGTGGAGGGGTAAAAAATAGGGAAAGGGCTTAGAAATAGCCAGAGGGAAAAGGTCTTGTGGGGATAAAGAAGATCGAGGGAAAAGATGGAAAGGGGCTTAAGGAAAAAGCAGTAGGTTGTGTTTTAGAGTCAAAATGGGTGAGGGGGCTGGGTTTAAGTCGAAAAAGGGGCTTAAAGGCCTATCTCAAAAAAGTGGGTTTTTAACACAAAAAAAGAGTTTTGCAAGGTTTTTAAGAGGTTTGATAGGGATAGAAGTTAGGCTAAAATAATGAAAAAGGATTTTTACATTGTTTGAAGGCTTTTTTTAGAAGAAAATGGTGAATGAGGGAGGGATTTTAGGGGTTTTTAGAGGAAAAAACGGAATGACTGAGGGTGTAGTTAAGGTGATGAAATGATGAAATTAGGGCTAAAAATGGAGTTTCTCTTGGAGCAACAGTGTGAAAATTTGAGAGGGAAAAAGACAGGAAAATTTAGTGAAAAATAATCAAACTTAGGATGATGAAGGCAGTGATATTTCTAGAACTCACAGTGTTTTCTCAAATATTGTTTCTAGAAATTCAAAATGAATATTTATTCATCTTTTAATATCAACAAAAAAATAGATGGCTAACAAATGACTTATTGCCATTTCCAATTCCAATGTTTTCATCTAGTGGTTTATAGTTAAGATAGGGTATTTATTAATTTAATGATGGTGGATTTAGTTTCTATTGAGGTGCAAGCTCATGATAAAAAAAATTTATCCTTTGAATAGGTATAATATATTTCTCATTTCCTTCTATAGTTCGACGAATTTATGAGATGGGTAAGAACATATCCAACTACACATAACTCAAATAAATATAGGATGATATAAAGAGTGAAAATATTCTTATTAAAGGAATTTTGAGGTAAAAAATGAACCTCAAAATGAAAAATATACTAAAAAAAATAAACATTTGAAGAACCAATAGTATTCAAGGTGACTATGAAATCCTTAGCGTAAATTTTTTTGGAAGGAAAAGAAGAAAACTACTTTTATTTTATCATATTTTCAAGTTATTTCCTTATAGGTTCACTCAAACTTCAAGTGTGGGAAATCATTGGATGCATATTTAAATTTCACATCCAATGAGTACCAATTTTTCGTGTTTTGAGTAGAACCATACTGAGAAAAAATAGAAATACATGATAAAATATGTTTATTTCAATACAAATTTTCTCAATGTGGATAATTGCGTACTCATTTGATGTGGAATTTAATTATGCATACAAGTGTCTAAACTTTAAATTTCAAGGAACATAAGGAGATAAAATTAAAATACAATAAAGAAATAATTTTATCTTTTCATTTAAAAAATTTATAGCTCTTAATTTCAGGTAACAGAAGGAGATAAAATTAAATTAAAATAAAGAAATAATTTTATATTTTCATTTAAAAATTCATAACTCTTATTTTATTATTTTTATATTATTTTTCTAAAAACTTCAAAATTTTCCCATCCAAATTTTACATCCCTCTAGGGACTTCATATATATATATATATATATATATATATATATATATATATATATATATATATATATATATATATATATATATGTTTGAATGTAGAAATCATTTAACCTCTTGAAAATCCTTTGAATACATGGTTAAAGATATAATTCCAATAAATATTTTCTATTTAAAAGTAACCTTTAATACTTGAAATATTTTATTTACGGATTAGATTGTCCACATTATAGTTTTTTTTCTATTAATATATATTTAAATACAATTCCATATTACAATTAATATCTTATTGCAATTAATATATTTACATATAGGTTTATGTTTTCTCTAAAGTTAATATTAAAATAAATTAGTTAACATGGTTATTAAAATGATTTATTTACTTATACAATTGAAATATCAATATATAAATGATATCAACCTTAATTTTTTTTAATTATTTTAGTAGAATTTTAAAATTTGATATACAATTATCTTATTTATATGGACATAGGAATATTTGATTTATCTTATTTATTTTGATTATAAGAGACATTATTTTTAAATTTGAAAAATATTTTATTTTTATTTTAAAATTTTTCACCATATCTCCTTTTATTTTTATTCGGTTTGTAAGAGACATTATTTTAAAATTTAAAAAATATTTTATTTCTATTTTAAAAGTTAATCTTCTTTCTATTGGGTTGTAAGATCAACAACTAATAAATCAAACACACTTAGACTAAGGCTACATTCTATAATATTTTTAAGTAAAACTAATCAAATATGTATATTTGGTTTTATATTGATTATAATGCTCTCCAGAAATTTGTGATTCAGCCACGGTATATAAGGGCTTTTTCTTTCTTAGAAGGGGGATCTTGGCATAATGTGGCAATGATGATCAGGTTTTTCTCGTTGCATGCAGCTGAGAATGTAATGTTTTGTTTTATGTACTGTCCTATATAATATACAGTGTTTTTTTCTTTCTAAAAAAAATTACTATAAATTAAAAAAATATATATTTTTATTTTAAAAGAGATATATGTGAGTTCAATATTAAGTACAAACATAATTACACATCACCCTCATACTAAGTTAAAAATAACCAACATGACCAACTTGAATGTTAAATAAGAACCCATATATATTAACAAATTTATATTACATATTTTTTGGTGATATATATAAATAAATTTTAAATTATTGAAGATTATTTAATTTTTTTTAGAATTAACCTTTCTCCACCTCGATATATTATCATATGATTTACAAAAGCATCCTAAATTTACATTATTATAGGAGAATCGACTAAAAATATTTATCCTTTACTAATAACACGTGATACGTATATTTCAACTTCAAATTGCCTTCTAAGTCACGAAAAATAAAAAGCAACATTTGAAAAAGGTCAAACATATAAATATCTGAATTCCAAAGATAAAATTGATGTATTCATTTTCGTTTTTTATCATACTTACCTAATTTTAAATTAAATTAAATCTAAATTCTAATAAATATATGTCTTAATTGAAGTGCAATAAAAGGAGTACTTTTACTTACGTTCCGTGGTTTTACTAAAATAAATATGCCACATTAGTTGCTACGTCTGTCCGATTAAAGCTAATTTAGATCTGTATTATTTTCTGTTTTTAAAGAATTTATTTTAAATTTAATCGAAACAGCATTTGTGTATTTATGTGATAATCACTATGGAAAGAAAATACATTGATATAATCATTACACATGCAAATCGTTCTACAGTTGAAAATTATTCTGATTTATTGGAAAGAACATAAATAACATAATATTTTAATGTAATCAGTATTCGGAGGACTTATCACAACGTAGTCTGCTGGCAAATCATCAAAATAATTCTAATGGGCATCCGTGGAATGGACTAAAAATTTACCGTGATCTCTTTACCGAAGTGAAATTGCTAGGCGTGGAAAAGTCTGATCAACGTTGACCAAACAACTGGGATCAAAATCTCCTTATAATGGACGAAAGAAATGAACGAGAAAATCATCGGTATCCTGGCAATAGAACTTAGCACAGAGGAAGATCTCTAGGAGGAGCCTCAAGACTCAACAATTCGTCAGGTCCATTGTTTACCACAAAAACTGTGGCCAATCCCCATGTTATGTGCACATCCAAGTGGCAGTGCATCAGCCAAGCTCCTGCAATAGACATTCGCCATTAGTAATATACACAAAGCATTCCGGCTAATTCAGAATCTGAGACAACAGAGAGAGAAAGTAGAATACTGTGAAACAAATGCTCACCAGGATTGTCGGCAACGAATCTTATTGCAGCCCAGCCATTGACGGGAACGTTCACAGTGTTGCGCATGGGAGGATCCTCCAGGTTGAACTTCTGAGGATCTGTTTGTGTATTATAATTGCCAAAGCCTGCTCCCACGATGTAAAAGTCATAACCGTGGAGATGGATAGGATGGCTTTCAGCTGCAAAAATATTCGTTCCCTGAAGAATTACCTGCACCGTTGTGTTATACTTAAGGACCTTCACTCTGGTGTCTTTCACTGGGGACCAGAGGGCTCTGCTTATGTTCTGAGCAGTATAATCAAATTGCACGGGAGGGTTATCGGGGAAGTTCGTCGTAAATATTCCTTTCTTGCCAAGTTGCTGAGCTTGAAGGATTGAAAACGACGTTGGCAAAACAAATGATATGTTATTCATACTTGCTGCGAATCTTGATCCATTGGGACCTCCACAAGACTGTCCTGGACAGTTGATCAATCCTAGACCGACGGTGTACAACAAATTCTCATCCACACTCTGAGGAACGAAGGCTGGATGGTCCTGTGAGGCCAAGCTTCTGAGACGATCAGCGAAGCTAGTCACAGTCTGCGTGTCGTTATAAAATGGAAGATTAGGCATCACTGGAGTCGATGTGGTAGAGCCTCCCTCGTATTCTAAAATGGCAGTGGTAGTCGTGTTATCAAACGGAACTCCTTGCCCACTAGAATATGCACGAGCAGCCATGTAGTATCTGCCTATACCCTGATTGGCAGTGAGAAGTACGTCTGTAGTTTGCCCGGGACCGAGCATAATAACATTGGTCTGCAGAGGCTTGGTATATGAAGCATCCACAGCCACAACGGTCATTGTATGGTTTGCTACCGAGAAGAATAGATCAGTATTGAGTGCAGCATTGATGATGCGTAGAAGATTGATTTGTCCAGCCTTCACCGAGGCAAGAAAGGTGTCTGCATCCATTACTTGCCATTAGCAGATCATTTTCCAACACTAAATTCGCAAATAGCCGAGAGATTTTCAACCTATTAGATGCATTAATTGATCGAAAATACGTACCTGAACTGGAACATGCGTATAGGTCTCCTGGTTGACCATTTATAGTAAAAGCATCTGATACGTTTGGGGCAGCTCCTGTTCTGGTAGCTTGGTTCACAACGTCAATAGGATTCCTATTCCACCATTCGCCTGTGAATACAAACAATATTTAAATATTCCATTCCACTAGGAGTTGAAAGTGAATCAAGCACCAGAGAATATTGTTCAAAGAACATAGCAAAAATGTAATCATTGTAACGTACCTAGAACAATAGGAATCTCGCGATCGGGCCAGCTAAATGGATAATTTGTTCCCGGCCTTGGATAGATGATCAAGGCTCCGTAGACAGTAGCTCGAAGCCATGAACTGTGTGCATGCCACCAGAGGGTACCCTCTTGACCAGTGATGGTGAATCTATATGTGTAACTCCCTCCTGGGCGAATGGGACATTGGGTTACAAATTCAGGGCCATCAGCCCACCCTGTGCGGAATTGGCGAATTCCATGCCTGCATGCAAAAACAAGTTTGCACTCCAACTGTTCATGTCTTTGAAGATGTACATCTAGAGATACTAAAATAATGTTTACTTTGACATTTAACAAGATTAAAATGTTTTAATATCAATCAGTCGATTCTTTAGAATTTGGGACGCACCAGTGAATGGTAGCATTATATTGCGCTTTGTTGTACACTTTGACTATAAGGGTGTCCCCATTACTAACGTGGAGCGTTGGCCCTGGGAACTGTCCGTTCACAGTGATTATATTATGTGTTCCACAAAGCTTCTTGACAGACGCAGATTGAAGCTGAAATTTCAAAGAACGCAAGTTAGTATTAGTTCACTAATAATATGATATGAATCATGATGTTCAAAGCATATTAATCAATTACTAAACCAAAAAGAGATTATAAAAATCAAAATAGACGATAAGGACAAAACTTTGCAATTGATATAGAAAGAAAGATATTAAAGGTAGGAAAACCTACAACGAATGTGTGTCTCTGTATCATAGCCGAGGCCATAGCACTCAAGAAGGTGAGACATAAGACCATCTGAACAAATCTGGCTGCAAATGTTCGTGCGGAAACATGCTGATCAAACGCCTCCATGGCAGAGATTTTTTTCTTAGTAACTAACTATATACAATACCAGAAGAGCCACCAGCAGAAATGTGATGAGCTCTATATATCCAGGTGTCGTCACAAGAGCACAATTTCACTGCAAAACTACTAATTCTTTATAGTACTGCGCCTTTTTAACTACAGCTTCAAACTACACAAAGCACCAGTCCCGACTGATCGAAAGAAGACGAATAAACAACCTAGAAGACATGGATTACAAAAGAACGGTAATGAGATTTATAGATGCAAATTGTGAAGTGGGCATTCATCTGAGTCTAATCTATGTCTGAGTAGTTAAAGGTTGTTGAAGTTAGCCTTTGAATTCGAGATACCTGAGTATACGTCTATCCCACTCGGGAGGAAGGTGTAATAAAGTAGTTGTTGAACGGGATCAATACAGTACTCGCTCCTCGCTCACCGAATGTCGGCGCCCCAACCAAGAATTATTCAATCCTCCTGTCTTGTCGAGTCAAACACCACATAATTATTCAATCGTGCTCTGTTGTCCAGTCAGTCACCACATATTGATTCATTTCAGCACTGTCATTGGCTGTCACGCATGGCAAAGATCTTCCTTTTCAGACCCAGCACACTGTACACGTCGGTGAGGTCATCAATGAGGAAATTTTTTAATAATTCCGCCGCATGTGTTAGTTCGTCTGTGGTTATGCAATTTAACAATCAGTCCGTAGAGAGGTGACGATGAAACTGAACGTTCACAGTCAGAATTTTTTTTTAATAATTTCGATAATGGGCCATTTCTGAATGGACGATACATTAGTTCGCCGGCGCCCATGCAATATAACAATTTTTAATACTTACTTCACAGATCTTGCTTGGGCGTGAAGGCTGCCCTGTGACTTTCGTTAACGATGTGGAACGCCGGAGTTTCGTTGTTTCTTTCCGGATAACGTTTACCGACATGGCGTCGTGGAACACGACAGTTGCAAATGTCGATCCTCCAACCGACCAATCAGATCCTTACACTGGATCCCAATCTAAAGTTTGAAAATACCAACCTACCTATTAGATCCAGATCCAGGTACAGTTTGGAAATATTTACGCTGACCATGAGTTTAAAATTTTATTTTAATCAAAATCATTAACGCCCATCTTATGTTTCGACAAATTTTGTATTTCAACCAAAAGCATTCAGATCATCTCATTTATCCACTTTAAATTTTGTATTTTAGCCAAAAGTATATCAACCACCATCTCATTTGTCTCCTTGAAATATATATAGATGATAGTGGTGGTGGTTAACGTCTATTGAGATCAATTTTTGGTCTATTGGACCTAAAGAAAAGAGTTATTTTGTTTGATTTAAGATTTTATTCCTATACTCGAAAAGCTTGGAGAGAAGTCTTGTGAGCTCACTATAATTTTGACATCTTAAAAGGCTAGGAAGGTCAGTGTTACAACAAAGATTATGAAATTGAGCTCTAATGTGGTTGTACGCGGGGCATTCTAAGAGGAAGTGATTTTCATCCTCGATGTTCATATTGTCACAGAGATGGCAGTTCATTTCCATCCGTGGTGTTTTAGGAACTGTCCAATGACCTGTTTCACTATGGAGCTCATGAGAGTTCGTTCTAACCTTGGCTATATTAATTTTCTTCTTTGAGCTAGTTAAAACAGAGAGATACTTTTGATCTTCTAGGTTGGGGTTGATGACCTCCTTATAATATCTTAATTTTCTTTTAGCTGCTAGATCTTTCTCACAACACATTTTTTCTTTGAACTTAGAAGTAACAATTTTTTTAATGTTATTAATGTTTTGCAATGCAACATTCTCGTCGATCACCCAATGGCTTAACTAGGCCCTGGTGTCTTTATGCCAACCTCTTTTAAGCCTTAGGTGGTTTTGAATGGAATTTAAAGTTAGCTTAGGAAGTCTATGGTCTCCTATGTTATTGAGCTTGTGCTTGTACAACAGAAGCCTAGTCATAGCTAGGCTCTCGATAGGGGAAAGACCCACTTCTATAAGGAGAATAGGATAGGGTGTATTGTTTTTAATTTTAAGGTTATAAGTTATAAAATGCTTCTGGATTTGCTCAATCTTTCTCCAGGATTCTCTAGAGATGCTGCAACCCCAAACCTCACATCCATATAAGATAACAGGAGTGACTAAAGTTTCAAAGAGGAACTTCCTTCTATCCCACATTACGAGGTTTGTCGTTTTACAATTATTTTCAAGACCAAAATAAGCTTTCCACCCCCCATTAATCCTTTTCTAAATGCTATAGTTCCAGTTGAGCTTGTGATGAATATCAATTCCTAGGTACTTGTAAGAAGACACTTCCTCCAAGTTACTATTGTCATACATAAAATTAGCGTAAGTGTCCTTGGATTTGATAATCATAACTTTTGTTTTTTCAGTGTTAACAGAAATAACCATGATAGAGAATAAACCCTTAAGAAGTCTAAGTTGCTTATCAAGATCAGAGGGGCATCTTGTGAGAAGAAAAATATCGTCAGCATAGAGAAGAAGGATGATGACTATCCCCGCTAAGATCGTGCCAGCACATCCTGCTTCCACTAAACAACCTTCTAGCTTGTCGATGTAAATGAAAAATAGGGTAGGGGAGAGGGGGGAACCTTGTTTAACTCCGATATTACACTTAATATATTTAGACCACCCCTCATTGCTCTTTAAATTGGAAATTACATTATCGTATAACCTTATAGCGGCCACTCTTAGCTCGAAAGGAACATTTAGCTCTTCTAATCTATTCCATAGGTTATTTATAGGAACCGTATCAAAAGCCTTTCTAAAGTCCACAAAGAAACATAAGAGATTGGATTTATCATTGCGACATTCTTCCACAATGATCCTAAGCGTAACGAGGTGGTCCGTTGTTGAGTGCTGCCTTCTAAAACCCGCTTGGCCTTTAGCCCGCTTACCTTCACTTTCAAGCCAAATGCTCAACTTATTTTCCAAAATAATACCATATAACTTGGCTAAGAGAGGGCTGATCATAATTGTCCGATAATTAGAGGGGTTATTTGTATCCCCACTTTTAAAAATAGGGATAATGAGGCTTTGAGTCCAAGGTTTAGGGAACCCTTGCTTGACCGCTTGGTTGAAAAGCTTGTGGATGTGGGGGATGAGGACATGACCTCCAATTTTTAAGATTTCCGCCTGGTAACCTTCAATGTCTTTAGCTTTCCCATTTGCCAGGCGTTTAACCCCAAAATCAATGTCTTCTAATGAGAAAACTTCTTTCGTTGTGAGCAGGGTTTCAAAATCCCTTGCATTTGGAGAGTCATAAAGCTTTTTAAGATAGGAATTCCAGTCGTGTAAAGAAATTTTGTTATTATCTTTAGTTTTCCTAGTTAGAATCTGCCTCCAGAATTTCTTAGGAGCCACCTTAGAGAGGTGTAAGAGATTCTCTTGTCTTTTACGAATATATTGTCTTTTTTTCCTTTTAGTTAGGGCTTTGTAGATTTTTATCTTGTCAATTTTGAGAGATTCATCAACAGCTTCCTTAATTTCTCTCCTCGCACTTTTACATTCTTTGTCATACCATGGGTTGGTTTTGTTATTTCTTTTATTACTTGAGACTTCAATTGAGAACTTGTTAATAGAATATGAGAGGATTGTAGTAAAATTATGATAGAGGTCATCTATGTTGTCTATACTAGATAAAGGAAGCAAATTAGTTTTTAATTCATTTAGAAAGAGATCGTTTTTTTTTTTTCTATCAAAGATTAAGTTCTTTTGACAATAGGGATTATCTTCAATGGGATCTCTATGCATGACAAAATTGAGAGTTATGAGTAAAGGCTTATGATCAGAGTCAGGCTCATGGTCGTCTAAGATGTCAAAATTTATTATTTCGTTGTATAAAGGGAGATCGGAAATAACAGTCTACCACGTTGCTGCCAAGCCCATGGATGTAGGTCATCTGGCTAGAATTAGGCCACTTCTTTAGACAGTTGCAAATTATTTATTTATTTATAGGTAAAAACTTTAAAGTCAAACGCTAGTTTTTTTGGGGGGCTAGTCTTGGCAGTGCCGTGTTTCATGACATGTGCGGTCAAACACTGGTTTTCCTGAAAGTGCTGTGTTTCTCAACATGTTCTGTAGTGTTATATGTTTATTTATTAATATTTTTCTATGTTTTATTAAGTAATATTATTATAAATTTTCATTGTTCAAAAATATTATTAATAAATAATATTAAATAATTATTTAATAAATAAATAAATAAAATTTATAAATAAAATATTAATTAAATATAATAGGATAATATTGAGTTAAAGAGAATTTTTATAAAAAGGGGTTCAAAAAGTTTTTTATATTTATTATTATTTATTGTAATCCAAAGGATAATATATAAAATTATTAAAGATAAAAAGAATAATAAAAAGGAAAATCAAAATAAAATCAAAGATAAGGGAATAAAAAGAAGAGACACATCAAGAGTCTCAACGTAGAAAAAAATACCTACAGGGAGCCAGAGTCCAACTTTTACTTAATTTCGAATCATCATCTCTGTTGAGATTCTCGGCATGTCTTTCAATTTCAATAGCCTCCCTCAACTTCCTATCATGGAAGTGATCAACCTTAGCAACGACTTTGGAATCCTCAATGCATACATGGTGACATGATTTTTCCACATCCTCTGCAAGAGCTGATGTGCAGGACCGATGGTGTCTAATGTCTGCAGCGTGCTCCTAGATTCTTTGTCTAATGGATCGACATGTTTCTCCAATATAGGGACTACCATAGGAACAAGGAATCATGTAAACTCCTTTCATGTCCTTAGGGTCGATAGGGTCCTTTACAGACCCAAGAGAATTTCTAATAGTACAGAGAGGTATAAATGAAGATGAGACATTATACCTTATAAAGACATGGGAAATTTTTTTCGTTGTCCCTTGGATAAACAGGATATGGACCTTGGAGATAGGATTCATGCAGATAGATTTTCCACTCAACCCTTTATAGGCATTTTGAAAGGCTTTAAGGCCTTGAGATCCACCATATACATTATTTTCAAAAACATCAAGAAGATGGGATTTCTCTGATTCCAAGTGGTTGTCGTCATAGATTCTTACAGCACAAGTAGCAAGAGTGCAAAGAACACTAAATTTCTAAGCAGGAAAATGATGGGAACCAACATGAAATACTGTTCCTTGTGAAGTTTATTGCGAAAAACTTGGTGAGAAACAGAACGATCCTCATTTCTACAAAGAAGGATATCTAAGAAAGGAAGGCAGCGATCATCATCCATCACATTTAGTATGAGGAACAAATGTAGTTTCTTCGGGAGATGAGCAAAACTAGAATTGATCCATCTTAAGTAGGGATCTAACATGACCAAGAGGAATCATTCTTTTTAAAGTGAAAAATACGATATGTTATTTTTCATTGTTTAAATTGTATTTTTCAATGGTAAATAGAATATATATATGACCAAATTAATGTTTTTACTAAAGGGGACGAAGGATGGACATACAAACTTACACATCCCTTGTTGTATAATGAACCTCTTGGGTCAAAAAAATTAATTTACTTTCCCCTTATTGTATCATGAATCTCTTGGGTCAAAAACTTAATTTACCTTTTTCTTCATTACTTAGTATTATTTATATTACATGATGTGTAATTCATTCTACTTTACATGTGATATTTAAAACAAAAATGGATTAATAACAAAAAATATGCTGCCATCAACCATAACTAAAATATTTCAATGTGCATATTATATAACATAATTTTAAATAAAGTAATTTTATATTTACGTGAAAAATAATTTAAATTAAAATTTATCTTATATTTTCACTTTACATAATGTGGGAGAGGTGTAATTTATTTCATTTTTAATATGGAGTTGATATATAAGATTTTAAAAATATCAATAAAAATTAAAAAATATAAAAATATTGTAATAGGTAAGTTGAGTAAAATATTTTAACATGAAACACATATAGAGAGATAAATTTTGAGAGATTGTTATTCTGTTAATAATTTTTTTATAACTAAATATATGAGGGAGTTTTGTAATCCTTTCAATGCTTAATATGAATTTGATATTTAATATTTTAGAAAATATTAATAAAAATAATTAAATGAATGACTTGAATTATAAACATAATGTTTCAATGTCAACTACATGTATATTATACTAGCCTAGATCCATCTTAACTTCCATCTTAACTTCGAATAACAACTTGAATTAAATATAAAAAAAGTTTCAATGTCAATTACATGTATATTATACTAGCCTAGATCCATGTTAACTTCTGATCTACCAAAGGCCTAGAGGGATGAAATCTCTTTTCACTGTTAAAGAGGTCTGCATCTCAACAGATTTGATCCCAATTATTAGATACAGAGTTAAGATGGATCTAGGTTGGTATAATATATATATAGCTCACATTGAAATTTTTTAATATATGTATTTGACATTGAAATATCTTAATATATATGTAATTGGCATTAAAATATTTTATTTACAATTCACTTTATCCACATTAAATTTAATTATTTTTATTATTATTATTTTATAAATATTAGATATCAAATCCATATTAAGCATTGATAGAATTACAAATATCTCTCAATTAGAATGTAGCTATTAATAGAATAAGAATTCTTTCAATTTCTCTCTATATATGTTTCATGTTAAAATATTTTGCTCAATGTGGGTACTGAAATATTTTATTTATAATCTATACTAAATTTTTCTTTGTGATTGATATTTTTAAAATTTTATACATATTTGAAATAAAATAAATTACACATCTTGAAAATATAAGTTTTTTTTTTTAAATTTTAATTAGTTTATTTATCTCTCTATAAAATAAATTTATGTTAATTAATATGGACATTTAAAACCCTGGATGCAGGTGACACGATGCGCACGTATGAAACGACTTCTTCCCACACTTGGGATAATGAAGACCTGCACTACGAGCTTTTACCTAGTGTGGAACCTACCCTATGCAATCATTTACATGAGTTCCATGATGCATCTAATCCACTGTCATACCCTGAATCACATGCCACACCATGAGAAATGCTACAGCATGCACCTGCTAGCATGTCAAAATAATGCACAATGTCTGCACTTGTGCCATAGGTATTTAAAAGGCGAGGTCCCTCCTCATTGTGTTATCCTCAAGCTGCTCCTGTTGGTTTCCAGAGCTATCCATGCCCCCTTAGTTATTTTTTTGTTGCATCAGTCTCTTTGAGTTTTTCACCAGAGGTGTACCCTTCCCCCTGTGCGTCCCCATTCTAGTGCCAAGCTACCAGGCACCTACCCTATTGCACCACCCCTAGGCTGCACACTCCCCCCTCATTTTCCTTGCCTTCATAGATCCCTCTAGTTGTGCACTTTCAGTGGAAAACCCCCTCACCACACCCCCCCTCCCCTCTCCCCCCCATCTGTGCACCCCCCTACTACACTGTGCTCATTCACGCACATCCTTTCCTCGCTCCTCAGTTGAGAGTTCCCCTAAAGCACAAGTATCCATGCTTACCCCAACCCCCAACCCTTAGTTGCTCCTCCCCCCCCCCAAATGGCTCTACGTATGCGCCAAAGGGCCATCAGGGGAGGCCAAAGAGGCACCTTCCTGGGACGTTATCAACGAGATGAAGACTACCATTTAGAATCCTTCAAGGGCTCCTCTTCTGGCAGCCACGATGAGGATGAATCACAATGCCCTGCACACACCCAAGAGGAGGATACCCTAGCTCAGGAGACTCAGAGGGGTAGAAGGGGACCTAGGAAATCCACCTTAGCAGATCAGGAGCATCCTCCTCCTCACAAATCTGAAACTCTTGTGGCACAAGAGAGAATGGGGGAAGACACCGATGTATGGATCATGGACTCGAAGGGTGTTTGGATGTAGGGACTGGATGCTGAGTACCTGGTTTCTCCCATTCTCTGTGCACCCGCCTCAAAGCTCCCACGCCTGCCAACTGTAGAGGAGGAAGCCATAATGCAAGAATACAGATTCTGCATCAAGGATGAGAACCATGTTACCAATGATGATGCTAGAACACCATGACTGCGAGATTGCAGAGCTCTTTTTAGTTTTATGTTATTTTAGCGCATATTATAGAACTTTTGTTTTTTCATAAGTCAAGGCACACCTTGTAATTTTGGACTGTTTGAAGCTACTACAAGGTTGGTTTCCTCCTAGGAGGCAGCCCCATACCTGCACTACTATGAAAGCAATGAAGGTTAGTATTGGCTAAGCGCAGCTTACCAAGTAAGCTTGTCGTCTATGTAATGTTTCTCTTTTAATTAATATAGATTAAACTAACTTACCAAAAAAAAAATATGGACATTTAAATATTTATAATACCATTTCCTGTCATCTCCATCTTAAGTGCTAAAGAAATTTCATTTCTCCTTGGTAGTAAAAAGTAAATTATTTTTTTTAGCTCAACCCCATATTAAGTAGTGAAGATAATAAATTTCTTCTTCATACTAAAAGTTAAATTATTTTTTTACTTTCAGTTACTTTATATCTCTATATAAAGTTATGTAAAATTAAGATGCAAATTAATATATTTTAATTATGGCCCACATTAATTTATTTTATTATTACTATTTTTTATTTGTTAATTTAACTTATTATTTTAATATTTTTAAATGTAACGCTAGGCCCAAAAACATATATTTGAGGGAATATACAATAATTTATGAAAATAATGATTAAAAGTGTTTCAAAAAAGAAACAAAGTATTAACAATAAAAATATGTCACAATGCATAAAAAAATAATTTAGAGTAAAGTTATACGAAAATATTTTAATTATTTTTTCCCACGGGCTGTAGAATAGATGGTGATATGGTGTTTTGTTAAGTCTCTCCATGGTGTAAATATCCTTGGTTCCAAACTATGTAGGTAAAAATCCAATCATGCTTGATGACTTAGATACACTTGGATCACAACTACTCAAGCCACAACTTAGGTACCCTTGGATCATATATACTCAAGCCATAGGTTAGTTGTGCAGTCATCCATGAGGAGAAAATTTTATGCTTTTACAATAGTGAAATTCCGTATTTATATCATTTATGGTTCCTTTTCACCTAGATTCATGCATTTTCATCATATGTCCAATACCATGGGTTACAAAAACCATGAGTGAACACCATTAATCATTATGGTAAAACTAGCAAATACTTGTATATGGTAAAAGCTAATTGTAAAATTACATTTTTATTTTATTTTTTTCCACCTCTCGAACACCATGGGTGGATACCATGGTTTACCAACTTCACGAATTTGGAAACCACCAAAAATAAAAAATAATTATTGATCATGGTGATTGTGACATCCCCTGTGGGCTAATTCCCCTTGTAATATTTGCAAATAATTCCTTGTCATTATCTAACTATAAAATTAAAAAGGTTGAGAGAAAGGGACATATATTCCATAGTTTGAGGAAGGAGGTTGCTTGGGAGTTTAAGGAAGTAGTTGTGGGAATCAATCATGGGCTAACTAATTTGCCATAATGGAGTTTCTTATAAATTAATTGAACTGGACAAGAGGATTGAAAAACCATGCCTTCCTTGGATGATAAATTCACAATGCAAGGAGGACACGCATTAAGAGGGATGGGGATAAATTCACAATGCAAGGAGGACAAACATTAAGAGGGATGGACTATGTTGGTAAGTGGGATAGTCTAAAGTCAACCAACAAGAAGTGGAAGGAGGAGTTGGCACAACAACATCCACGCGACCACGTAAGAACACAACCTTCATGACTAAGCTAGAATGATGGGAAACAACACATGCATGCCTACACACAACCAAGAATGTGATTGTAGCAACGTAGTGGGAGGTCATGAAGGAACTTATCGACAATGGAAGTAAGAAAATGACAAAATAATTAATGGAAATAAGGATATTTCTATCCATGGATTCATCTGTGTAGACCGTGAGAGAAAGAATACGATTAGTTGGTGGAAATAGAATGACGTGGAGGTCAAGAGGCCTCAAAGGGGATATTCATTCATAATTGAGGATGAATTAAATCATGAGAGGGAATATGAAAATAGGGTGGAAAATAGGGTCATAGTGATCAATATTATTCATTGAGATGGTAGAGAAGGATAGAACGACTCAGAGAACTGAGGGATAAGGGAAGTGTTGATGATAACACAACTGAGAAACCCATGAGGCTTGCTAGTTGATAAACACATACCATAAATTTGATGATAGCCTAGCTGGGAAACCCATAAGGTTTATTGGTTGATAATCATAGATTAATCGCATATGATAGTTCAATTGAGAAACCCATGAGGCTTGCTAGCTGATAATCACTTAGCAGTGGTTGTGCCTTAGAGGGTTGATAAATCCATGGGATACTATGTTGGTTGACATGTTTTGAGAGGTGGAGGAACCTAAGGATTGTGGGATGATAACACCTCATGGTAGTTCCACGATTTTGGGTTGAGAACACAGGTGGAAGTTCCATTGAGGAGTTGTTAGAGAGTGCACACTTATTCCTTCATAGGAAACACAAATGATAAAACCTCCTTACCATTAACTTTATCTCTCTCTCCACATCTAAATTGAGACTCTATATGTATAAATCCATATATATGTTGGGATGTTTTATTTTACGTCCCTCTATATAAAAGGAAGTGTTCCCTACCTTATGTGAAATTGTTGAATAGTTGGTGGGTGAAGGAAAGGTAGCCTTGAGACACCTTGTTTCAGCTGATGATATTGTTTTAATTTCCTGAGTAGATGATGGTTGTATGCAAGTGAAGTGTTTCACTCTCTCTATTTGATTAACTTGATAGATGGTGGGTTAAGGTCTTGTAGACTTGGAATACCTTGTTTCAACTTATATCGTCAGTTTCGAGCTTAGAAATAACTGCTCCTCAAGATTTGCAATCTAGATCGTGGGTGACAGTTGCATGAAATATTTGGTTATAACTTGTGTATGGTTGGGTGGAGAGTTTAAGTCCCAATATTAGTTGCTAGTGATTTGAAGTTAATAATATAAATTGCTTACTTGTATACTTGATGCATTAAAAATATGAATGTTATTTTTGTGTGATGTATTTATGTTTTAACCTAGTGTAGGAATATGTTATTCATGTCTATCTATGATGAGATTCCTTATGTATGTGTAATTATCTTGATTATAATGGGTTGGGAGGCCTTTGTGTTATGTTAATATGTTCAAGAAATATAGAGTTTTTCATATGGTCACATGTGATCGCAGATTGTTTTTAACCACGCTGATATAGTGTGTGCATGCCTAAATTGTTAATCTAGTGGAAAAGAAGGACATTTCGACAATGGTTTAGCGAGGTTGTTGTTGCATTGTTGAATGCTCAGTGGAAATAATTTTTGACACAAGTTGGTTTTTAGGGATCCAACATAACTTCACTATAGATTGACCGAAGGGTACTCGAATTCTACGGTCGGTTGAGGCTCTATTTGAGTCTATAAGTTTTGTTGTGTGCATGCTTATAAAGGTGCAAAAACTCAACATTGACACTCAATAGCCAATGTAGCATCCATTATGGGAAGAACCGAATTGTTCGTATGCTATTCCTTTCATGTATTTGATTGATGAATTCATGTCTTGGTCATTACTTACAAGTATAAAATTTTCAACATAGGATAAAGGTCCCAAAGAGCACGTGATACATTCATCGAAATTAGCTAGACATTGGGTTTGACTAGTCATGTGTAGCCATGTGAGTGTATTGGTTGGCTCACTTTAATTGGTCTTGTTAGTCAAGGTAATTCAATTGGTTTTGGTCATTCAACTAGTCTTGTTATTCAAGGTAAGTCTATGAGTTTGGGTCATTCAATTAGCCTTGTGTAGTTAAGGAAGGTCAACCTATTTCGGCCGTCTCGATTTGTCTCACTTAGTCGAGGTAAATTGAATGGTTGGGTCACCTTCGATTTACATTACCTTGTAGTTTTATGTCGAGAGATAAGCATGTGAACTTAGTATAAGATAAATGTGAATATATGTGATTATTTCATTAAGTTGATGATTATAATTTACAAGCATGAATTGTTTACTAATTCTATTATTTGCTATGTTTTTGTGAGTTGTGGTGATTTGAATTGAATACATATTTATGTTGTTATTGGGAGATGGCTAAGTCCCTTATTATTTAGTGAAGTACACTTATATGCATGTATCTATATATTTTATTAGGCAAGATAACATCTCGATTCTTTACCATTATCCTTATGAACTCTAGGAATAAGCTTCGGTACGCTTAAACATGGTGAAGCTAGTAGCACAACCACAATAATCTATGACTTACATGGCTAAGGTGCACTAGAAAAGTATGCAAGATCTTGGTTTCCAATCCTTTATCTAATTGAAATCATGTTCAATTATCTATCAATAAATAAGAACGCGAAAGGTTTGAGATGGTTCACTCAAACCTCACTAAGTCAAAAATCTTAGTACATAGGTTCAGTTTGTCGGTGAGATCCATTAGGTTGGGGATCGAGTGAGTTATTCAGGATGTGACTTTCAGGATGAGTTCATACTCGACCAAAGGGAATAAACTAAACTAGTCAGGCCAAGATCCACTAGTTTGGGGTCAGGTTAGTTGGGGCTCAATTATGAGTCAGATCTAGTGTTGCAGTAGTGATGCCCGCTAGTCATGGGTTGAGTAGGTTGGGGCCTAGTGAGTGAGTCGAGTAGGTTGTGTAGTTGGGATGGCTCGACTAGGTTAGGACTCCAATTGAGTTCTCTCTTTGTGTTTTCTTAAGTAGGCCAACTTTGACTATGCAGAGGATGCATCCATTATATGTGGATTCTTCCACTATGGTAGAGAAACCATATAGGAACCAAGTGAAATTTCATGTGGGTGCCACATGGGATTCATTAATTATGTGGCATGTAAAATGGTCATAACTCTTGATCTATAGGCCAGATTAAGGAAATTTTTACATGGAGAGGTCTCAACTACACAAACATGGTGAAAATGTATACCTTGGATTTTGAAGAGGTTGAAATATGTAGAAATTTTTAGATCCCATCTCCATAACAAGACATTGGAGGTTAGGTCATTAGAGTAACTTCCTCCTTTTATATTTATGTTGTAACCTCAAATATTTTTCCCATTCTTTGATTTTGGAGCCTCCCTTTTGAGCTTATCCTTCATTTTCATTAAGTATTCTTGCTATGTCAAAGTATTATCATTTCTTATAGAGATTGGGATTCCCTTTTTAAATTATGATTTGATCCTTTTTAGCCACAAGCCATTTTCTGCCTTGAACTTGAAACTTTGTTGATATTCCCTTTAGATATTGCACAATATCTGAAGGAAGGTCAGCCTTGAGGAATTGAATTACACAACTCTAAAATGCAAGCAAGCCTTCAGCTCAGAAATTGTGCAATCCTGAGGGGCAAGCTTGCCTTGAGCTCATAAATTGGGTATAAGCCTTTGTGCCCTCAAAATTTGTGTAATGCATTGAGCCAAGAATTTTCCCAGTTCCTTGTGATTGGGAATTGAACAATATTTCTTGGCATTGCGAGAATCCAAAAAAAAATAAAAAAAGTAAAATCCTAGAAAATAGGGAGTTCATAATCAGTTTCCTAAAGTATGACATAAGTTGTTATTTTTTACAGATATTCCAAGTGTCGCCTTTTACTTTATTTTAGGTTTCAACGTCATAAACCCTAATCAACCTACATCTATACAATAGATGCCCATATATCTCATATTTACATTTGATCTTGGATATTTAACATTGCCAAGGAGATCAATGAGCTTTGAGTCTAGTTTTTGGTGCTTTTCAGGGTAAGTTTTACTTTTGTCTTCTTTTGTCACTTTTTTTGTCCCTTTTTGTCATTTATTTTCATATTTTTTGGATTTTTACCTTATATTATATTGTGGAAGTTTTGGTTCATTCCTTCGTTTTCATTTTACAAGTGTCACATCAACTTTCTTATTTTTCCCACCTATGATCGTTGTTTCATCGAATCATTATGCATGCTCATTTTTTTTTTGTATTCATATTTTTCACTTGATTTGCATTGATGTATATTTACTTAGTCAAATCTAAAATCTTACTTTCACTTTCACTCAAGATCTTCCACCTTTTCACCCTCTTCCCAAGTAGATCTACCCATCAATTGGCCAACAATTTCCATCCGTAACTGGGCATTGTGCAATATCAAGGATCAGGCTTCATTCTTGACCTCTGAGACTCCACAATTCATACTAAATGGCTAACCCAACCGCACATTTCACAATTCTAGGGCTCAATCATGTCACCTTGGCCCGTGAAACTACACAATGCGCAATGTCTCCTTCAGTCTGCTTAGGTTGAGACTATGCATGTGCAGTCCCAAGCCTCAATCCTCCCCCTTGAATACTAATACTATGTAATTCGTAGCTCATGAAGCCATTCTCTTCCATCAACCCAAATATTGTGCATTTTTTCCCCTCGACCTGATGGTTTTTGCACGGATCTTGCTTTGCGAGTCAATTTGGTGAAGCTAATTTATGTTTTCCATGAGTGCATTTCTCTCTTGTAGAAACTACAGTTGTTGAGGACTTATATTGTTCAATTACTATCATTATGGCTCCTACAAGAACCTCCAAGGAAAATAGACAAATCAGCCTCGGAGAGGCAGTTGATAGTACTCCAATGAACTTGCCAGTTTACTCACACATTCATCTATTCATAGAGAAAGAATCAGACATCACATGGCATAAGGTGAATGAATAACTCTTAGAAAATAAATTCACAGCAAATCTTGAAGACTGGAAGGTGTATGTCAATGTCCAAAGGTCAAGGCTACACAAGGTTGCAAACAGGTACCTAGTTTTCCCATTTGCAGAAATTTTCAGCTGGATATTTTCGCATAAAGACTATAAGACTATGAATCTCGTAAATTCTAGTGGAAAAATGCTTTCCTCTTTCATGGAACATGATTACCGCTTGATGTATAATATACTAATGTCAGAGTATTACATGTATTCACACTTTTACATAGTCGCCAACTACCTGAGTACAAAGGATGTTGTCAAAGGTTGGGTGAAAGAGCCTTCAAAATTTTGCGGGACACCCAACAATACTTACAAGAAAAAATCTCTTAGGAAGGCCTATAAGTATATAATAATTTTATGTTGCCAAATATATGGTTAGAGAAATACTAAGAACTTCCCAGAAGGTTGGTAATTATTTCTAAATCAAGTTGTGAACGAAGGGAAATTGTTCAACTGGTCAAACCTGTTGGCTCAACAATTGAGAATCCATGTGACCAATGCTAAGAACCATCCCAAGGGTGAGAAAGCCAGATTCTACATGTGTTCCTATTTTTTGGATGGAATTTGTGCTTAGAATTCATTCCCTGGAATGAGTTGGACCTGATCACCATGAAAAAATTCCATGCATATCTACTGCAAGATTATTTCGGAGTTCAACTTCAAGGGAGTAATGGAAAAACTAACTAATCACTTCCTCATTCCACTATATAATATAATCTTTGAGAAAGGGAAAACTTTCATGTCCCATGAAGAAATGAAATTAGTTTCAGAAAAAGTAGACCGGTTTGGGTCATTGGATGGAACCTACATTAGAGTGTTCAGTGGAAAAAGTCCTCCACATCTTTTTCCGACGTATTCCACCAATAATATGGTCATGTAAGAAGTTGCATATCATCTCTCCATAGGGTTGTTAGCAGTTTTGAAAAGGAATACGAAAGCACCTTGGCTTTCTCTTCATTTACAAATCAGCTTGTACGAGATCAAGAACCTGAAGGTTGCAGAGACCAAAGGTAATGTGATAGAGAAATTTTCATTCGGTCCATTGGACTTCAACTCGTAAAATCCTATTGTGCAAGGATTCCTTTATAGTGGCCAAGTAGGACATTCTACAAGCTTGAGGATGAAGAGATGAACAACTGTTAAAATGCCTCTAAATCTCGTGAACCAATAAGCTTCACTAGAGCATTGCATGTTACTCTGTAGAAGGAAGCCACTCCATAGGAAGAACCAATAGAAAGGCGCAACACAGTATGCGAGAAAGGAAAGAGGAAGTTTGTGCATAGTCCAGTGGAAGAGAAGAGACACAATATGAAACCAGATCCAATCACCCTCAAAGTGTCCATAGTAGTAGAAAAGAGGAGGAAATAGAGGAAGATGATATATGAGAAGAAGTATAAGGAAGAACATGAGTAGAAGAGATTAGAAGAATAAAGGTAGAGGAAAGAAGAAGTAGAAAGAGAGTGTAACACGCTCTTCCCACATCTACCCAAGTAAATAACCAACTCGGTAAACATGTGACGAGAGGCTACTAATATTAGATTCACCTCCTAGATGACCTTAAGGAAGTGGAACCGACGGAAACACCAAAAACACACCTTACACTACATCATTGACATCCCCAAGGGGTAACCCAACCTCTCAAGGCCCTGTTCCCTGAGGGCGGACTAATTTTTATCCCCTTTCTGAGCTGCGCAATTTTACGCGAAAGGTAGCATCTCTAGACCCTAGAGCTACAAATTGGCCTTGACAAGGTAGCGCCTCGGGCCCAAACAACAATTTTTCCTTTTGTAGCTCTAGGATTTGTGCCACATTTTCAGCCCCAGAGCCCAAGTCACTGCCCAGAACTTCCTGTAACTTCAGGAGAGGGTAAATAATATTAAAAAAAACATATGGAAGTAATCACATCATCAGGAAATCATCCGACCCCACCCATCTATGAGAGGAATTTTATCAAACATGTCACAAACATAGCATCTACAGGTAGAAACAATAAATTTAAACAAAGAGGTCTCATTCTTATTTAAGGATGGCTAAGGAGCATTGCTCCCCTACACCATAAGCCATTATACAATATATTTTACCATAGATACATTGGATATTCATTTATAGGTAAAAAAATGGATAGATCCATACATCATCGTTGTCACAATACATGCTTATAACCATCATAACACCAATAAGAATAACATGGATATATTAGAAATATAATCCATATATATATATACTGGCATAGTTTCATACCAAAAACCAAAGAAATGAGCCCTTCATTACTGAATGTAAAAAAACAACTGGAGATGGAACTTCCACATTCCACCTGACCAAAGGTTGGTTGAGCCAAATCTACTTCAGCCAATCACCCCTATGTTATATTACAAGCATGAGAGTGGGAATCATAACCAACCGGAAAGGAACCAAATAATCATGAATGCTACCGGATTTCTTTGCCTACACTATGAGGAATTTAAGTGCCTCTTAGTCTCTAATGATTTTCCGTAACCCACAGTCTGATTCAAGGGTCACTAGGCCCTACACTGATACCATCTCTCCAGGCTTTATCATACATCCCATCCGAGGAATAATAGTCCCAACAGAGATAAATACACCTCTTGGCGTTACCTTATATCCTTCCATTCACCAACAAAGATTCCTAGGCCCACCGAGGCAAACAATCTCGCTATACTGCAACCCATAGTCTAGCTAAGGGGTTACTAGGTTAGTGCTTTACCATGATCCAAAATCTAGTTTAGGGACCATTAGGCCATATTTTTATCATTTCGTATATCCACCCCACAACATCGAATCCAATCCAGCCATCCAGCTTAACCAAATTATGAGAACCCATCTCATCAAAGCTATACGAAAATGGTAAGGCTAGGCTGAAAACATTGTCACACCTAGAAAAACCCATGCCAAGACATCAAATAACCACATGCAATACCATGCATTCCAAAAATAGTGAGGAAAACATACATGCAACTTGGTACCCGCACTCAGAATCTGATGTAGATGATGATCCTGATGTCCTCTTCCACTTTCCTTCTTTTCCTTTTCTTTCTTGATCCAAATCTCCAAGTATGCCACACTATACAAGAGTGTTCCAAGAATAAACTAAGTTCTCAAGAGCATGAGAGAGAGAGAGAATAATGAGAAATCTAAAATTGAACTAACCAAGCCTTTCCCACTGATCCTCAAAATCCCTTTTTTAATGAGGCCTCTAATTTCTTCATTTTCCATTATTTTCCTTCAATTTCCTCCTCACATGCAACGTGTGACCTTTCACCTTCCTCCTTTTCTCCTAATTCCATTATTTTCATAAATAAAATTCCAATTAATGCCTCGTGCCTTTCCAAAGCCTTTTCCTTTTCCTTTGCCTATTTCCTTAGCCATAATAACCGAAATGAACACCCACTAGGATGTTTTTCCCACCATTCAACTTAGAATATGTGTCCCATCACTGTGGCCTTATATATATTTTTACATTTATTTTTACCAGGGTTGTTACAGAACCCTCCCCCTTGGGGGAAAATCATCCTTGGTATTCGATGGCACCTACAAACCAACAAATCGTTGAAAACAAAATATCCTTCCTATGGACATTTATAACACGGCTCGTTGTTGTATTTATAATGAATAGCCTGCTAAAACATGATAATCATATCGTTTAATGGAGCTTTATAACACAACTCATTATGATATTTACAAACACAACCAAATATACTTATGCACTTTTTCTTCAACCAGCAGATAACCATATTGTTTGTGGATCTTTATAAACCAGATCGATGTAGTATTTGCAATAATATACATATATACACATATACACATTTCCTCAACCAAAAAATAGAAGTATATGATTCTTGTATCAACAATAAGGAAATCTACAAGATCGCACCTCCACCCTCAAAGTAGTACCAGGATTCACCTCCTTCCCAACAAGTCCGGAATCCATCGTCAAATTCAAATCTGCATCCAATGTCCAACACTACAATAATGTGACACTATGGTCCACTTAGTGAATAGTTACCAACTCATTGTTTAAGGGCACACTCCCAATGTGCATTTGATTCCATTCGGAAATGATAATTACCAAAACAAGTCCATCCTAGCCTTCCCTTATTTGCTACACAATCCCTCGGGAAATTCGGTCACCCCTTCCATGCACTCACCTTCCAAGTTCGGCTGGCACTCAGTCCATCCCTTCGCAAGGCTTCCTCACATCAGAAATTTGAAAAAAGAAGGCATATACCTGCCTCAAAATCATCATACCGGTCATAGCATGCTCATGGAAATCAATGGACATTATTGGACACTAGTGTCCCACAATGTCCCTACTCCTCAAGTTATTTACCAACAATATTTTCTACCTGTTTCAATTCCTTTTGTTGAAGTTGCTAGTTATTGTAGTAGCTTTCAACCACCCAACCAGGAATTTCCATGCTTTCTGTACAAAGAACATAACTTCCATTAGATTCAATGAAATTTGAAATAAATTCACATCATACCTCATTGGTAGCTCATCAATAAGGTACACTTGCAATTATGTTCACTTCCTATCACATAATTTAAACCAATTTTTTGATCAAATCATCATGTATAAACATATCATATTTGGTTCGCTCAAAATGCAAGAATCATAGATAAAAATCATAAATCACATGCAATCATCATAAACCACAATCATAAATCACATGTATCCATCATAAGTCAGAATCACATATCAGATGCATAATAAAATATTGATACTTATCCTTCATTAGTCCTTACTTTTTCCTTTGTTCTTTCTGTACACATACCAGATCGGTTGCCACACCCAGAAAGCACCCAGACACAATGTTGAACATGTACATCCACACAAGGCATGTAACACCGCACAATACATACACCCACACCCAATGTATAACACAACCCAATACATATACATATATAGAGTACAACACAACGAATACATATGTCACGATACCACAACTACACCATGCACATACACAGTACCGCATGCCCGCAATACAACATGTATGACATGCACACAATACCACATGTATACTAGTACCATACTCACAACATGTACATGGTACCACTTTTACACACACTACCTGTACAACGTGTGGACAACATCACATTTACACGGAACCACCTACACAACGTGTACACAATGCCAAATGTACATTGCACCACATGTACAATGTGTTCAAAGTACCACATGTACATAGCACCACATGTACGACATGTACATGACACCATATGTACATAGAACCACATGCACGACATGTACACGACACCGCCTGCACACAACACCACATGCACAACCTATACATAGCACCACATGCACACAACACCATGTGTACAATCGTGCACACAACACCAAATGCACATAGCACCATATGTACATCACACACACAACACCATATGGACATAACACTTCATATTCAACATGTACATAGTACCATAAATATGACAACACTGCATAACCAACATGTACATTACACCATCTATACTTGGCACTGCATATACAACATCATATATACAACAGGTGTAGAACATCATATGTACACAATACTACATATGCAACATTACACATCACCATAGAAACAATCACTGAATATAAAACATGCACAACATATACAAAACAATAGAACTTTACATCCATATACCAAACACTGACCACACAAGAAGCCTTTCTTCTAGTGTCTTTCACTATCCATGCTCACCCTAGCATGTCGCAAATCACACTACTTTCACTTTGTTGATGTGCCACTCAACATTACTTTTCCATTACATAAACAAAGACATATTACAAGCATATAATATCAATTCATGTTGACATCATACTAACCTCATGGATTTGTAAGAGTTAATCTTCCCACTCCATTCCTCATAAGCCCAAGAACCTCTTCATGCCATTCACTTGCATAAGAAATCATTCCTCCAAAAGAATGATATTTGAAAACCTTGTCACACACACACACACACACACACATATCATTAGCATAAAACAATCATGATCCTATGAGAAAATGATATACATACTCACATACATGTATACATATATAAACATTAACAAATCACGACAACAATGTTATTGCTTGATATCACAATGCCTAGGTTAAAATAGCTTCCTTATTTGTACACAACATGCACAATGTTGAGAACAAAATTTCCCAACATAGCCAAGGCATCTAACACCTCATTAATTTTACACTGTATGTTTCCTTTCTCATTTTTGTATTGCCACCATCCATTTACCACAATGGATCCAACCAGTCCAATCGATTATGATACTCTTACCTTCTATTGTGCTTACTCATGCACTGAGCTTAATAGAAGTCTTTCATTACCTGTTGGGTACCACAAATCACTCCCAAAGCTCCATCACTTTTCCTTTTTCCAAACTTATCCCCAAGAATCTCAAGCAAAAGGGAAAAGCACAAACAAGAAGAAATCCATGAAAACCAAAATCAATACGACACCACAACATACTAGCAAGGCCTTGCACCGAACATAAGTAAAACCAAAAATCAAGCACAAGAAAATCATAAAAGACTGAAAGCACAAGGCTAGAAAAAAGCACCATGAATCAATCCCCATGGTTCCCAAGGAATGCTCAACCTGAGAATTCTTCAAGATTTCATAATAGTCTCTCCTTCCATGTAATCCCTGCATCATACTGTCATAAACACATAACTAGCAGTGCATAAATAAACATGCAACATGCTATTTACCTTACCTTGTTGTGCCAAGCATGATGAATTGTAATTGAACACACATGTCAGCCATATGTACCAAACATCAAGACAACATATTTATCAATTCGAAATACACATTTACCTAGACTAGCAGCCATGTCATAACCAATAATCAGCTCACATTCATCAGTCATAATACATAATGATACAACTATCACCTACTTACACTCAAGTATATACTGACTATCTCAGCACATATGTGTTAGTAGAACCATCTTAAAGCAATATCATTCCTTCATGCAATCTTATAGCCAAAAACTCATATCATGCAATAAATCAAGAATTCAAACAACTTGCAAACATACCATGCTAAATATATCAACTAGATGACATAATCAAACACTCAAAACAGTAAAGCACCAAGTTACGACATAATCAAACTCATACCTAAACGTCTCTCAGGGGAGACTATCTTCTCTGCACAATATAACTTCAAAACACCTCAACTCAACATAACTTCACAATATAAATTCACAACACCCCAACTCAACAAAAATAAGATTAAGATATCCATAAAAGTAATCAACTAACATGTTCACATCATAAAATCCTAATCAATTGTCATTCATACATACCAATCACATATGCACAGTCAACCTAAATTAGTACAATACAATATCATAATTATATCAATTCATACATGAACGTAATAACCCTAACCATCTACATAAGCCAATCCAAGGCAATATGATACATACAACATCAAGATCTTAATGAAATAACCCTAATCATCAAGTTACTAGCATATACCAACAAAAAACTATATATCACATTCATCAACAACATGTAACATAATCATCAAGCTAACTAGCATACCACAACAATAATTAACAGATAACAGGCTCATCAAAAATTTATAACACAGACATTGAGCTAACTAAAAGTTAACATATTCATCAATGACATAACATAATCATCAAGTTAATAACATGCTTGACTAACTGACACATGTACACATGATCACAATAATTAACTATAATCTATCATGTATGTAATCCTAACATCAATAGAATGAAATACATACACATAAACAAAGGAATAATAGAATGAAAAACATATAAGTACCCATATGCTTACAACAACCATGAATCACATACCTACATGCCAAGCATACAACTAGTATGATGATTTGCTCTTGCCTCTAGGCCCAATGCTACAACTTCACTTTGATGATCTGCATCTCCTACTCTATCTTATCCAACACATTAGAATCATAACATGCCGATATCATCATGTTGGCCTAATTGCATACAATGACCTTATGCGCAACAACCTCAACCAAACCAATGCAAACTTGACCATATGCACCCACTTGACATGTATAACCAATGCATGTTCAACATATAACCTCACACAAGCCAGCATACATGAAAAAAATGAAAGAATGACCAACATGTGACCTAGCATAAAAAAAAAAAATGCATGTACAATATGTATAAATGTGTAAGAAAGAATGCACATACAATACATAGCGAGAAAAACACACAATCAATCATACATTCATGACAACATATTAATGACAACGCCATAAGAACTTTCATGGTGACACCACTGCCACCATGGTCAAAAAAACATGGATGCATCAACCACATAAAACATGTGTATCAAAACATATAAGAAATCTAGATAAAATCATGACCACTATGTGGTATCAGATATCACACAAAAAGAACAAAAACCAAACACCACCATGATGCATACACAACAAGCACATAGAACATAAGCATGAGGAAAATATATGCAATTGACATGTATGTATGATTAACACACACAGCCTAATGAGAGCACAACCATGCTCTGAAACAACTCTATAACACCCTCTTCCCACATATACCCAAGTAACCATCCAACCGGGGTAAACATGTGATGAGATTCAACCTCCTAGATGACCTTACGTAAGTGGAACCAATGTAAACACCAAAAACACACCTTACACTTCATCATTGACATATCGGGGGGGTAACCCAACCTCCTAGGGCCTTGTTCCCTAAAGGGGGAATTATTTTTAGCCCCTTTAAGGTTTATCCACATACTTCTAAGGGAAAGGGAGTGGCCCAAGACCCTAGAGTCATGGGCTGGCCTTGGCAAGGTAGCAACTCAGGCCCAAACAACAAATGTTTCGCCTATAACTCTGAGATTTTTGCCACATTTTCAGCCCCTGAGCCCAAGTCATTGCCCATAATTTCCCGTAAGTAAAGGAGAGGTTAAATAACATTAAAAGAAACATATGGAAGCAATCACATCATTAAGAACTCATCCGACCCCACCCCGCCATGACAAGAATTTCATCAAACATCTCACAAACATAACATCTACAGGTATAAACAACATATTTAAACAAATGGGTCTCTTTCTTATCTGAGGATGGCTAAGAAGCATTTCTCCCCTACACCATAAGTTATTATACAATCAATTTTACCATAGATAAATTGGATCTTCATTTATAAGTAAACACATGGAGAGAGCCATACCTCATCACTATCACAATACATTCTTATAACTATCATAACACCAATATAAATACCATGGATATATTAGAAATAGAATCCACATATATATAACATCATATTTGCATCAATACCAAAGAAATGAGCCCTTCATTACTGAATGTAAAAGCCAACAAGATATGGGACTTCCATGTTCCACCCAACCATAGATTGGCTGAGCCAAATCTACTTCAGTCAATCACCCCCGTGCCATATTCCAAGAATGAATGTGGGACTCATAACCAACTGAAAAGGAACTAAACAATCATGAATGCTACCCGAGGTCTCGACCTACACTGTGAGGGATTTTAGTGCCTCCTAGTCTCTCAGGCCTTATCATAACCCACAGTCTGATCCAGGGGTCACTAGGCCCTACACTGAGACCATCTCTCTAGGATTTACTGTACATCCTATCCTCGGACTACTAGGCCTAACGAAGAGAAATCCATCTTTACCATGTATCCTTCCATTCATTGGCAAGGATTCCTAGGCCCACCGAGGCACACAATATGAATTTATCACAACCCACAGTTTGGCTCAGGATTACTAGTTGAGTGGCTTTATCGTGATCCACAATCTGGTTTAGGGACCACTCGGCCATGTATTTATCATTTCAGAGATACACGCCACTCAACTTCGAATCCAATATGAACATCCAGTTCAGCTGAAGTATGAGAACCCATATCATCAAAGCTATACAGAAATGACAAGGCTAGGCTGAAAACACTGTCACACCTGGAAAAACCCATGCTAAGACAATAAAGAACCACATGAAATACCATGCATGCCAAAACTAGAGAGGAAAACATACATGTAACTCAGTACCTATATTCAGAACCTGCTGTAGATGCTGATCCTGATGTCCTCTTCCAATTTCCTTCTTATCCTTTGATTTCTTGATCCAAATCTCCAAGTATGCCACACTCTACAAGAGTGCTCCAAGAATACAGTAAGTGCTCAAGAGTATGAGAGAGAGAGAGAGAATAATGAGAAATCCAAAATTGAACTAACCAAGCCTTGCCCACTGATCCTCAGAAGCATTTTTATTAATGAGGCCTCTCATTTATTTATTTTCTATTATTTTCCTTCAATTTACTCCTGAAATGAAACATGTTACCTTTCACCTTCCTTTTCTCCCAATTCCATTATTTTCGTAAATAAAACGTCAATTAATGCCTCATGCCTTTCCAAATCCTTTGCATTTTCCTTTTCCAATTTCCTTATCCATAATAACCAAAATGAACACCCATTGGGATGTTTTTCCCACCATTCAACTTGGAATATGTGTCCCATCACCCTGGTCTTATATATATTTTTACATGTATTTTTACCAGGGTTGTTACAAAGAGAAACAAGAGGAAGAATAAAGGCGTAAGATGGAGGAAGAACAAGCAACACGGAAACAAGCCGAAGAGTAAGAAAAAAACTGACAACTAGAAGAGGAGAGCAAGAGATTAAAGAATTGATCATAACCTAAGACAAAAGTATCGTGTCAGAGCCGCAAAACCAAGATGTTAACCTTATGCCAATTACTCAACTAGTCACCATTCAGTCTCCCTCGCGTCTGATAGCAGATCAAGTTCCGCGTGAAGAAGAGGAGATTGTTCCTCTCGATTATCGTTCAGTCATGGATACGTACAATATTACTTACGATGAAATTCAAAACAATATTGTACAAGTGTGGAAGAAACATTTTACAGATGATCTCACATATCCTAGATTCATCAGAGAAAGGGTAATTGGCACAGACACTAGAAGATATCCAGTAGCCATCGCTGCAACCAACTTGGCCTTTATAGGTGCTTCCAATTCAAACATGGAGTACCTCATGGCTGAGAATAAAAAATGGTAAATAAATTATAGGATGCAAGGTAAGAAGTGGAACAAATCCAAGAAAAATCACAAAAATAAGCCTCCACATAAGCATGTCTCAAAGAACTTTAAGGCAACCATACTGGGATAATTGTCAACACTAGGTTAGACCATGTAGAGTCTTTATGAGGAGTTGGTCACCATGGATAAATAAGTTGTTTTATTGCACAGAATGAAAAAAAAATTCAAGGATAATTCTAAGAATATCAATTTGTCCACATGTTGTAGCATCTACAACCACCCTCCAAAATTTTTCCTTTGCTTAAATTTTGGAGCCCAACCTTCGTTTCACAGTAGCTTATGTTGCACTTCTATAATGTATTCATGCTTTTATTGATAATTATCCTTTATTTGTGCTTGTGTTCACTCGATTTTCACTTAACTCATTTTTCCAAGTCACAACGTAACCTCCGAACTTGGTCTTGTAGCAGTTTTGGGCTTGCCTCCAGAAATTGCGCAATCCATGAGCAAAAGCTTGAACTTGGTGACTAGAGTTGTGAAGTCATGAATAGAAATAAATCTTGAACTCATAAACTATTGATTCATGGAAGGAAGGGCATCATTAATCCCAAAAACTATGCAATCCCTCACTAAGCTCAGAAACTGTGCAGTGCACTTAGCCGAAAAGTTTCCTAGAATTGCGCAATATTTCCCAGTGATGTGCATGGATTTTTTTTCCTAAAAAATAAAAAAACATCCCCAAAAAATAGGGATCTATTTTTAGTAACCCAAAGGAGGAACACTTTATATTTTTGGAAACTTTTACCACGTGTCACTTTTTCCTTGATTTTAGGCATGCACGTCATAAACCCTAATTTTCTCAAATATATTTAATAGACGCCCCTAGATCTCATTCAAAAACTCGATCTTGGAGCTCTAACATTCCCGAGGATATCAAGGAACCTTCGGTGTGATCTTCATCGCTTTTCCGGGTGAGTTTCACATTTATCACTTTTTGTCACTTTTTCTATCACTTTTTTCCATTTGGCATGTGTGAGTCATGTTTTGGTTGTTCATTTGCATGCATGTTGGCGTTTTAAATTTATTTAGATTGTAGAAGTGTTGTTTTAAGTTAGTGTTTTCCTTTCACAAGTGTCACATCAGTTTCTTTGTTTTGCACTAATGCTCGTCATTGCGATGACTCTCCTCACTGATTTGGTTTTTTTCTCGTTTATTAAATTTCAACACTTGATTTCTCTTGTTTCAATCACACTTAGTTAGATATTCACTCAGTCCAATGCTAACTCTCAGATCTTCTCATTTATAATACTTCCCTTGGGTAGATCTTCCTTTCCCTTGGATGGTTTTCACTTTTCCCAACTGGCCACTTCATAATATTAAGGCTCAAGCCAAGAAATTGGCCTCTCTAACTACATAGTGCATAGTACAGGCTGGCCCAACTGTGCATTGTGCATTTCCAGGGCTCAGTCTACATCCCTTGCCAATAATACTCTGTAATGTGTAGTTTATCTAATACCAATTCTCAGGCTTAACTGTGCATTGCACAGTCTTAGACCTCAAGCTTCAACCCTAAATACTAGGATTGCATAGTGCATAGTCCCTCAAGAAGCCAACCCCTCTTGCTAGTAAAAACTAGAAATCCTTCCCATTAGATACCCGGTTTGCTACTTGAACATGCCTTGAAAGTTTTTTTTCTTAAGGTTGATGTTTTCTTTCCATGAGTGTCTTTTCTATCCCACAAGTACAAGAATTGCTAAGAACCTCTCTGGAAGTTATTATTACCATGGCACCCAAGACAGATTCTTCAAAATAAACCACTAAGAGTCGTATTAGGGAAGTAGTTGAAGAAGCACTAGTTAATTTTCCAATATATGCGAACAATCAACTTTTTTGAGAAAAGGAATGAAAAAAAACATGAAAGTATATTAAAAATGATTTTTCAAAGGACTTGATGAAGATTTAGAGTACCAACATGTTTATCTCAACATGCAACAGTCAGGACTATATATGGTTGCATGTAGGTATATAAACCTTCCCATATGTGGATGTGATCAGATGGGTTGTCTCACACATTTATGAGAAAAATATGACACTGAGCATCACCGACAGATAAAATCTTGCTACATTTCTCGTAGCAAATTTTCAGCAAATGTATCATCTTCCTAAGCTAGTAAAGATCATGGAGTCAATATTTTATGCCACCCATAGCTATGTAGGCATGAAGGTTATTATCAGAAGCTGAGTGAAGGAGCCATCGAAGTTTATACACACACCCATCCACCATACAAGACAAATTGACTCAGGAAGGCCTACAAACTCTTGGTCATCTTATCTTGCAAAATATATGTCCAACCGAGAACAAATATCTTTCCTGAGGGGTGGGCTATCTTATTGAACCAAGTGGTGAACAAGGGGAAGTTTTTCAACTGGTCAAACATTTTGGCTTATGGTCAAAGAGCCCATGTAGCACAAGCTTGAGATCCTCCCAAGGGTGAGAAACCAAGGTTCTATATGTCTAAACACTTATTGAATGTAATTCGTGCACATAATCAAATTCCTAGCATGAACTAGATGTGGACACCGAGAGAAAATGTTGTGCATATTTATTGTAAGTTTCTTTCAGATTGTAGCCATAGAGGAGTTATGGAGTAGCTAATTGATCACTTTGTCACCCTGTTATACAAGCTTATCTTTCAGGAGGACCCACCTTTTGTGTCATGAGGAGAGATGGAAGCAATATTAGAGATTACAGATTTGTTCATAATACTGGATGACACATTGATTAGAGTGTTCGGTGAGAAGAACCCGCCAAATATTTTTCCAAGATATTCCACTGACAAAATTGTCATGCAAGAAGTGTTATACAATCTCACCATAGGGTTTCCAACAACATTGCACATGAAGAAGAAACCGTTGTGGCCCACACTTCCCATTAAAATTGGATTATACGAGATTATGAATCTAAAAGTTAAATATACTGATGCTAAATCCATAGTGAAGCTTGAGTTCAATACAAAAGACTTCAATCCATATGATCCGAGGGGAATTTTCTAGGACCATTGTGTGAGAATCTACTATAATTGGGTCATCGGGGCAATTCATTAGCTCGAGGAACCATGGAAGAAGTGATATAACTCCTCCAGACCCCATGAATCAATCAATATAGCTGGGACCTTATAGGTTACTCCACAGATGGAAACAGTTTTATAATAAACAACATCAGAAGAAAACAACCCTATACAAGATAAGGGAAAAAGGAAGGTTGCTGATAGTGCAAAGGAGGAACAAAGCTAGAAGATGGAAGCAGATCCCATTAATGAAAAATCAACTTTGGAAATAGAAGCAAAGAGGAGGTAGATGATACAGAGAGAAGAGCAGAGGAAGAGAGAGAAGAAAATCTTAGAGGAAACAGAGATGAGAGTGTAAAAAGTAAAACAAGATCTAAGGGAAGAAAGAGAGACAATGATAAGATAATTGGAGTAGAAGAAGAATAAGGAAGGCAAGGTTCCATAACAGAAGAAACGAAACCCAAACAGGTTGAATAGAAGAAACAAGATCATCCAGAAGTAGAGGGAATGAGCAAATAGATGTAGGATCAGGAGCTTTCTTAGCAGATTGAGGATTTTATTGAAGTTTTAGATATAAAGTTGGAGCCGGAGCCGTAGGATGAAGATGTGGACCTCATGCCCAGTGCACCATAGGTCACCGTTCAGACTCCACCACCTCTAGACACCAAGCCAGACCTAAGCGAGGAAGGGGATTTACTTCCCCTTGATGATGATATGGTAATGGATGCGTACAATATGTCATTTGATGAAATCTATAAGAATATTTTACAAGCGCGGATAAAGAGCTTCCTGGATGATCATGCATCAAATACATTTATGAGAGAAAGGGTGATAGTGGTGAACACTACCAAGAATCCAAACGTTATTTCCAAAGCCAAATTGGACTTCCCAGGTGCAACGATATCTAACACTCAGTATTTTATGTCCAAGAATAAATGGCTGGTATATAATATACAAGCTTCCGAAAATAGATTGAATAGCTCCACATAGTAGCATAGAATGCCCCTTCCACATAGTTATACCTGGAGGGGATGAGAAAAACGATACTTGTTGAAGTACCCACACTTGGAGACACTATGTAGGACCTCTATGATCAGAACTGGATCATGGACCAGAATGATTGCTCAAAATTCAAAGTGCTCAAAAGAGTTTCAAACCTGAACAACCAGAAGGTCTCATCATCGCAATTCTGGTGCCGTGAACGGTTCTAAAAAATGAGATCGTATGCAAATTTTTTTGAGGTTTGAAGTCATCCAGTAAACTTCAAAATTTGAGTTGACCAAGTTTGAATTTATAATTTGGGAAAAATTAAAATATATATATTCCATTGGAATATTCCAAAGAATATTCCACTAGAATATTCCATTCGAGTGAATTAAGTTCTGACAAGTGGTAGACTATGATTTGTGGATGGGTAGACTTTATTTGGTCGAGGCCTATTAGCGGGCGCCACATGGCCAGCCTAGAGGCTGCCACGTGGCCCCAAGCCGGAGAAACGGTTTATTAAAAATTTTGTGAGTCTATGAGATTCGACCACGGGTCTCACGTCTGCCAGCAAACAGGCCCGACCGACATGCCCATCGGTTGATTCTTAACATTCTATGGTTCATATATGTATTGGAAGTTTAAAATTCCATCTGACAGAAAATTTTAAGGCTAGCCCGACTACACTAAGATCTCCACGCGACCAGTCTCCCGGTGATTAGGAGCCAACCTTTCAGCGATCACGACGACAGTTAAATGCAAGCATGTGGCCATGTTTCCCAAAAAAATTTAATTCCATGGTTTAAAAGGTTGCAATTAACGTCAATTTTTCGATGATTACATTATCCGACGAGTCCATAGCCCATGTGGCCAGCGCACTTAACATTTATTGCAACGGTCTTGAAACCGTTTGATATGCGGTTTGTTGCGAGGTTAAAGTTTGATGGTTCCGGCAGGGGTGGGTCATGTGACACCCTGCCCAAAATTTATTTCCACTCCTAACGGTCCCGATAATTTTGGAGCACTTCCACCTTTTTCACAGTTTGGCTAGTTCTGGTTGGACTAACTGGTAGTTACTCCACATTTAGTGGGGTTTTTGGGGGACATTGGGCAATTTTCTTGGAGAAGCCATAACTCTCATTATTGAACCAAATTGAGCGCAAAAATATTCAATTTCGGGTTTTTTCGACATTTTCAACATTTTGGAATAGGTTTCAGGTCGAACAGAGGTCATCTTCAGAGGTTTTAGCTTCGAGGAAGATGAAGGACCCATCAGGGCCATCATGGAGAAGGCATTGTATTGGGCTTTGTTTATCTATTTAAGGTAAATGAATAGTCATATTTAGCTAATTCATGCCTTTTGAATCTGTTTAGATGGTTTACAGAGCCTGTAGAGAGCTTTAGAAAGCCGAAAAGCTTCATTTAAGTTCTAGAGGCCTTTTTTCTAGCTTTTGCCAGCAGCAGTGCAGGGCCTAGCCAGGAGAGCTAGAGGCCATTTGTAGCAAACCAGTGGTCATTATTGACTGTAAACAGCATTATAAATATAATGACAAAGGTTTCAGAAAGTTTTGAGGACTTCTAGAGGTCGAAATCCCAGCAGAGAATTTTTCCTTGACCCTAGTGCCAAGGGGTGCCGACAGGATATGGAGGTGAAATCGGAACAGCCGGAGGCCGTTTTTTAGGAATGAATAATATATTTTGACTAATTCAGAAATTTTGGAACCAATGGAAGTGGGTTCAGAACATTTTTAGAACTTCTACATCTTGAGAATTTGATGTGAATTTATGGGAAGCCTTAGGAAAACAATGGAGGATAGCGTTTGGGGATGTTGTGCTCGGTTTGAGCAATTTATCAGTTGAAATTTGGTGTTTTATGTGTTATGGATACAGAAGGAGCGGTTTAAGTGACAGAAACATAATTCTAAGGGAGTTTGTGCCATTTAGAAGCTCAGAGTAGCTTAGTGCACCGACAGAAGGAATCGTGTTAACGGGAGCCTAAAGCTGTTTGCAGAATTTGGAAAGCCATTAGAGGGATATTAAATGGTATTTTCAACCCTTTGGATAATTTTTTTATTCATTGGTGTTAAGTGTGGAGCTTGTAAAAGAAAAAATTACCTTAATCCCAATGAGCCGAGTCATGATGACAAAGCTCAAAGGAGACGTAGCCCATGATTTTGGGCTGAACTCCTAGATTAATTGCTATTGTGTTTTAATGTTTTATTGCTGAATTATGTTTCTATTATAAATGTTAAGTTTCAGCTAGAAAAAATAAACTTAAGACACATAAATAGTAAAAAAACATACATCACTTTCAAGCCTAAATTCCGCAAAATTGTCAAGTTCAAGCTAGATCATTTAATTTAAACTTAGTGGTAGGTTCTTGAAATACATACAAGTTATCCAGACCATTTTTAGATCAGGTTGCTATCAGAGCACTTGGTTTCTTGATTGACATAGCAAAAGCTTGATTGTATAGCTTGAAAGGTGTTTAAACAGTGTAAAAGATTGATTGTTTTACTGCTTTCAAACTAATTGTTGTTTGAGTTTGCTGGAAGTTTGGGGATAGCTACTGTTTAGAATTTTGGGGCTGAAGGCATCTTCCTTACCCCAAAGGACCTCAAGGTCACCCTTGGAACACAAACCCTCTCGACGATTTTTTGTTAAGAAGCTCTTGGAGTTTGTTTGTGGTTTGGCTACTTGAATAAGCGTTTGTCTTTACAGCCATTTGGTTAAAAATATTTGTCATTTGTTTTGAAAGCTTTGAGAACTTTGTTGAAGTTAATTTTTTCATTGACATCATAATGACAACTTCTACAAGTGATGTTTCCTCCTTCAAAATATTCTTTGATGAAGATATGAAGCGTGAATTTAATATATTGAAGGACATGGTGCATATCCTATTTGAGGATAGAAGAGAAAGCATTGAGTTTCATGAGAAATTGTTTACTATGATGGAAGAGAAGGAATAAATTATTCAAATATTTCATGATATGGAGATGTAGCTCCATCAAGCCCAAGAGGCTTTGACCAAGAACATGCGTGAGGAAGAGGTAATCCATTCTAATTTGTCTTTATTTTCCTCTTTAGAAAGATCTATTGGTTCTTTTGAAAAACATACGAGAGGTACAGGGTCCAAGTTAATGATTAAAATGGGCTATGAAGGCAAGGGATTAGGAAAGCATGCACAAGGCATGGTTGAACCCCTTTTTGTTGTGGAACGACCCAAGAATATTGGTCTTGGTTACGTGCAATTTAATGGCAAAGACTCCAAAACCATGAAGGCAAGTGAGGCTACTTTAAAGAGAAAATTTGTTCCAAGTTCTAAGATGGAAATATGACAAATTTGTTTCGAAGATGATTTCCATTTCTTTAAGCCTTTGTTGCAGCAAGAAGATCGTAGACATGCAGCTTATGGCAAGCATGTGATTTTAGACAGTTTTCAAGATAAGAACGATGATGTTAGTCTGCAAATGAAAGCTAGAGCCTCTAATAGTTCATATCCTCATGAAGGAAAAAAGGATGAACAAGAAAAGCAACACAAGAGGTATAAATCTTCCCATGATCTATTTGATTGTGTTTCTGCAAGGCATGATAATTTTTCCATGCTTAAATGGAAGAAAGATTTGTAGTACATATTGTGGTTGATTTAACCATGATGTTTCGAGATGATGGATGAGGAATAAAGCATACAGGAAGCAGATGAGGCAAAGACTACTTTCAAAGAAGGTGCATAAGATTTTCACTTATTGCTAGAAGAGGGGACATGTTTTTTCCCATTGTTGGATTTTGCATCCAACTAGTCGTCCAAAGCACATGCAGCAAGAGGAAAGAAATATTGGCGAAGGTGGAACCACAGATTCCATTATTGATGTGAAAATGGAAGTTTCACATGAGGAAGAGTTGCAGCAGAAAAATTCACCATGGAAGTGGCTTGGTAAGAAGTGGATGGACTTCTTAACACAATAAGACTTACTCCTTCGTACATATCCAAATTTCGGTTGTATGCATGTATTTTACGCTGTAATATCTCATTTTTTTGAGCCACCTTGGATCATTGATCAAGGGAACGATGTTCAATTTCCTTCTGAAAATTTCCCGCCAGAAATTTCTAAGTCAGTGCAAGAAAGACAGTTCTAGACAGGAGGACAAGCACATCCAGGAAGAGAAGTGTCAATTTCTTTCTAGTTGTGGTTCAAAATCACTAGCCATGCAAGGCAAGTGTTTGGAGGCTGAAAAGAAGAGGGTGTTGTACTCTCATTTACTATACAGATCATTGTATCAGTCTTTTGGGGTCCAAAATATTCCCAGTTGGGAGGAGTGATCAGAACTAGATCATGGACTAGAATGATAGCTCAAAATTCAAAGTGCTCAGAAGAGCTTTGAACCTGAACAAACGAAAAAGTCTCATTGCTATGATTCTAGCGGCGTGAACGATTCTCAAAACCGAGGTCGTAAGAAAAATTTATTGAGGTTTGAATTCGTCTAGTAAACTTGAAAAATTGAGTTGACCAAGTTTGACTTTATAATTTGGGAAAAATTAAAAAAATAATATTCTTTAGAATATTCCATTCGAGCGAATTAATTTCTGACAAGTGGTAGACTATGATTTTCTGATGGGTTGAATTTATTTGTTCGAGGCCTATCAGCGGGCGCCACGTGGCCAGCCTGGAGGCCACCATGTGGTCCCAGTTCGGAGAAACAGTTTATTAAAAAATTTGCGAGTCTACGGGATTCGACCACGAATCTCTCTACTGCCAACAAATAGGCCCGACTGGCATGCCCATGGGTTGATTCTTAACATTCTATGGTTCGCGTATGTATTTGAAGTTTAAAATTCCATCAGGAGGAAAATTTTAAGGGTCGAAAACACTAAGCTCTCCATGCGACTAGGCCCATAGTGACCAAGAGCTAACCTTCCGGCGGTCACAGCGGCGGTTAAATTCAGGCATGTGGCCACGTTTCCCAAAAAAAGCTAATGCCATGGTTTAAACAATTTCAATTAACATCAATTGCTCGACGGTTACATTATTTGGCGGGTCCACAGCCCATGTGACTAGCGCACTTAACATTTATTGCAACGGTCTTGAAACCGTTTGATATGTGGTTTGTTGCAAGGTTAAAGTCTGACGGTTCCGACAGGGGTGGGTCATGTGACCACCCTACCCAACATTTATTTCCACTCCTAACGGTCCTGAAAATTTTGGAGCGCTTCCGCATTTTTCGCAGCTTTTCTAGTTTTGGTTGGACTAACTAGCAGTTACTCCACATTTAGTGGGGTTTTTGGGGGAAATTGGGTAATTTTCTTGGAGAAGCCATAAATCTGTCATTATTGAACCAAATTGAGTGCAAAAATAGACAATTTTGGGTATTTTCGACATTATGAGCACTTTGGAATAGGTTTCAAGTCGAACAGAGGTCATCTTCAGAGGTTTTAACTTTGAGGAAGATGAAGGAACCATCAGGGCCACCATGGAGAAGGCATTGTATTGGGCTTTACTTATCTGTTAAAGGTAAATGAATAGTCATATTTAGCTAATTCATACCTTTTTAATATTTTTATATGGTTTGAAGAGCCTGTAGAGAGCTTTAGAAAGCCAAAAAGCTTCATTTAATTTCTAGAGGCCATTTTGCCAGCTTTTTCTAGCAGCAGTGGAGGGCCTAGCCAGGGGAGCTAGAGGCCATTTGCAGTGAAAAAATGGTCATTCTTGACTTTAAATAGAATTTTGAATCTAATGACAGAGGTTTTAGAAAGTTTTGAGGACTTCTAGAGGTCGAAAACCCAGTAGATAATTTTTCCTTGACCCTAGTGCCAGGGGGTGCCGACAGGAGATGGAGGCGAAACCGGAGCAGTCAGAGGCCGTTTTTTATGAAATAATAGTCTATTTCGACTAATTCAGAAATTTTAGAACCAATGGAAGTGGTTTCAAAACATTTGGAGAACTTCTACAACTATATAATTTGATGTGAAGTTATGGGCAGCCTTGGGCAAACCGTGGAGGATAGCCTAGTTTTGGGATGTTGTGCTTGATTTGAGAAATTTATCAGTTGAAATTTGGTGTTTGATGTGTGATGGATACATCAGGAGTGATTTTAGTGAAAGAAGTAGAATTATGAGGAATTTTGTGCCATTTAGAAGATCAGAGTAGCTTAGTGCACCGATAGAAGGAATCGTGTTAATGGGAGCCTAAAGTTTTTTGCAGAATTTGGAAAGCCATTAGAGGGATATTAAATGGTATTATCAACCCTTTGGATCATTTTTGTATTCATTGGTGTTAAGTGTGGAGCTTGTAAAAGAAAAAATTACCTTAATCCTAAAGAGCCGAGTCATGATGACAAAGCTCAAAGGAGACGTAGCCCATGAGTTTGGGGTGAACTCATAGATTAATTTTTGTTGTGTTTTAATGTTTTATTGCTGCATTATGTTGCTGTTATACATGTTAAGTTTCAGAAAGAAAAAATAAACTTAAGACACATAAATAGTAAAAAAACATACAACACTTTCAAGCCTAAATTCTGCAAAAATTTTAAGTTCAAGCTAGATCATTTAATTTAAACTGAGTGGTAGGTTCTTGAAATACATACAAGTTATCCAGACCATTTTCAGATCACTCTATGAGGAGATTGTGACTTTACATAAAGCAGGTGTATGCCTACATGACTTGCAATGATAGAGAAGAGATTTTGTTAAGATATTTAAGAATGTGCAAGCTCCCAACACTGCTTACCCTAGTGAAGAAAATGAAGTTGCAAAGATAGCTAGAGAAAGCGAGAGTTCATATGCTGATCCAAAAAAACAAGCAACTCTCCTCATTCATTGGAAATATAGGATTCATATTACATATATATAACTTTTTTTATTTCATGGTAAGAACCCACTAGATCCCATCAGTTGGCACACTCACCAATGCTAAATGAAAATGGATTGTCAAACAGGGGATCAATCAATACAGGGAGTAGTTGAAGAAAATTTCCACCTAGGAGGACTTAGAGATAAATAGATAAAACATGCAGACCTACATCTGTGGTCCTATTAAGATCAGAGCAATGTTTCTCCTGATTGAGAAAGAGGTTTAGACCGGCTCCATGACATTGTACCTAGATGCTATGGAGGAAAGGGTCCAATTCTTGCATGACACTATCACACAGTTTGCAGAGACCATCACACAATACTAATATTGGCATCAATATGTGACCAAGAAGCATCAAGTAGAAGGTGTTGAGATAGATTGCACCCAAAATCAAACATCGTAATATTTTTTCTTGTTAGGCTTTCAAGTTGTCTCTACCTTATTTTGTCTTATATGGGTAGTAGTGGAAAATGTAATATTATTTGTAATTACTGTAAAATTTAAATTCCAAGTGTCCATGTTGAATGTGAAGAGTCATATGTAATGTAATGAGTTATTTTGTAAATAAGTTGAAGATTCATGAGGGGATTCCAAGAGTCACAAAGGGGGAATTCCAAGAGTCACCCCCATTTGTTATAAATATATCCTCATAACTCATGTAACCTGTTTTAGGGAGCCAAGATTTTGGCTAGGCTTAGGCTCAAGAACAACATGGGAGTTTTGTGTGAGATCTGGAGTCTCCGTAGCGTAGAGGGAGTATACTTCTTTGGAGGATTAGGTGTTGTAGACTTCATATTCCACTATTGGGGAAAGTGGCTTGTTTAATGTTGTATGTATGATTGGAACCATCGCTTTTACTAAAAATTAGAGCCGACACACTTTCATGCAATGTTGTGGATATAGTAGGAATATTCTTGTTTTATTTGAAATTTATGTTATTTAAATTACACATATGCTTATGAAATACTTCATTTTAATTTTTAAGAATCTTGTTGGATGCGTGTTAATGTGTTAATATGTCACCTTAACTTGTGGACTATTCTTCTTGTTAGTTAGTGTGATGCAATTTTTCTCGTTTGTCCCTTCTAATTTGTGTACTATTACAAACTTCCAAGGGGTGCACTTCCTTTTTCATTCATGTGTTGGGACCTTCATGCATCACACCTGACTCTCCATAGGTTCACATACTTGTTCTCACCAAAGACACCGGGCACCACTCTATGCATTTTTCAAACCAAGGAAGATCATTAACACCGCACTGTTGGGACTCCTACTCATAACAATGTGAGGTCTAGTTGGGACTTCATATCAGGGAGATCCCCTTAATGTTGGTGGGTACAACACTGTAAACATGTTTTGTGCTTAGAGGAGGGCTAGATGACAAGATAAGCCCTTGAAGTATTTTTTTTAATTTTTGCACTCATATAATGACTTCTTCCACAATCATACTCCTGACATTTTTTACTAGAAATTTAATACTACAAGTGCCGACGAATATTATAGATGACTTGCCAACTCTTAAATTTGATGGTGAGGTTGAGACAAAATTACTTAAGAATACTAATCATTTTCTTGAATTTTGCATAGAGAAAAACTTCCCCTGTGAGGATGTTGGTTGTAGTTCGTTCATTCTCATGTTTGAATGGTGTGTAAGGAAATGGTGTCACGCATTGACTTATGCCTCCATACACTCTTTCGAACATCTTGTCACAAAATTGTTTCTCATATTTTATATGTACGGCCGTCAATGTCTGTGAAAGATAATTTTAGAATTGCGAAAATCACCTAATGAATCACTGCATCATTTTCACAATCATTTTATGCATATTTTTTTTGAATTTCCAAAAGACAAAATTGGTTGGAATTTCTTGTCTAGAATATTTCAGTATCTTGTTCACATTTAATAAAATTTTCACAAGCTTGAACCTTTTAAAACAATCCCAACATACCTTGGGGTTAGAGCTTCTAAATATGTGACAGAAAAGGTTGTTGTTCCAAGTGGCCCTCCATCCCCTTCTCATAAAACAACTCTAGTTTTTTAGGTTGAGGTGGGAGAAATTAAGAATTTATCTGTTGATTTACCACTGTCTTCTCCCACCTCGCATGCTCAAACTTTTACGCAGTTTTGGACTGTGATTCTGATGGTTATGATGAAGTGTTAGCTCCTAGTTCTCCATCCTTTGGTCCCTATGATTCTTTGGATTGTGAGTGTTTGTGTTCACCTATTTCAAATATTTATTTTTAAGTTCATAAGGATCAAGTGTTGGATGGATTTGGTGTTCAGCATCTAACTTGCGATATCCTTTACAATGAGTATGTGTGGGAGCCTATAGTTGAACAAGAATCTACAATGGAAGATGATTGTATTCCTTCCACACCTCTCCCGCATCATCCTGACATTTTCCATGATTATGACACCTTTATTAAGTCCTTTGAAATTTTGGTTTCCGATGATGTTACTACTTCCAATCATTCACAGAACATGGGGGATGTTAGTTTTTCATCTGGATGTGGGGAGGAAAAATCTTCTACTCTTGATCTTCCCAACCTCTCATCTTACCTTTATCAAAAAATAGAGGGTGAAATCTTTCATTTTTCATCTTCCCCTCTCTACAATTCTTCAGATCATGAGGATACCTCCGTTCGTGATCTTGAAATTTATGATCATGGTTTTCATGGAATTTTAATTGGTTCAGTTGGGCTCGGTTATCATTTTTCCACTATTGATTTTTCAAATCCATCAATATTTGATGATCTTCCTTCTGAATTGTTGGAACTCCCTCATGTTGTCGAGGCACATTAGCCTGAGTTGATGGCTATCTTAGGTTCTCATAGCCTTGAGGTTAGTTGAACTCCTAATCATAAGAATGTTGAATCTCTTGAGGCTCCTCATCACTCTCTTGCACATATTAAAGATCAATCTATTTTAAAAAAAATTCATCCTCCATCTATGTTACATGATCCTATTGCTCAGTAATTAGAGGAATCCTACATAGTGAGCATTGTGGAAAAATAAAAATTATCTTTTTTATTTATGTTTTCTCACCTTTGTTGTTTGAAAGTTTTCGTTTTTAAGTATTTTACTTGTAATGTGTCACAACACCATGATACAAACACAAAATTCCTTTCATGCGATTTTCATCCTTACTTTTCTATGTGTTCATTCAAAATTTGAGTGTTTTGTCTTACCGTTTATCTTATCTTTATTGTTTGTTGTTATGCTTGTATATATTTTTTGACATTCATTCCATCGCCTACATAGGCCAATCAATGAGGTGGTGGCTGCATTGAAAGTATCACTTCACCTAATTTTGGCCTATGTTATGCTTAGTTTAGGACTAGGAGTAGGGTTTTTCTATTATTTTTTGTTTTCTTTGATTTAATTTACGTTCGTTTTTTTCATTATGATTCTTTCCTTCTATTTGTTTAAGTTATAACTTAGTTTTTGCATGAGACCATGTTTATCTTCTTAAGAAAGCATGGTGAAACATGAGAGGAAGTCGTGCTACAATCAATGGTTGGTTTGTTGTTTATTCCCTCTCTTTGCATAAGACTTTCATTATTTTAAGTTGATGATACTCTGGTGGAAAATACATTCATTTTCTGAGAAAATCGCAGTGAAATCACGATGTTTGAAGTTTAAATCACACCACCTACTCTAATCGGTTTTATCTTTTCAGTTAATCCTTGTCAACCAATTCGAGTAGAGTAAGGATGGGAGGAAAACCTTAACAAGTATGCCAGAGGTGTATATAAAGATCCTTCTCTAAAGGTGCAACCTCTTCTGCTCTAAATAAGTCACGATCCCTCTTCCACCCCATGAAATAAATAAGTGCCTATGCACAATTATTTGAATAAAAAATGAAAAAAATAACAATAAACGGAGAAAGAAGAGAAAGGCTTCATGTGCAAAGAGGTGAATCAAACAACTTTGTCGGGGTATTGTCCAGGATCGATGGCATCAAAGCAATGTTTGTGCTCTTGAAGTCACTCCGTCGGGGTACTGTTTATACCTGCTGGCAGTGGAGCAACACCAGAGATACAAAAAAAGACCATGAAAATTTATTTTACTTGTGCACTTATATGCTCCTCATCCCAAATAGAAACAACTTAGTTTGACTTGGCTTGGTTAGTGTGTCACTGATGAAGACGATGGATAGGACTACGTATTTAACTCAGACTAAGTGAGGAAGTTGTTGTAATTAATGAAATAAACAATACTTCTAGAAGTGTGAGATCGGTTTTGCATGAGACAACATTCGTTCAGATATTTGTAGTTCTAATAGTGTGTCGCTAGTGTTGTAGCGGCTACAACCACCCTCCAATTTTTTTCCTTTTCTTAGATTTTGGAGCCTAACCTTATTTTCACAGGAGATTATCTTGCACTTCTATAAGGTATTCATGCTTTTATTGATACACGTCCTTTATTTTTTCTCCTGTTCACCAACTTTTCACTTAACTCAATTTTCCAAGTCACAAGCTAACCTTTTAACCTGGTCTTGTAGCAGTTCTAGGCTTACCTCAAGAAACTGCGTAATCCATGAGGGAAAGCTTGACCTTAATGACTGAAATTGCATAGTCATGACTGGATGTCATCTTTGGGCTCAGAAACTGCACATTCATGGAAGAAAGTGAAGAACTGAGCCCAAAAACTATGCAATCCCTCATTGAGCTCATAAACTGCACAGTGCACTGAGCAGAAAAATTTTCCAGTTCCCAGAATTGTGCAATATTTCCTAGTGATGTGCATGGCAATTTTTTCCCGAAAAAGAAGAAAATATGAAAAATGAAAATCATCCCCAAAAAATAGGGATCTATTTTTAGTAACCCAAAGGAGGCACACTTTATATCTTTGGAAAATTTCGCCATATGTTGCTTTTTCCTTGATTTTTGGCATGCACATCATAAACCCTAATTTTCACAAATCTGTTTAATCAATGCCCCTAGAGATAATTCACACACGTTATCTTGGAGCTCTAGAATTACCAATCAGATCAAGGAACCTTCCATGCGATCGTTGGCATTTTCCTGGGTAAGTTTCGCATTTATCGCTTTTTTCGTTCTTTTGTCACTTTTTGTTTTTTGTCTTGTGTGAGTCATGTTTTTCTTGTTCAGTTGCATGAATGCTAGCATTTCAAATTTCTTTATTTTGTAGAATTTTTTTTTCAAGTTATCATTTTCCTTTCAGAAGTATCACATTGGTTTCTTCATTTTGTGTAGATGGTCATCGTTGTGATGACTCTCCTCACTAATTTGGTTTTCTTCTCGTTTATTCAATTTATGTACTATATTTGTCTTGTTTCATTCACACTTAGTCATATCAACACTCAAGACAACACTATCTCTCAGATATGCTCATTTTTCACACTTCCCTTGGGCAGATCTTCCTTTCCTTTAGCCGAATTTCACTTTTCCCAGCTGGTCACTACGTAATATTAAGTCTCAGCCAATATCTTGGCATATGGAACTATGTAGTGCACAATACAGAATGCTCGAGCTACACATTGTACAGTTCTAGGTCTCAATTTTCACCCCTTGCCACTAAGACTATAAAATGCACAGTCTCTCCCGGACCACTGCCCAAGCTGAACTGCACATTGCATAGTATCATACCTCAAGCTTTGACCCTGAATGTTGGGACTGTGCAGTGCGCAATTCCCTCAGGAATCCATTCCCTCTTTCCAGCAAATATTACACAATCCTTCCCATTAGATTCTTGGTTTGCTACTTGAGCATGCCTTAAAAGTGTTTTTTCTTAAGACTTATGTTTTCTTACCATGAGTGTCTATCATGTCCCACCTGTACAACAGTTGTTGAGCACCTATCTAGTAGTCACTATTACCATGGCACCCAAGAGGGATTCTTCGAAAGAAACAATTGAAGACAATACCGGGGAATCAGTTGAGAAAGTGTCGTTTAACTTGGCAGTATATGCGGACACTCAGTTGTTTGTAGAAAAGGAAGTGAAAATGGAATGGTAGCGGATTAAAGATGCTTTTACAAAGGACTTCAAGGAATATCTACAAGACCTACATGTTTATCTCAGCATTCATCAATCAATACTATAAAAGGCTTCATGAAGGTATCTAGGCTTCATGTGTGCAGATGTGATAAGCTGAGTTCTCTCACACATTGATGAGAAAACTACGACACTAAGAAACACTAGTGGACAAAATTTTGCTACATTTATGGAAACATATTTTCAATGAATATATCATCTTCCCAAGAAATTAAATATCATGGATTCATTATTTTATGCCACCCACAACAATGCAAGAATGAAGGATATTATTAGAAGCTAGGTGAAGGATCCATTGAATTTTAGACAGACACCCCCCCCCCAAACATATAAGATAAATTCACTCAGGAAGGCCTCCCAACTCTTGGTCATCTTAGCTTACAGAATATATGGCCAACCGAGCACATAGACCTTTCCTGAGGGGAGAGCGATCTTATTGAACCAGGTGGTGAATGAGGGGGAGATATTCAATTGGTCAAATATTTTGGCTCATCAGCTGAGAGCCCATGTAGCACAATCCTAAGATCCTCCCAAGGGCAAGAAAGAAAGGTTCTATAGGTCTACATACTTACTAGATGTGGACTCCAAGATAAATGGATGTGGATGCTGAGATAAAATTCCATTCATATTTATTGTAAGATGCTTTCAGATTGTAGCCATAGAGAAGTTATGGATGAACTAACTAATCACTTCATCATCCTGCTATACACACTTATCTCTTAGGAGGACCCACCTTTCATGTCACGAGCAACGATGGAGGTGATATAAGATATTTCTAATTGATTCACCTTACCAGATGACACATTGATCAGAGTGTTCAATGGGAAAAAGCCACCACATCATTTGCCAAGATATACCACCAACAAAATTTTCATGCACAGAGTATGATACCATCTTTCCACAGGGTTGTTAGCATCACTATGAAGGAAGAAGAAAGTGCCATGACCCATACTTCCTTTGCAAATAAAACTATATGTGATTAAGAATATAAATGTTTTATATACCAAAGCTAAATCCATAGTGAAGTTTGATTTTGGTACAAAATACTTGAATCCACATGATCCGAGGGGAATTTTCAAGGACCACTATGCGAGAATATACTAAAATTGGGTTAGCAGGGCATCTAATTGGTCAGGGGAGGAACCCTGGAACAATTTATATAACTCCTCTAGACCCCACAAACTGATCAGTATAGTTGGGACCTCATAGGCTACTCCATAGATGGCAGTAGTTCCATAAGAAAAAACAATAAAATACAACATCCTGGTACAAGATAAGGGAAATAATAAGGTTATTGATAGTGCAAAGGAGGAACAGAGCTCGAAGATGGAAGCATATACCATTACTACAAAAAATATTTTGGAAATAGAAGAAAAGAGGAGGTAGAGGCTATAGAGAGCAGAGTGGAGGAAGAGAGAGAGGAAAAGCTTGGATAAATTAGAGCTGAGAGCGTAGAAAGAAGAACAAGAGCTAAGGAAATAATGATAGCTAAGGAGAAGAGAATAAGAGGAGAAGTAGAAGCAGGAAGAATAATGAAGAAAAGGTGCCATTGTTGAAGAAATGACACCCATAGAGCTTGGAGCAGGATCAGGATCGACCAACAGAAGAGGGAGTGTGCGAATAGATGCAATATCGGGAGATTTCTCAACATATTGAGGATTTGATTGAAGTTATGGATATGGAGTTGGAGCCAAAGCTACAGGATGAATATGTGGACCTGATGCCCAGTGCACCACATGTCACCATTCAGACTCCACCACCTCAAGCCTGAGAGCCAGTCCTGAGCAAGGAAGGGGGGGTATTTCTCGTTGATGATGATCTGATAATGGATGTGTACAATATTTCATTTCATGAACTTTGGAAAAATATTGTACAAGCATGGAGAAAGCACTTCATGGATTATCATGCATCACTTTCATTTATGAGATAAAGGGTCATAGTGTGGACACTAGAAAGAATCCAAATGCCAGTGTCAAAGCCAACTTATCTTTTGAGGGTGCAGAAAGATCTAACACTCAATGTTTTATGGCCAACAATAAACAATTGGTACAAAATACAAAAAATACCCAAAATGATATTGAACAGCTCCACATAGCAACACAAAATGCACCTTTTGTATAGGTCTACCTGGAGGAGATGAGAGCAACGATACTTGATAAAGTATCCACACTTGGAGACACAATGCGTGACCTCTTTGAGGAGCTCGTGACCATACTTTAAGCATTTTTCTGCCTACATGACTTGCAATGACAGAGAAGAGAGTTTTTCAAGATCCTTAAGAATTTGAAAGCTCCCATCACCATTATGCATGATTGGACAATGTGATACAAGGGGGCACCGCTTACCGTGGTGAAGAAAATGATGTCATAGGTAGATCTAGAGAAAGCAAGAGTTTATATGTTGATCCAGAATGACGAGAAGCTCACCTCATTAATTGGAAACATTTAGGCCTCATATGTACGAATATATAACATTTTTTATTTCATGGTGAGAACCCATAGGATCCCATCAGTTGGCACACTCACTGAGGCTACACAAAAGCGAAAATTCAGGCAGGATATCAATCAGTACTTGGAGCAATTGAAGCATTTTCCACCTAGGAGGAGTTAGAATTGAATAGACAAAACATGCAAACCTACATCGGTGGTCTTGTTCAGATTATAACAATGTTGCTCCTAATTGAGAAATCAGTTCATGCTGGCTCCAAGACATTGTACCTAGATGCTACAGAGGCAAGAATTTGATTCGAGCCTGACACTATCATGCAGTTTGGGAGACCGTCGCACAGTACCAAGCTTAGAATCATTATGTGATCGAGAGGCATCAAGTAGAAGTTGTCGAGCTAGATTTCACCCAAACTCAAGAATCATACTATTTGGTATTTTTAGGCTCTCAAGTTGTCTCTACCCTATTTTTTCTTATATGGGTATGAGTGGAAAATGTAAAATTATTTAAAACTATTGTAAAATAGAAATTCCAAGTGTCCATGTGGAATGTGAAGAGTCATATGCAATGTAATGAGTTATTTTGTAAAGGTGTTGAAGAGTCATGAGGGGAGTCCAAGAGTCACAAAGGGGGCATGCCAAGAGTCACCCCCTTTTTTTATAAATATATCCTCTTAACTCATGTAACAAGCTTATGGGAGCCACACTTTTGGCTAGGATTAGGCATACGAAGAGATTGGGAGTTTTGTGCGAGCCTTGGATTCTCCGTAGCGTAGAGGAGAAATTGTTGTAGACTTCATGTTCCACTATTGGGGATATTTTCTTGTCAAATGTTGTATGTATGATTGGAACCATCACTTTTAATAAAAATTAGAGCCAATACACTTTCTTGCATATGTTGTGGATATAGTAGGACTATTTTTATTATATTTGAAATATATTTTGTTTAAATTACACATATTGTTATGAACTATTTCATTTTAATTTGTAAAAATATTGTTGCATGCGTGTTGATGTGTTAATCTGTCACCTTAACTTGTGGACTATTCCGCTTGTTAGTTAGTGTGCTGTCATTTTGCTCGTGTGCCCCTTCTAAGTTGTGTACTGTTACAGGCTTCCAAGGGGCGCACTTCCTTTTCCTTTCGTACTGTGTTGGAGCCATCATGCATCACGCTTGACTCTTCACAGAGTCACACACTTGTTCTCACCAAAGACCTTTTGCCCCACTCTATGTGTTTTGCAAACCAAGGCATATCATTAACACCCCGTTAATGGGAGTCCTACTCCAAATGGTGTGAGGTCTACTCGGGACTTCATATCGGGGATATCCCCTGAATTTTTGTGGTTCATGTTGGTGTCCAAGTGTGAACGAATATTCAAACCCTTTTTCCATATTAATTATCAATCCAAGTGTGTTGGTTATTACAAGACTAATGCGCACAGTATATGCAAGAGCAATAACATAATCCTCTATTGGATCACAAGTTTAATAATTAAAACAAGAAAACTACTGTAACAGTAATTAAAGATAAATCACGGAACTATAAAATAATTCACAACAATTATAGAATCATACTGGAACAACAGGTACAATGAAAAACAGAAATGCGAAACCAACAAAAGGGAAATAATGCAACACCTGATTAGAAGAGTGGGCCCAACTCTTTGATCAGGGTTGTGGGAAACTCACAACTCATAGATCGAATAGAAAAACCATGTGCATTCAATTGATTAAAAATACTCCTGTTACAATATTGGTCTTTTCACGCTTAACCTTGATTCACAGCCCTGAGGCCTTATAAAAATTTCCAGGAAAACTGTCTTTCCCATCTAACAACTAAATATCTACAAATACACAATTATTACAACAGCCAACTATTTGCAGAGAGGAAACCGCAAAAGGCCTGAAATAGATTTGGGGTAAGTTGTAATCTGTTGTGTTGTTGCAGCATATCGAGATAATGCTGAGAATTTGGAGTTGCTTCGTGACTTGTAAATGTAACCCCTTTACTTGTTGAATCTGTGGAAATAACAGAGTTAATACTTGCATAGGTAAAATCTCCACGACTATTACTTCATTAATCAAACATTCCATATAAGACAGTGGCAAGGGATTTACCTTGTGTGTTTAGAGCAGTTAATGATACAAAAAGGTAGAAAGGTGGGTGAAAATAGGAGAGAAAAGTATACAGATTTGGTACCCAACATATTCCCCCAACTGGTTTATCTGCATGTCCTCATGTAGCTCGTCATCTTCTCAAATCAGGGTTGTACTGACTATGGATGGCATGAAGCTGTGCGAGGTCATATTCTCCAGCCATCTCTATTCTAGGGGGTTTATACCCTTCTGTTAGAACAACATCCTTCCACCAATCTTGACTGACATTGTATGCGGGAGCATACTGCTGTACTGGAAACCAAATGAGGGGGAATTGAAACCTTAGTCCCATCCACTGGACCCCACAGGTCTGAATACAGGCTACAAAACGTGGCACTCTTTCTAATTCTCGTGCAAATTTGGGTGCTTCAAAAGGTTCTCGACCTCTGACAGCTGATGATGAAAACATCCATCTCCTTTGACAACTGTCCAGCACTTCATTTTGAAAAGCTACTATTTGTCTAACACAGAGGTAAGTATACCATTTATTGGTTGCCAACATATGTTCCTTATGTCCCTCAATTTGTAAAAAGGTAAAATTCTTATTATAAATATTTGCTTCCTCGCCATGCTCTCTCCTTATCATCAACGACCTTGTAACTTGATTTTCTTAAAACTTATCATAGGCCTTTCTCCATTTAACCTGATTGATAGTGTAGGAGGTGGAGGCTCTCAAATGAATGTCCCCCAAAAATGGAACGGGATTGAAGGCCTGATCATGCATTAGGATGTAATCATGCATGTAAAGTTCACACACTGAGCGTTGACCTATGATATCATGAATTTTCAAAATATAGAGGAACTGTATTGGATCCTCAATTTCATGACAAATTTCCTTATATATACTCTCCAGGAAAAATAAAAGGAACTGTTCATGAAGGAATAAGGCATAACTATGAACGGGAGGTCTACAGGCCATTACCTATTGCGCCAAGGTGAACATATTCTCCTTATCTGATTGCAGCATTTGCACTTGTTCTTCTAACTCCTTTATCTTGCCCCTTTTTTTTTCTTTCCTCTATCGTGATCTATGTAACTAGTGTATATACCCTATAACAATCCCTACAGCCTACTCTCGAACCCACATTGTCTCCTTCTTATGTCCATTCGCAGCAGATTTCCATTTCTGAATTTCAGAAGCCAAAAAGAATTCTCAGGCTTCAAATAGATGTTCAATCGGTCCAGTTTGTGTAGCCATACAGGAGACCTCAATTATAGGTTTTATTGCCTTCCATTTATATATTTTTATCTTGTTCTTCAACCGAGATACTTGCTTCCTCAACTTCCAAACTTCCTTTTTCAATCACATGGTTTCATTAAATTGAAGTTGATACCTTTTCTTGAGAGGTAATCTCCTGCTTTCACACAGTTTTATCCATTCTTGCTTGACAATGAATTCATATCCCAGGCCTACATCAGGTTCAAGAGGCAGTGGAATGTTGTTAATGTCATCAACTAGTTTTTCTGTTAGGTCTTTCTTGCTTGGTTCCCCTTCTTCAGGAGCATTCTCCTTCTCATTCTTCCTTACCTGAGGAAATTCTGTCACCTGGTCAGTGTTTTCATTGGCCATTCTATGCTCCGGTGTTTCCACAGAATTTTATTCTCCCTTTTTAGACTCTGGATTCCCTTGCTAAGAATCAGCAATTAATGGACCGATATCAATCACATCTTTCCTTGAATCGACAAACCTCAATACTGGTGGAACAATGATATACTCCATTAATCATTGGGATGAGTGAAACCCCCTTGCTGCTCTAGGCATCATAGACTAAAAAGAAGAATGGGGAATACCTTCGTCGCCCTCGTTTCTTACTTGGGCTGAGTCTTCATGCATTGGATCTTCAGTTGGAGTCAACACTGGTTCTTGTGGAACAGTGTCGACTTCGAGGATCATTTCCTTTATATCCTCTTGTCCTTCGTGCATTTCTTCCTCGCCTGTGGTCGATACTGGTTCTTGTGGAACAATTTCAACTTCATGGGTCATTTCTTCTCTATCTCCCTGTTCTTGTTGAGTCAAGGGTGGTTCTTTTGTGACACCCCTACCTGTTTCAATATTCATATCTACTTGGGCAAGTGATGTTGTTTCTTGTGAAACAACATCACTTGCCACCCCTCCAGCTAGTGTTCCTCCTTCCTGTTCTTCATTAATGAAATTTGATGACTGTAGGACAGTCTCAACTTCATCCCTTATACCCATGATTCCTTCATCTGTAGGTTCTTCAGGTGAGGATGGATCTTGTGTGGCATCCTTGACTATATCACCAATTGTCTCCTCCATTTCCATTTCTTTAGGTTCTTCTTGATCTATCTCCATTTCCATTTCTTTCAGTTCCTCCTTATCTATTTCCATTTCCTTTGACTCTTCCTCTTCTTCTAAATCAGTTGGAGGTACTAGTTCTTCCTCTCTAGCAAAAATAACAGTTGCTATCTCTTCTTCTGATGACTCGTAGAGTTCTTCCCAGGAATCTTGAAATCGAACTATTGCATACATGAACAAAAAATGAACCATTTCAAGATTAGAGAGGACTGCCAGCATCTGGCATGAACGCTGAGAGGACTGTGCCATTTTCTAAAGTTGTTTTAATAAAAATAAAGGCATGTTTAAGAAATGAACTTGTGCCTATGGAAATCAAAGGTGAGCCAGAATTTTGAAATGATATTTGAACAAAGTTGTGGCCCGTCCTTCACAGGTTATGTATTTCATTACAAAGCTTGCTACCTCATTCCATGGATACAGTACAGATTTGTTCTCATACCCTCTCCCATATTGAACAATGCTTTCTCGTGCCTAAAAAAATATTTCAGGAAACTCTGGGAGGGGAATTCTCCAAGCAAACCATTGTTACCCTTGTTGTATTAGCCTGCTAACTTCTACGATTACTTCTTCTGTGACGGGAATTTATAATCCTCTGACCGAAGAGCGATTCACATTCAAATTTAGTGCAAAATCCATCATGATTCCCTTGTCAAATCCTTGCAATCTATTGAAGTAGATATCCCATCCTGCATTGACAAACAATTGCCACACATTTGCATTGTTGTGGAATGAGACTATATCTTCAGGCTCATGCTGCACAACAACACTCTGGAGACAACAGACCATTGGAAAGAGTGGTGGGTACCAATTTTGGCAAAAACAGCATGGTGAAAATGAGGTGAAATAATGGTAAATACAGTAGGTGATTTCTTGGGAAACGAAGAAAATCATGGAAAAGTATGATAAGTTCGATGGATGAGATAGTAATTATTTCACATGAGGTGGAAAGGACTGATCGATTGGTATCATGTGTGTGTTTCCGATCCCAATACATCTTTAGTGATTATATGGAATATGGTAAGGATCGCAAGGCGTACCATCACATGAAGTTGTAATAATGACTTTGGAATAATCATTACGCCGTCGTTTAGTTATAAAGGTAGCCCACCCCCCCCACCCCTCCAACTTAAAATTATCCATCCATGGCATCAACGTCTTATTCATGGAATATTTAATTAAATCCATAAGATTCAAATGGATACATACATGGCGACCTACCTGGAGGAAGTGACGGTTGATAGGATAACGACACAAAAATGATGCAGACAGAGTAACAACATCGAGGAGTAGCAGCATCTGGAGTAACAACATTACAAGTAAAAAAACCCGAAGTAAAATAATCAAGTAGCAGTATCGCGAGTAGCAGCATCCAGAGTAACAACATCGAGTAGTAGCATCACGAGTAGCAGCATCCAGAGTAACAACATCTAGAGTAACAACATTGAGTAACAGCGAGTAACAGCATCCAGAGTAACAACATCGAGTGGCAGCATCACGAGTAGCAACATCCGTAGTAACAACATCTGGAGTAACAACATCGAGTAGCAGCATCCAAGGAGTAAAAACATCAATACTCAAGAAATTTTCAAGTTCTTGCAATATTACTCCTTAGTAGTAACTCTTGCAAAAAGAAAAAAAATAAATAGTAACAATCTATCTATCTATATATATATATATATATATATATATATATATATATATATATATATATATATATATATATATTAGAGCGAGGATGTAGAGGAAGAGTTCTTTGCGTTGATAACCTTCAAACCAAATTTCTCGGAGAGATGTTTGATGAAAGCATCCTTAGAGACTGGGTAGTGCTATAGTCTCAGGCGATGTCCATTTGCTACAAAAGAAGCACGTGTATCATCAATTGTGATTAGCCTGACTGTTCCATTATCAAATACAACATCCACCTCGTAAGGTCCCATCTAGCGAGTGCAAAGATTTCCCTTAAAATCATTAAAGTGGGAATCATAAAGTAATTCCCAATATCCCCTATGAAACACCTTGTTTTTGATAAACTTATCATGCCATTTTATCCTCTGCTGCTGAATAGCAGTAGTCCTCTAGACAGCCATTGAACAGATTTCATCTAGCTCATTGAGCTGAGCCAGTTGTTGTTTATGGGCATCTGATAGATCCAAAACTACTTCAAGAGCTTTTCTGAGTGTACTGATTTCAAATTATATTGGAAACAATGGGGATTTTCCATAAACTAGCTTGAATGATGAAAACCCAGTTGTGTTCTACCATGTTGTTCTGTATGCCCAAATATCTTTAGGAAGCTTTTGAGCCCAATCCCGATGATGGTATGCCATATTTTTTGTCAAGATATTTTCCAATGTCTTGTTTTTGATTTCTACTTGTCCATTCGCCTGGGGGTGGTATGGAGACGTCACCCTATGCTTGACCCCATGTTTTTGCATAAGCTTCACTATCATGTGTGATGTAAATTAAGCTCCTCCATCTTAAACAATCTCCCTCAGAGTACCGTAATGAGTAAAAAAAAATTCAAATACAAAATCTGAAACCACTTGTTCTATTACTTTCGCAAGAGCTTTGGCTTCTACCCACTTAGTCACGTAATCAATGTAGACCAAAATGTGAACCTTTTGCTGGGAGGGTGGGTTGAAGGGTCCAATGTAATCGATAGCCCATTTCTCAAAAGGTTCGAGGACTACCTACGACTACAAAGGAATTTCATTAGATCGATCGGGTTGCCCCATGTGTGGCAACTATTACACCTCTAGACATAATTTTGCGCATCTCGAAATATAGAAGGCCAGTAATATCCCATTTTTAATACCTTATGGCCTGTTCTTTTATCTGCAAAATGTCCCTCACAAGGGCCATCATGGGCAGTGTTCAAAACTTCATAAATATCATCCTCAGATACACAATGCTGAATCTACTTGATCCAGATTTATGCAGGAATGCAACAGAATATAGAAATAACCATGAACATAGAGATGTAGTAGAAATAATGCTTCATTTCATTAATATCAAATAACAGAAATATGCTTACAGGCATAATGGAAATAAAATAACTAGGGTGCTGGTAGCGAATCTCTAAGAAGAGATGTGATGGCTACAGACCTCTGAACTATGTTACAATGAGGCTCTAGGGCCTATTTATTATTGAGAAACAATGGAGAGCTCTAAACTTCCAAAAACCTAACCCTAGGAGATGAAGTGCCAAAACTATGGGCCCTGTTTGGGTAAATTGGTGGTTCAACTTTCCGGGGACGTAACTTTGGCATCCGACCTCCGTTTGACATGCTCAATAGCTCGTTAGAAATATCTGTTTGAGGAGTACAACTTTTGAACGAGCAACATCGGTCTATGGACCCATGTTGCTCTATGTTTTCCCAAACAACATCGTTTAGGGACTTCAAACGGCTCCGAAAGTTCAGGACCCGAAAAACTGCTAAAAATAGTAAGTTTTGTTGCAACTTGAAAACTAAAAGAACTGATGGTGGGGGTTCAAACAGAATAGGTGGGTGGCCACCAATATCCACTTGGATCATTAAGGCCCCAAAACGGCTCCAGGAGTGGATGACCGGAAAACCTGCTAAAAATAGTAAGTTGTGCTAAATGTCAAAATCTGCAAGAATTGATGGTGCTAGTCCAAATGGAATAGGTGGGTGGCCACCGATATCCACTTGGATCATTCCTCCCTCCTTAGGAACCAATGGTCCCCATTGCGTTGAGATCCTCCATGAGATGAGGCAAATTCTATTGAACTGAGTATTAGATGTGTTGAAGATGTCATGGACCTACGGGTGGACATGCTGGATGCGTTTAGTAAATTTGGTTTCTTTATCAACCTCAAAAAGTACATGTTTGGATTATGTATGTGTAGTTGCAGGATGTATGGAAACATCAGGCAGTGGTGAGTTGGGAGTCAGATCAATGGAGTGCTTATCCTGACAGTGTAGAGGAACCTCTATGAGTGAGGAGAAAATGTCCTCGTATTCCTCCATGACTTTGTCCATCTGCTGCAGTCCTGCAAGGGAGCCCTGTTTTGAGGTTGTGGCCACAATATTCTTCTTTCCCTATGAGTGATTTGTAAGGAAAATGAATTTCCTGGTTTGGGAAACAATCTTACTGCGTTGTTTTGCAGTATTCAAAGAGATGACAGGAGGCTATGCTGCCTCCAGTATCCTGTACAAGTTATTTCCCAAAGTAATAATAACAGCACAAGGCCTAGACTCATACATAACATGTCACCTCCACAAGCATGGTTGGCCCAATAATACATCAGCTACATCAAGAGGAGCAACATCACACAATACCTCATTACTGAATGGCTTGATACTGTACTGAAGGCAGCACTGCTGGCGGATGCGGAGATTTCTCCCTGGGTGGAGCTACTCGATGGTATACAGCTGCAGGTGTGCTATGGTCGGTAGGCCGAGCTGCTTCACAACCTTTGCTGAAATGAGGTTATTTTGGCTTCCGCTATCGACGAGAAATTGCAATGGAGAACCCTTCACCCACATCTGCAACTGGAAGAGGTGCTCCCCCTCCTCTAGATCCTCTGGACCCTCCTTCTGGATCTTGGTGGTGGCAACAATGGCATTGGGATCTGCATCAATGACCTGCTTCCCTTTTTCATTGCCTTTGTCTGGTTCTAACTCAGGATCAGAAAATGCATCTGATTTGGGTGCCTTTAGTTCGGCCACCAAACACTGTTTGGCCCAACACTCGTTTGTGTTGTGAGTGGGGCTGTTATGAAATTCACACCACTTCCCTATGTCCCTCTTTAGATTTGTGGTGTTTTTATGAGTTGCATTGCTTTGGCCTTGCCCCTTGTTCTTTGGTTCGGGGGCACCTTTCAGATTCACAAATCCAAAGTCTCGCTTCTTCTACTTAAATTTTTGCTCGATCTTGGTGGCATAGCGATATGCCGTGCCAAGTGATGTAATGTCGAGGAACTCCATTTCCTCCTGAATGTGTTTGTGCAGATAGCAGCAATACTTGAGCACCAAATGTATCTTTGAATCTTTAATACCCAACTTTTTTCTTAGGGTATCGAATAGATTCGTTAGTTCGTGCACATCTTGATCATTTTGTTGCCACAACGTGGTCCATTGGATGTATTTGTCCTCATAGCTCCCCATGGGGTAATATTGTTCATTGATGCCATCTCGGAACGAATTCCAAGTGCGTTTGGTTGAGAACAGAGAGGGTTCCCCTTCGCCCTCTTGCTCACGGTAGGTTTCCCACCAGTCTTTGACATGGGGGGTAGCTTTGAGGAGTGCAAAAATAATCTTTTCTCGGGTAGAGAGGTCATGGACTGAGAAATACCCTTCCAGAAAATTTAACCATCTGTCTATGGCATCTGCATCTATTTTTCCTTCAAATATAGGAATGTCAAATTTTACCTGTACCTTGAAGGGAGTGGTGCCTCTAGAGTGGTTGTTGGATGCAAATGCGCCATATGTGGGCAGTCGTTGAAGGATTTGAGCAAAGTTATCCATCATCGCGTTCCTTTGTTTCTCGAGGGCCTCCTCGAGTAGTATTTTGATATGATCTCCTGCTCCCTCGTCCTTCTTTTCTTCCACCATGTAAGGTTGTAGGGGTTTGCGAGGCTGATCTTGCAAGGGTTCAACCAGATCAAGCCCTAACTCGTTATATGTTGACCGCGTTGGGGACATGCGAAGAAAAAAAAATAAAGAGAAGACACCCTCTGATACCACTAATCCAGATTTATGCAGGAATGCAACAGAATACAGAAATAACTATGAACATAGAGATGTAGTAGAAATAATGCTTCATTTCATTAATATCAAATAACAGAAATATGCTTACAGGCATAATGGAAATAAAATAGCTAGGGTGTTGGTAGCGAATCTATGAGAAGAGATGTGATGGCTACAGACCTCTGAACTATGTTGCAATGAGGCTCGAGGGCCTATTTATTATTGAGAAACAATGGAGAGCTCTAAACTTCCAAAAACCTAACCCTAGGAGATGAAGCGCCAAAACTATGGGCCCCGTTTGGGTAAATTGGTGGTCCAACTTCCCAGGGACGTAACTTTGGCATCTGATCTCCGTTTTACGCACTAAATAGCTCGTTAGAAATATCTATCCAAGGATTACAACTTTTGAATGAGAAAAATCAGTCCATGGACCCATGTTACTCTCTGTTTTCCAAAAAAACGTTGTTTAGGGACTCAAAAAGGCTTCGTAAGTTCATGACCCAAAAAACTGCTAAAAATAGTAAGTTTTGTTGCAACTTGAAAAATGAAAGAACTGATGGTGGGGTTTCAAATGGAATAGGTGGGTGGCCACCAATATCCACTGGGATCATTACGGCCCCAAAACGACTCCGAGAGTGGAGGACCCAAAAACCTGATAAAATAGTAAGTTGTGCTGAATGTGAAAAGCTGCAAGAATTGATGGTGCTGGTCCAAATGGAATAGGTGGGTGGCCACTGATATCCACCTGGATCATTCCTCCCTCCTTAGGAAGCAATGGTCCCCATTGCATTGAGATCCTCCATGAGATGAGGCAAATTTTGTTGAACTGAGTATTAGATGTGTTGAAGATGTCATGGACCTGCAGGTGGACATGCTGGATGCATTTAGTAAATTTGGTTTCTTTATCAGGCTCGGAAAGTACATGTTTGGATTCTGTATGTGTAGTTGCAGGATGTATGGAAACATCAGGCGGTGGTGCGTTGGGAGTCATATCAATGGAGTGCTTGTCATGATAGTGTAGAGGAACCTCTATGAGTGAGAAGAAAATGTCCTCGTATTCCTCCATGACTTTGTCCATCTGCTGCAGCCATGCAAGGGAGCCCTATTTCAAGGTTGTGGCCACAATATTCTTCTTTCCCTGTGAGTGAGTTGTAAGGAAATTTAATTTCCTGGTTTGGGAAACAATCTTACTACATTGTTTTGCAGTAGTCAAAGAGATGACAAGAGACGATACTACCTCCGGTATCCTGTACAATTTATTTCCAAAAGTAATAATAACAACACGAAGCCTAGACTCATACACAACATGTCGCCTCCACAAGTAATGTTGGCCCAATAATACATCAGCTACATCAATAGGAGCAACATCACACGATACCTCATCCATGAATGGCTTGATACTGTACGAAAGGTGGCACTGCTGGCGGATGTGGATATTTCTCCCTGGGTGGAGCCACCCGATGGTATACGGTTACGGGTGTGCTATGGTCGGTAGGCCGAGCCGATTCACGAACTTTGCTGAAATTAGGTTCTTTTGGCTTCTTCTATCGACGAGAAATTGCAGCGGAGAACCCTTCACCCACATCTGTGACTAGAAGAGGCGATCCCCCTCCTCTGGATCCTCTAGACCCTCCCTCTGGATCTTGGTGGTGGCAACAATGGCACTGGGATCCGCATCAATGATTTTCTTCCCTTTGTCATTTCCTTTGTCTGGTTCTAACTCAGGATCAGAAAATGCATTTGATTCAGGTGCCTTTAGTTCGGCCACCAAAGACTGTTTGGCTCGACACTCGTTTGTGCTATGAGTGGGGCTGTTATGAAATTCACACCACTTCCCTGTGTCCTTTCGATTTGTGGTGATGTTATGAGTCACATTGCTTTGGCCTTGCCCCTTGTTCTTTGGTTGAGGGGAACCTTTCAGATTCGCACATCCAAAGTCTCACTTCTTCTGCTTAAATTTCTACACGATCTTGGTCGCATAGCGATATGTCATGCCAAGCGATGTAATGTTGAGGAACTCCATTTCCTCCTGAATGTGTTTGTGTAGACAGCCCGCGGTACTCGAGCACCAAATGTCTCTTTGAATCTTTAATACCCAACTTTGTGCGCAGGGTATGGAACAGATTCGTCAGTTCACACACATCTTGATCCTTTTGTTGCCGCAGCGTGGTCCATTGGATGTATTTTTCCTCATAGCTCCCCACGGGGTAATATTGTTCCTTGATGTCGTCTCAGAATGAATTCCAAGTGGGTGTGGTCGAGAACAGAGAGGGTTCCCCTTCACCCTCTTGCTCACAGTAGGTTTCCCACCAGTCTTTGACATGGGGGGCGGCTTTGAGGAGTGCAAAAATAATCTTTTCTCGGTCAGAGAATTCATGGACCGAGAAATACCCTTCCAAAAAATTTAACCGTCTTTCATGGCATCTGCATATATTTTATCTTCAAATATAGGAATTTCAAACTCTACCTGTACCTTGAAGGGAGTGGCACCTCCAGAGTGGCTGTTGGATGCAAATGCGCCATATGTGGGCAGTCATTAAAGGATTTGAGCAAAGTTATCCATCATCGTGTTCCTTTGTTTCTTGAGGGCCTCCTCGAACAATATTTTGTTAGGATCTCCTACTCCCTCATCTTTCTTTTCTTCCGCCATGGGAGGTCATCGGGGTTTGCGAGGTTGATCTTGCAAGGGTTCAACCAGATCGAGCCCTAACTCCTTATACCCTGACCGTGTTGGGGACATGCAAAGAAAAACAAAGAAAGAGTAGACCCCCTCTGATACCACTGATCTGGATTTATGCAGGAACGCAACAGAATACAAAAATAACCATGAACATAGAGATGCGGCGGAAATAATGCTTCATTTCATTAATATCAAACAACAAAAATATGCTTACAGGCATAATGGAAATAAAATAACTAGGGTGCTGGTAGCGAATCTCTAAGAAGAGATGTGATGGCTACAGACCTCTAAACTATGTTACAATGAGGCTCAAGGGCCTATTTATTATTTAGAAACAATGGAGAGCTCTAAACTTCCAAAAACCTAACCCTAGGAGACGAAGCGCCAAAACTATGGGCCCTATTTGGGTAAATTGGTGGTTCAACTTCCCGGGGATGTAACTTTGGCATCCGATCTCCGTTTTTTGCCCTCAATAGCTCGTTAGAAATATCTGTCTGAGGAGTAAAATTTTTGAATGAGCAACATCAGTCCATGGACCCATGTTGGTCTCCGTTTTCCCAAAAAAAGTCGTTTAGGGACTCAAAACAGCTCCAGAAGTTCAGGACCGGAAAAACTGCTAAAAATAGTAATTTTTGTGGCAAATTGAAAACTGAAAGAACTGATGGTGGGGTTTCAAATGGAATAGGTGGGTGGCCACCAATATCCACTTGGATCATTAAGGCCCCAAAATGGCTCTGGGAGTGGAGGACCGGAAAACCTGCTAAAAATAGTAAGTTGTGCTAAATGTGAAACGCTGCAAGAATTGATGGTGCTGGTCCAAATGGAATAGGTGGGTGGCCACCGATATCCACCTGGATCATTCCTCTCTCCTTAGGAAGCAATGGTCCCCATTGCGTTGAGATCCTCCATGAGATGAGGCAAATTCGGTTGAACTGAGTATTAGATGTGTTGAAGATGTCATGGACCTGTGGGTGGACATGCTGAATGCATTTAGTAAATTTGGTTTCTTTATTAGCCTCAGAAAGTACATGTTTGGATTTTGTATGTGTAGTTGCAGGATGTATGGAAACATCAGGCGATGGTGCATTGGGAGTCATATCAATGGAGTGCTTGTCTTGACAGTGTAGAGGAACCTCTATGAGTGAGGAGAAAATGTCTTCGTATTCCTCCATGACTTTGTCCATCTGCTGTAGCCATGCAAGGGAACCCTGTTTCGAGGTTGCTGCCACAATATTCTTCTTTCCCTGTGAGTGAGTTGTAAGGAAAATGAATTTCCTGGTTTGGGAAACAATCTTATTACGTTGTTTTGCAGTAGTCAAAGAGATGACAGGAAGCGATACTACCTCCGGTATCCTGTACAAGTTATTTCCCAAAGTAATAATAATAGCTTGAGGCCTAGACTCATACACAGCATGTCGCCTCCTCAAATATGGTTGGACCAATAATACATCAGCTACATCAAGAGGAGCAACATCACACAATACCTCATCTATGAATGGTTTGATACTGTACGGAAGGCGGAATTTCTAGCGGATGCGGAGATTTATCCCTAGGTGGAGCCACCCGATGGTATACGACTACGGGTGTGCTATGGTTGGTAGGTCAAGTCGCTTCATGACCTCTTCTAAAATGAGGTTCTTTTGGCTTTCGCTATCAATGAGAAATTTCAACGGAGAACCCTTCACCCACATCTGCGACTGGAAGAGGCACTCCCCCTCCTCTGGATACTCTAGACCCTCCCTCTGGATCTTGGTGGTGGCAACAATGGCACTGGGATCTGCATCAATGATTTTCTTCCCTTTGTCATTGCCTTTGTCTGGTTCTAACTCAGGATCAGAAAATGCATCTGATTCGGGTGCCTTTAGTTCGGCCACCAAAGACTGTTTGGCCCAACACTCATTTGTGCTGTGAGTGGGGCTGTTATGAAATTCACACCACTTGCATGTGTCCTTCTTTGGATTTGTGGTGTTTTTATGAGTCGCATTTCTTTGGCCTTACCCCTTGTTCTTTGGTTCGGGGGCACCTTTCGGATTCTCATATCCAAAGTCTCGCTTCTTCTGCTTAAATTTCTTCTTGATCTTGGCGGCATAGAAATATGCCATGCCAAGCGATGTAATTTCAAGGAACTCCATTTCCTCCTGAATGTGTTTGTGTAGACAACTGCGGTACTTGAGCACCAAATGTCTCTTTGAATCTTTAATACCCAATTTTGTGCGCAGGGTATGGAACAGATCCGTCAGTTCGTGCGCATCTTGATCCTTTTGTTGCCGCAATGTGGTCCATTGGATGTATTTGTCCTCATAGCTCCGCACAAGATAACATTGTTCCTTGATGTCATCTTGGAATGAATTCCAAGTGGGTATGGTCGAGAACAGAGAGGGTTCCCCTTCGCCCTCTTGCTCACGATAGGTTTCCCACCAGTCTTTGACATGGGGGGTAGCTTTTAGGAGAGAAAAAATAATCTTTTCTCGGTCAGAGAAGTCATGGACTGAGAAATACCCTTCCAGCAAATTTAACCATATGTCTACAATGTCTGCATCTATTTTTCCTTCAAATATAGGAATTTCAAAGTTTACCTGTACCTTGAAGGGAGTGACGCCTCCAGAGTGGTTTTTGGATGCAAATGTGCCATATGTGGGCAGTGGTTGAAGGATTTTAGCAAAGTTATCCATCATCGCATTCCTTTTTTTCTCGAGGGCCTCCTCGAGCAGTATTTTCATAGGATCTCCAGCTCCCTCATCTTTCTTTTCCTCTGCCATGGGAGGTCGTCGGGGTTTGCGAGGCTAATCTCGCAAGGGTTCAACCAGATCGAGCCCTAACTCCTTATACCCTAACCGCGTTGGGGACATGCAAAGAAAAACAAAGAAAGAGAAGACCCCCTCTAATACCACTGATCCAGATTTATGCAGGAACACAATATAATACAAAAATATCCATGACCATAGAGATGCAGTGGAAATAATGCTTCATTTCATTAATATCAAATAACATAAATATGCTTACAGGCATAATGGAAATAAAATAGCTAGGGTGCTAGTAGAGAATCTATGAGAAGAGATGTGATGGCTACAAACCTCTGAAATATGTTACAATGAGGATAGAGGGCCTATTTATTATTGAAAAACAATGGAGAGCTCTAAACTTCCAAAAACCTAACCGTAGGAGATGAAGCGCCAAAACTATGGGCCCCGTTTGGGTAAATTGGTGGTTCAACTTCCCGGGGACATAACTTTGACATCTGATATCCATTTGACACACTCAATAGCTCATTAGAAATATCTATATGAGGAGTACAAATTTTGAATGAGCAACATCAATCCATGGACCCATGTTGCTCTCTGTTTTCCCAAAAAACGTCATTTAGGGACTCAAAACGGCTTCGAAAGTTCAGGACTCGAAAAATTGCTAAAAATAGTAAGTTTTGTTGCAACTTGAAAACTGAAAGAAATGATGGTGGGGTTTCAAATGGAATAGGTCAGTGGCCACCGATATTCACCTATATCATTAAGGCCCCAAAACGGCTCCGGGAGTGGAGGACCCGAAAACCTGCTAAAAATAGTAAGTTGTGCTGAATGTAAAAAGCTGCAAGAATTGATGGTGCTGGTCCAAATGGAATAGGTTGGTGGCCACTGATATCCACCTGGATCATTCCTCCCTTCTTAGGAAGTAATGGTCCCCATTGTGTTGATATCCTCCATGAGATGAGGAAAATTTTGTTGAACTGAGTATTAGATGTGTTGAAGATGTCATGGACGTGCGGGTGGACATGATGGATGTGTTTAGTAAATTTGGTTTCTTTATCAGCCTAAAAAAGTACATGTTTGGATTCTGTATGTGTAGTTGCAAGATGTATGGAAACATTAGGCGGTGGTGCGTTGGGAGTCAGATCAATGGAGTGCTTGTCCTGACAGTGTAGAGGAACCTTTATGAGTGAGGAGAAAATGTCCTTGTATTCCTCCATGACTTTGTCCATCTACTGCAGCCATGCAAGGGAGCCCTGTTTCGAGGTTGTGGCCACAATATTCTTCTTTCCCTGTGAGTGAGTTGTAAGGAAAATGAATTTCCTGGTTTGGGAAACAATATTACTGCGTTGTTTTGCAGTAGTCAAAGAGATGACAGGAGGCGATACTACCTCCGGTATCCTATACAAGTTATTTCCCAAAGTAATAATAACAACATGAGGCCTAGACTCATACACAACATGTCACCTCCACAAGTATGGTTGGCCCAATAATACATCATCTACATCAAGAGGAGCAACATAACACAATACCTCATCCGTGAATGGCTTGATATTGTATGGAAGGCAGCACTGCTGGCAGATGCGGAGATTTCTCTCTAGGTGGAGCCACCCGATGGTATACAACTGTAGGTGTGATATGGTCTGTAGGCTGAGCTGCTTCATGAACTCTGCTGAAATGAGGTTCTTTTGGCTTTCGCTATCGACGAGAAATTGCAGCGGAGAACCCTTCACCCAGATCTGTGACTGGAAGAAGTGCTCCCCCTCCTTTGGATCCTCTGGATCCTCCCTCTGGATCTTGGTGGTGGAAACAATGGCACTGGGACCAGCATCAATGATCTACTTCCCTTTTTCATTTCCTTTGTTTGGTTCTAACTCAGGATTAGAAAATGCATCTGATTCGGGTGCCTTTAGTTTGACCACCAAAGACTGTTTGGCCCGACACTTGTTTGTGTTGTGAGTGGGGCTGTTATGAAATTCACACCACTTCCCTGTGTCCTTATTTGGATTTTTGGTGTTGTTATGAGTTGCATTGCTTTGGACTTACCCCTTATTCTTCGGTTCAGGGGCACCTTTCAGATTCGCAGATCCAAAGTCTCGCTTCTTCTGCTTAAATTTCTGCTCGATCTTGGCAGCATAATGATATGCCGTGCCAAGCGATGTAATGTTGAGGAACTCCATTTCCTCCTAAATGTGTTTTTGCAGACAGATGTGGTACTTGAGCACCAAATGTCTCTCTGAATCTTTAATACCCAACTATGTGCGCAGGGTATGGAACAGATTCATCAGTTCGTGCGCATCTTGATCCTTTTGCTGCCGCAGTGTGGTCCATTGGATGTATTTTTCCTCATAGCTCCACACAGGGTAATATTGTTCCTTGATGCCATCTTGGAATGAATTCCAGGTGGGTATGGTCGAGAACAGAGAGGGTTCCCCTTCGCCCTCTTGCTGACGATAGGTTTCGCACCAGTCTTTGACATGGGGGGTAGCTTTTAGGAGTGCAAAAATAATCTTCTCTCAGTCAGAGAAGTCATGGACCGAGAAATACCCTTCCAGCAAATTTAACCATCTGTCTATAGTGTCTGCATCTATTTTTCCTTCAAATATAGGAATTTCAAAGTTTACCTGTACCTTAAAGGGAGTGGCGCCTCCAGAGTGGCTATTGGATGCAAATGCGCCATATGTGGGTAGTCGTTGAAGGATTTGAGCAAAGTTATCCATCATCACGTTCCTTTTTTTCTCGAGGGCCTCCTCGAGCAGTATTTTCATAGGATCTCCTACTCCCTCATCTTTCTTTGCTTCTGCCATGGGAGGTCATCGGGGTTTGCGAGGCTAATCTCGCAAGGGTTCAACCAGATCGAGCCCTAACTCCTTATACCCTGACCGCGTTGGGGACATGCAAAGAAAAACAAAGAAAGAGCAGACCCCCTCTGATACCATTGATCCAGATTTATGCAGGAACGCAACAGAATACTAAAATAACCATGAACATAGAGATGTAGTGGAAATAATGCTTCATTTCATTAATATCAAATAACAAAAATATGCTTACAGGCATAATGGAAGTAAAATAGCTAGGGTGCTGGTAGCGAATCTCTGAGAAGAGATGTGATGGATACAGACCTCTAAACTGTGTTACAATGAGGCTCGAGGGCCTATTTATTATTTAGAATTAATGGAGAGCTCTAAACTTCCGAAAACCTAATCGTAGGAGATGAAGCGCCAAAACTATGGGCCCCGTTTGGGTAAATTGGTGGTTCAACTTCCCGGGGATGTAACTTTGGCATCCGATCTCCATTTGACACGCTCAATAGCTTGTTATAAATACCTGTCTGAGAAGTACAACTTTTGAATGAGAAACATAAGTCCATGTACCCATGTTGCTCTCCTTTTTCCCGAAAAACGTCATTTAGGGACTCAAAATGGCTCCGAAAGTTCAGGACCCGAAAAACTGCTAAAAATGGTAAGTTTTGTTGCAACTTGAAAAATGAAAGAACTGATGGTGGGGGTTAAAATGGAATAGGTGGGTGGCCACCAATATGCACCTGGATCATTAAGGCCCCAAAATGGCTTCGGGAGTGGAGGACCCGAAAACCTGCTAAAAATAGTAAGTTGTGCTGAATGTAAAAAGCTGAAAGAATTGATGGTTATGGTCCAAATGGAATAGGTGGGTGGCCACCGATATCCATCTGGATCACTACTCCTGTATGAAAGAGGTACCCTGCAATCCAGGAATATCCAGCACTATGATGAATAATTTTTCGTTGTTCCCTGAATGAAAAATGATGGGGAACTTTCCCTATAGCAAGATAGTTAGCAATATCTGCGTACCATGGAGGGTTAGTAGAAATTTAAAAAATATGTTCATCGAGAAAAATGTCTTCTATAGGTGTGAATTCATCATTATTATCCATTCTAGACAGAAAATCAACAACTACATTATCTTTTCCTAGTTTGTCTACTATTGTGATATCAAATTCTTGAAGCAATAGCAACCATCTTGTATTGCAACCAGGAGTGATAGGTTTATTCATCAATACCTTATTGTTGCATGATCAGTATGTATGCAAGTAGGATACCCCATGGTGTAGTGTAGGAACTTGTTGATAGCATAGATAACAGCTAGGAATTCTTTTTCAATCACTGTGTAATTCAATTCAGCAGGAATTAAATTCTTGTTGACGTAGTAAACTGCATATGGTGTCTTGTATACCTGATGTCCTAAGACTTCTCCTACTGCTATCTAAGAGGCATCAACATGTATGTGAAGTGGTAATTCCCAATCAGTTCCTCAAATTTTCGGAGCTTTGAAAAATAGTCCCTTGATTTTCGTGAAAGCTAAGTTCACATTCTACTGTCCACAAAAATTCTACATCTTTTGTTAGCAATTGAAAAAGTGGATGTGCCATTTTAGAAACAATTTCTATAAAATTTCTGTAATAACCAACACAACCAATAAAGCTACGTACCTATGTGGGTGTCTTAGGTACTTGGAAGTGCAATATTACCTCTACCTTGGCCGGATCAACTTGAATTCCAACAACTGAGAGAAAATGTCCCAGTACTATTCCTTCTTCTCTCATCATATGGAATTTGACTCTCCTCATAGATACATGGGTTTGCTTACATATTTTGAGTACTTTTTCCAAATTTTCCAATCCTTATTCAAATGAGTTCCCATATGGAGTAAAATCATCCATATATATTTTAACACTTTCATCAACTAAATCAGGAAAAAATCCCAGAATTTCCCTCTAGAAGGTTGCAGGTGCATTACATAGACCAAATGGGAGGACCTTGTATGCAAAGGTCCCCCATGGGCATGTGAAATTTGTTTTATCTTGGTCTTCTGGGGCTATCTGGATCTGATTATACCAGCTAAACTCGTCTAGGACGGAGAAGAGATTCTTCCTAGCCAGGGTGTCCAGTACTTGGTCAATAAATGGCAAAGGGAAATGGTCTTTTTGAGTTTCCTTGTTTAGATCCCTATAATCTACACAGATCCGCCATTTACCATTCTTTTTGGGAGCAATAACTAGTAAGGAAACCCATTGGCTATCTTAGATGGGGTAAATGAAACCTACATCCAATAATTTCTGCAATTCTTCTTTGACAATGTTCTTTAAAGCATGATTCATTCTCCATTGGGGTTGTCTCACAAGGTGGAAATATTCTTTAATATAAATACGATGAGTACATAAACTAGCAGGGATCCCCTTCATGTCGGTATAATCCCAGGCAAAAGCTTCCTAATGGTCTTGAAGGAATTTTAAGAGTTGCTTTGTCTGGGATTCTGAAAGATTCAGGTTGATATTGAGTGTCTTCCCTGGTTCAATTTCAATCGGAATACTATCATGGGATGAATTTACAGGAATGTCTTCAATTTCATCTTCTGGTTCAATATTTTCCTGTGTCTCATAACTCATGGTAGACTTTAAAATTTGACGATTTGAATTGACAAACATAACATGTATCATTAATAGGAGTGTTAATGGTATCATCCTCAGTTTCTGCTGTGAATTGAAGGGACTGCCCAATAGTAAGGATTAGTCTAACTTATTCATTTTCAGGTTCAGACTCTTCCATTAGTAGAGGTTTTTGTCTAGCTAATAGTTTCTCAGATGGGCTATGTTCTGTAGGAGGATAGAGAGTGAGGTTCTTTGTAACCATCCCATTTGATATAATCATATGTCCAGATCGACAAGCATCTGCAGTCGCGAGCCAAGGTCTTCCCATAATCAAGGGATGAATGCCAACTGGAGATCGTGTCTATAATACAAGGAGGTCCACAGGATAGTGCCATGAGTCCACCGAAATAGTAACGTCCTCCAACTTCCCTACCAGTTTAATTGTAGACCTATCTGCCAATTCCAAGATAGTAGGGGTTGGCTTAATTTTTTCAAAACCTAATGCATTCATTATTTCAGAGGTAATGATATTTATGGCAGTACCCAAATCTACTAGTACATTTTGGATTTAACCCCATTTATTTGTACCGTTAGTATTGGGTTCCTTGGGTCCCCATATTTTATAGGCATAGTTTTTCCTAGCATGATGTCAGACAGTCTACCCATCACATGAATGGCTAATGGATCCCTTGGTTTCTTCCAAGGTTTCTTATAATAGTATTCTTTGAGATTTTTTTACATATATAGGTACATCCCTCATAGCTTTGAGCAGGGGTATTTTAACGAAAATATTTTGTAATTCCCTGAGGAAGTCAAACTCTGCTTGAGGGCTTTTTTTACTCAGGGTCAAATCTTTTAGGATATGGTGGAGTAATTGGATGACCCTGGTTGAAAGCAGGTTGGGGAGGTGTTTTATTTATCATGTTTTGGTTTGTTTTAGCCCCAACTGTTTTTGGTTCTGGTTCTATAACTTCACTATCAATATGTTCTGTGATAATAGGTGAAGTTGGAGCATTCACTACCCACCCAGATCATAAGTTTATCTCATTAAGTCCTATGGTATAAAGTCTATATGATGGAAGGTTAAGATTGTTAGTTTGTTGGACCCCTTTATTATTAGGATTCGGATTGGGTTGGATAGGAAGTTGGGGTCGAAGGGATGGGTTGCCTGGAGGTACGCTGGAGGGAAACTAAAGTTGTTGTTGAGACATAGATCGGGGAAACTGCCTAGTAGGAGAGGTTCCACACCATTTCTGAGCCCATAAAGGATTCGAACTTGTCTGGGGAACCCATTGTTGCCAGGGGGAATATTGATACTTAGACCACATTGGTGAAAAAGGTACAGACTGGGGACCCATATTAAAATTATTAAAATATTGAGATGGGTCCTGGGGCATACCTGTATTTATAATTGGTGGTCGAGGTTTCCATGGATTCTTCGATCCCATGAAGTACAATTGATCAACCACATTTTATTCACTTGTCCATTGAAAAACTGCCTTCAATCCTAGCAAGCAAGGGCACGAACTGGTCACATGGGTTTGTTCGCAAATTGTGTAGGCTTCAACTGTGTTTAATGGGCATTCTTTCAGCGAATGCTTCTTTCTGTACTGTGGGCAGAATATAGCCATAGTCTTCTCCAACTCCATTTGTTTCTATTTTTCTTGCAAAGTGTCCATCTACGTGGATAATGTACTTAGGATATCAATCCTTAGGTTATCTAGTAGGTTTTCGATTTCTACCTTTGTGACCCCTCCACTCGAATTTTTTGATGACCGAATTCCTTGTCCACTTCTTGCAGCCCCTCGTGAACATTGAATGGACATCTCACAGATAGTGTCGAAGTCTTCCTTCGAAACATCCCCCTTTACTACTATGTTCAAAAGTTGCAGGGAATCTTCCCTAAGTGCCCAGAGAAGGATGATCTTCAAAATATCTTTATCCAGGTCACTATGGCCCGATCTCTGTAGTATGTATTTGAATCATTCCACACAATATTCCATATTATTGTCCTCCTTATGTGCAAACTTAAAAATATCCTCTTTAATGTCACGGGATTTACAGTAATCTTGGTATTTCTCCAAAAATACTTCCTTCATTGCATCCCATGAGGAGATAGTCTTCCCCCCTAAAACCATGAACCATCGCAGGGCTATCCCTTTTAAATTAGCAGGAAATATTTTTAACTTCTGAGCATCAGCGATATAATCGTACCCTCAATAGACAATTTCAAATTTGAAGAGGAATGTATCAGGGCCTTCAGAGGAAAGCCCATGAAAATTAGGTAGATTCGTTAAAGGAATGGGCATCATCGGTGCATCACCTATAATGTTTCCAATAGGAAAATCAATAAAGGAAATTGTAGGTGCAATGAATATCCTCCAATACTCACCTTGGATTTCAACTGTTTCTGCAACTGATAAATTGGGTGATTCAACTACTAGAAGTTTCACAACACTCCCTTGGTATTGTGGTGATGCGAACTCCTTCATAAGTTCTTCTTCCCAATTGGAATTTCTCAATTCAACTGCAGGAGGTTTCATAACACTCCCTTGTTCTCATGGTGATGCAAACTCCTTCAGGAGTTCTTCTTCCCAATTGGAATTTCTCAATTCTTCTGACCCCATGCTTGCTACTTCTTCCCCCTATATTGGCAACAGGGATATCTCTTCCACTGATACCTTATTTATTCCTCCTTCTTCTATTGAAATAATTTCCTCTGGCATCGTGGATGGCACTAGATGCTCAACTGACTACCCTTTGGACTTCTTCTGAACCCTTACCCTGACAGCAGCACGAGAATACGCTTCTGATTCAGCCTTTGCGATTATATCCTGGATGTATGTCTTTCTTCCCAGATCCTTTCCCTTCTTTAGGGGTCTTCCTCTGCCCCTCTTATTCAGATATTTGTTCATGCAATTGGTGGGAAGAAATAATTAAAATAAAAAAAGTGCCCAGGACACAGAGAAGGACAGATAGTTTCCTCCCCGGGACGAGAGTGTGGGTTCAAAAAAAGAAAATAAAATAAACTAAAAAAATAAATAAAAAAAATAAAAGTTCAGGATCTGAAGTAGGGTGATCAAATACCCTCCCCGAAATGAGAAATTGGCCCTTAAGAAAAATAATCAAAAAGCAGAAAACAAAACACTATGCTCAGGACTCAGAGCAAGATAACAAATTCCCTCCCCAAGAAGAGAGATTAGTTCTAAAAAAAACAATGAAAAAAACGAAGAAAACACAACACTCCACTCAAGACTTAGAGCAGGGTAATAGAGTCCCTCCCCAAGATGAGAGATTAGTTATTAAAAAAAAAAAGTAAAGAAAACTTAACACTTCGCTCAAGACTTATAGCATGGTAATAAATTCCCTCCACAAGACGAGACATTAATCCTTAGATCAATTGCAAATCATTTTCTTGCACCTGTTAGCCTTCCCCGGCAACGACGCCAAAATCCTGGTGTCCAAGTGTGAATGAATATTAAAACTCTTTTTCCACATTAATTATCAATTCGGGTGTGTTGGTTATTGCAAGACTAATGTGCACAGTATATGAAAGAGAAATAACATAATCTTCTATTGAATCACAGGTTTAATAATTAAAACAAGAAAACTATTGTAACAACAATTAAAGATAAATCGTGGAACTATAAAAGGATTCACAAAAGTTACAGAATCATACTGGAACAACAGTTACAATGACAAACAGAAATGTGAAACCAACAAAAGGGAAATAACGCAGCACCTGATGAGAAGAGTGGGTCCAACTCTCTGATCAAAGCTGCGGGAAACTGAAAACTCACAGATCGAACAAAAAAATGATGTGCATTCAGTTGATTAAAAATACTTCTGTTACAATGTCGATCTCTTCATGCTTAACCCGAATTCATAGCCCTAAGGCCTTTCTTATACAAATTTTCAGGAAAACCGTCTTTCCCAGCTAACAACTAAATATCTACAAATACACAATTGTTACAATAGCCAACTAGTTGCCGAGAGGAAACCACAAAAGGCTTGAAATAGATCTGGGGTAATTTGGAATTTTTTGCGATGTTGCAGCATATCAAGATAATTCTGAGAATTTGGAGTTTCTTCATGACTTGCAGATGTAACCCCTTTACTTGCCGAATCTATGGAAATAACAGAGTTAATACTTGCATAGGTAAAATCTCCATGACTATTACTTCATTAATCAAGCATTCCATATAAGGCAGTGGGAATGGATTTACCTCGTGTGTTTAGAACAATTAATGATACAAAGAGGTAGAAAGGTGGGTGAAAATAGGAGAGAAAAGTATACATATTTGGTACCCAACAGTTCAAGCACTATTAAAACCACACAAGAATTGTTGTTGCGCATGATTGGTCAATGCAGCACAAAGGGGCACCTTCCGAATTGGGAAAGAAAATAAGGCAATAGACACAGCTGGAGAAATTGAAATTGTAGATGATCATTAAAATTACAAAACAACTCGCTTCTTCCATTACCAACTTTCAAGCCTCATATGCATGATTACACAACAACATGGATTTTATGGTAAAATCACATAATATCCCTTCGATTAGCACACCCACTAAGGCAAAAAAATAGAAATAAAGTCAGGTAAGAGGTAGTTGAATACTTGGACCAACTCAGATAGATCGCCACCAAGGAATATCTGGAGGTGAAAAAAATAAATATGCAAAATTACATTGGTGTCCCTCTCCAAATCATGCTTCTCCTACTAAATACGAACATTCAAATTGGTTCCAAATCATTCTACCCAGATGAAATGGAGAATGGAGTCTGGTTCGAGCCTCATCCTATCGCACAGTCTGGGGAAATCATCACATAGTAAAAATATTGGCACAAGTATATGATAGACACTACAAAACATTTCCCCAAGAATAGTTTCAAGAACTAATTCATGAGCTTCATGAATGTGTTTGGGGAATTGGTCATCCCAAACGGCATAAACAACCTTTCAAATAATCCATCGTTTGTCTTAAAATCAGTATTCCACTCATCACCTTCCCTTGTCAAGATTTGATGATAGAAACTCTTTAAGTCTATATTTTTGAAATATGCATCACCAATCAAATATTCCATAATATCCTCCATCATTAGCAAAGGAAATAAGTACTCGATGGTTATCCTATTAATGGATATAGAATTTGTACACACTCCTATTCACCTATCTTGTTTGGAGTCAATACCACTAGTACAAAAAATGGACTCAAAGTTTATCTTATCGATCATCTTTCAAGAATATAGTGTACCTACTTATTTAGTTCCTCATTATTTTTTAGGGTAAACCTATATGGTTCCTTGTTTGGTAAGATCAATCTAGGAATCAAGTCAAACTTATGAGAAATACTTCTCACGTGAGGTAGTCCTTTTGGAAACTCATTAACAACAATCTCATTGAATTCATCTAATAAGGATTTAATTTTTATCAGGATGGTTCCTAACTTCACTTCCTTTGGAAAAACCTTTGTAATCAATGCTAAACATAATTTTTCCTTTAATTCCTCATGTACAAACTCATTAGTTGAACACAACATGATAATTTTGTTACACGTGTTGGTACCTCCACACTTCCCGCTAATACAATTGTATTTTCTAGCATTGGGGTGAGTTTGTATCGTTGTCTCTTTTTCTTTAACTCGCATGTATTCTGTCAGCCATCATGGTGAACTTTCCTATCAAATATCCAAGGTATTCCTATAATTATGTGTCATGTGTCCATATCTGCCACATCACACAGTACTTTCTCCTGAAGACTATTGATTTGAAAATTCACCAAGAATTTCTTAGTCACAACCACTTGTCATCACTTTATAACCATAAGACTCTATAAGGGTTTATGTGGGATAAACTCTTAAGTTTTAACTTATCCATGAATTCAATGGACACTAAATTCTTTGTACGTCCTCCATCCATAACCATGTTACAACACTTTCCTTCGACCTTACCTTTAGTTTTGAAAATTTCCTTATTTTCTCCGGTTTTTCCACTATCTTCTTCTTAGGTTTGAACAACACTTTGTGAAACAACAAAAATTATCGATGTTCTTCTTAAAGCATAGTAAAATTTTTGCCAATAAAAAAATCTCTATTAGCTCATGTAAGTTTTGTTCTCACTTCACCTCTTCTCCTTGATCTTTTTCTTTCCAAGAACTTGGATTTCTTATTTCCTTCAACTTTACAGCAGTAATAAGTAATTACGTACTAGCCCTTTCCTATTATGACACTTATTCTACCTCTTCCAAAATTATTTCCACCTCTGCAACCTTCACCACTAGTGGATTCTTCTTCCTTTTCAGTACCCCTATTAATTCTTGCCCTACCTCTGCCTCTAAAACATCTTCCTCTAAAACCCCTTCCTCTACCTTTATGTTGTGTTTTACTATTCAAAATTTCCTCTATTTTCAAGGAAATGTGATATCCTTCATCAACAATTTGAAATAATGTGTACTCATTTCATTTTTAATCAAGTACTTCAATATATTTACATACCTTGTGAATTTTTTGAATTATGGTTCCTTTATACTGAATTGAGGTGATAGTATGAAAAAATCCTCGGTGTATTTATGAACAAAGGTCTCCTTTTGTCTTATATTATGGACTTGTCCATAAAAATTGTGTTGGTAATAAAAAATAAAACATCTCCTTCATCGTTTTGACCATATTATTCCATGTCTGGATGTTCTCTAGCTAAATATCTACTCTATCTTTTTGCAACATATCCCACAATACTACGATATGAAATTTCAACTTCATTAAGGAAAATTTTACGTGATTTGGATCATGAAAATTTTCATAACCAAAGTATATTTTGAGTTCCCCATTCAAATTTATGAGCATTCCAACACTCAGATTTCCATCATAATAGGAAATTTCAACTCTCACACTGCCTCCATTGCTCAAATATGAAATCAACATCACTGCTAGGTCTCTCCCCTCAGCCTCCCTTTCTTCATAGATTTATTCTTTGGGCTTTGAATCTAATTATGCATCTCCATTTCTTTTATTCTCTAACTCTCCTACTCTTCATCTTAACTCTTCTAGCTCTCGATATCCTAAACCTCGTTGCCTTTATCCTCTACTCCTTGGTGGAATCCTTACAATTTGTAAATGTCTCACCAACATCCACAAACCTAAAACTAGGTTTTGTGATCAAACTTTACTTTCAACACTCCTATCGTGAAACAACAAAACAAGGTTTGCTAGTACCCTGTTACATGAAGAAGCAAATACAAGGTGAAAATCTTAGAAACAATCCCATTCTGATACAACTTGATGCAACCCAGATTTTTAGCTTTCACAACACCTAAATAATCTAAATCATTTTTACAAAGTGCACATCCTTGGACATTTTAATTTGGCTATTAAATTAATTAATTCAAGTACAAAATAATAGAGCACAAACAAAGGGTAATTTTTGTCTTCTCAAGGGAACATAGAAAGGATTCAAATACTTTTTTTATTCAAAATTTGTTTTTACATAAGAGAATACAAGTATGATAGTGGAGTCCTTGGAGCACATGAAATTCCCACATTGTTGTGCAACAATACCACAAATAAAAACCAAACACCCTCTCTAACTTGTACAACAACCAATCACCCTCTCTAGAAATTGTGCAGCAACAAAACTAATGACAAAAATCCAAGATCTAGGATCTCAAACAAAACAATAGAGAAAAGAAAAAAAATCCCCTTTCTTTCTTGTTCATGCAATTTATCCTTGCGCTGCTGACCTCTTCATATTCCACTGAAACAAATTGCTTCCCTAGCTATTGACTACTTTTCCTTCCAAAATTGAGTCAATTCACTTCCTCTCAGTGTTCATATAAACCAAATTTGTAACCTCTATCTCATCCTCATATCGCGTCCAATAGTGGTTGTATTATAGAAGCATGATCATATAATTGGGGGTTTTAGATGTGTTAATGACTCTACACAATAGTAGTATTAGCACATGATCCTGAGAGCATCTATCGCTTCAAAAGTGGTTGTCGCTTTGATGAAATGTAGTTATAGGAGTAGTAACAAATACTAGTTAGGTGTATCAACAACTACATAATATGTGTATTATCATCTACATAATAATTATATCACTAACTTATTACACATAGGAGTAACAACACTTGTTACGAACTCAACATAAAATTATTTTTGGTTAATGAGGATTACATGAGGCCAAGGATGGCCCTACATCAAAGAGAATTATAAACTGCACAAAATTTTTAATAAATAATTCATTCAAATATGATCGTACATTATTTGTGTGGATTTTTATGTTTATGGATTGCATTTTGTTAGGGTCCTATATTTTATAGGATCTCAAGGTGATTGAGCATTTCATATTTTTTATTTTACATTGTAAATAATTTTCAATTTGCAAATGATTTCCAAAAAATAAGTATATATAAATAAAATAAAATAAAAAGAGGGTATGTCAAAAGAAATAAAATTGAAAAAAGAATAAAACCCCACAAAAGAAAAATAGAAATAATACTGAAATTGTTGCAAATTGAAATGCCCCGATTATTAAATTAGTTTCATTTATGCCAAAATCCAATAATATCGTGTGCATCTTGTCTTAAAATGCCACAATGAATAGATTTTTTGTTCCAATCATACTACTTAATCATGATGGAAAAATTGTAAATTTCATGTCAAATAGATTAGTGAATAAAGAGTTGTCAAACAATTTAATCTTGACAAATTAATAGTTAGGTAGAAAATGAGATTGATTCAACAATATAATTTGAATCAATAGGAGAAATAAGTGATAGAGTAGGTTAGATTTTTATATAAAAAAGAAAAGGATATGTGGGTTTGCTAGATTAAATGCACCCTAAGGAAAGAAGATGAAAAAATGTTATCTTATAAAAAGAATTGAAAATGAAAGGGTAGGTAGAATTTGTTTTATGGCTTTGAAAAACACGAAAATATTTATCCTAAGTTTGAAAATTCGAAATTCATATCCTAAGTTTGAAATTTCGAAAGTTATATTTCATGCACATGGGAAGGAAAAAGGGTAAATGTTTTATCCTAAGTTTAAAGTGATCGAGCACATTACTATAAGGTTTGGACATATAATCCATTATCCTAAGTTTTCATATTTATTGAACCCCCACTATGTGACAAAACATCTCATCAAATCCCATCATTGCACGTTAACCTACCATGACATCTCTGCTCATCTGATCTCCCACTCTTTCATCCGATGACCCTTATCATTTTTCGGCCCCCCCTCTCCATCTGAACTTTACCGTCAAGGGTGGGAGGGGGGGGGGGTTTGAAAAAAGTGGTTTTATGTTTTAGGCCCACACAAACTTGGCTCCTTCCCTTCATTTCACACCACCCGTGCTTAAACCACCTACTACTTTGGACCCCCTCCGAAAAGCAGTTTCTCGCTGTATAAAAATTGCCAATCCGCCTGTTGAATGCCCATCATATCATGCCACCTAGACCATACCATTTCCAATAAATGCTTTCCTAAGGTAATACAGTTGTTGATGAATTTAATTCATCACTAACCGTTAATCCAACGGATCTGCACCACTCTTAATGGGAAATTAACCAAATTGTGTATAAATCAAATCCAGTCTTTGTCAAATTACTCTATGCATATATTGCAGTTTCTCCCTAATCTCACAGATCCCGACCCCCATTTGTCTATCAGAAACACTCATTCACCATAAAACCTTATCCAACCATTCCTCCTAAGAAGAACGGATAGGAGGAGCATGTAAATACACCGCTCCATCCCTCAGTTGACCTTGATCATATACCTTTGGTGGTCAGGAATTACAAAATCCATGAAACCTTGTGTGAGTTTGAGTTATTCAAAATCTATTTGGCTTAAAGAAAAATTCATTGACAAGTCTCATGATACTGGGATGTGGGAGTCTAATTTACCCCACTACATATTTCCCTACACCCACAGTGCCCCTGAATTCATCAGGAAATATCAAGCTTCTTATGTACCCAAAAAGAGATCTATTATTGCCCCTAAACGAAAGATTTTAATCACCATAACTGCCCAATCTATAGACCAAATGATGCAGGCCCCTATCACAGAAAATGCTACCCCTTTCTCTCAAAAAGAACTCATTGAATTATATCAGAAGCTAGATTTTTCAAAAAGGGATAAAACCCTTGAGATTTTTCTAGCTGAAGATGCCCAACTACCCAAGAAAAATCCTCCCTATTCATCCTCCATTTTCCCTGATAGAGCCAAGAAAATCATTACAATTATCTCCTACCTCCTAGGTTATTACTCACATCAGTGGGTAGATGAGGCCATTATAGGATTCCTTTCCATTTTCTCCATAGATTCTAAGCCTTCCATCTTATTCAACTTTATCCAATTCATAGCAGATTCCATCCATGAACAATTTTTCAAATTCCAAACTGAGGAGGTATTTAAATATGCCTATGTTTTAGTATATATATTTTTATATTTTCAGGGAGACAGGTTCAAATTTGCATTGCAGAAGTTTTAAGATGATGTAAATCAACAATATCTCATATTTTGGACTATAATGGTAATGAACGAGAAAAAATAATACTCATATAAACAGTTCATAGACCTGTTTGAACATCTAGCACTCAGCCTTCTAGGTAGCAATTCAGAGCCAAGAATGAGTAAGAAATCAGAAAAATATTGCAGTTATTATTCCAAACCAGAACATGAGACTGGTATCTTTACCAAAACTACACAGAACTAAGGATGTATGGATGTGAGCTTTCCCAATATAAGCTCCCAAAATTCCTCCCAATGAGGATTTTTTCTTTACAATACATCAAGAAAATGCTCAATGCATATGAGGTCCATTTTGTGTCTACAAAGAAAAAATCTCAATTCAAGATCAAAACACAGATAGGTCCCTTCATTTGTAACTTCATAGCAGCGGGGGAGGAAGCAGACAAATTTTTGAAAGAAATTCAATTCAGCCTCAATTTTACATGGTCATATGATCCATTAGGTACCATATCCAAGCTAAGGGTAGAGAATAAATCTACACCTTACATTCATATGCATATACCAGAAATTGACAGGTACATGAACCATCTAGAATGGACTGGAAACATTCTACAAGAGGCTGAGGAATAGTTGGTTTCAATTGCAACATCACAGACTCATGTTCCATAGGAGAAAGTAGGAAAAAGGATAAGAGAATAAGAGTCACCTTTAGTGATTGACACTTCCAGCAAATAATTCAAAATCATGTACATGAAGAGGACTAAGATCAATCCCAAGGTAAACACAAGAAGGGACTCAGAGGAGGAAGTCATTATCATCACAAAATAGACACCTACTTCCTCACAAGTAGGTGGTCAGACCACACTCTCTCCTACCACCTCTACAACTTCATAGGATCAACAACAAACTATTCAAATGAGTATATTTTTCATAAGGGTGAAATACACGAGAATATTTGATACATTCACGAATATTAAATTGAAGTATGAATTTTTGAAGAGCAGTACATATAATCATTTCTGGAAGCTAACTTCTATCTCTCAGAGTAGACTGTTGTTAATATTTGACTCTAAGAAAGGAAAAATGTAGATGGATTTTCTCCAAGAAAAAATTCCATAGCCCAATACAACAACAGATTATAAAAAGACTGCATTTGAATTTTATATTAAATACATACATCCCATTGATCAAATGCATATGCACAAACAAACAAGTGAAATGATTTCATCTACACTCACTAACACTGCTATTATTTTGTCCAAATTGCAAGTTTCTTTAGCAAATATCTAGTCACAGCTCAAGAAGTAAAAAATATCTTCTTTGGCCAAGTAGTAAAGGATTGAGTCTTTGGAAGACTTAGTAATTAGAGTTGGATATGATCCCTGGAACATCAAAGTTGCATAAGAGGTGATTAAAAATAAAAATTTTGACATATCAACACTAAGGAAGCAACTAAAATTTCCAGCTACAGAGGACCCCTTTACCAAAGAAATCGAAGAGACAGAATCCCAGAAATTAGACATGATGAAAATCATCATGGAGAAAAATGTTGAGCTAAGGAAGATGGAATCAGATATGGAAAATATGATAAAGGAAAAAGAGTAGGCTGCAAAAATTTCATTAGTTCCTTTGGAGGCAATACCGCTTACAACAATTCCTACAACCACGCCTTCTACACCAAGTACAACATATGGAGCAGAACATCTCACCAAAGCAGTGCAGAATCTATCAATACAGACAGAAGAAAGAAAGGAGCTCCAGGACCAAGTGAAATTTTTGCAAGATCATAAATCCAGGAGTGAGAGATCACATGCAGCTGAAGCCCAGAGAGCACACAAGTTAATAGAAAGGTTGCAGAAGTCTGAGAGGGAGTCATCTATTTGAAATACATTGGGCCAAGTCAAAGAGATAATTTGGACAGACATCATTGAGTCCATTAATGAAATACGACCCTGCATACATATCATATTTGAGTAGAATTCATTGATACAGAAAGCCAATGATGCCATCAAAACTATCAAGGATGAGCTTGGAGACATGCCAATTGTTTCCAACAACATCATCAAGTTCCTTAACTCCAAAAATTGATATGAACTATAAGAATTGAGAGTTGAGGATAGGACAGAGAAAATTTTGGAGGTAAAGAAGGTTCTTACAAAGAGAAACCTAATTGTACATATGGAAGAAAAATGTCACATCTTAGAGACAACATTAAAGATATTTTTTAGTAGGATAGAACCTTTAACTCAAAAAGGTCTTCCTTCCATATTTGTAGTCAATGAAAATTTAATGAACAGGGAGAATTATGTAAAGAAGCCGAATGAAATTGCCAGGGACATAGCTATGTTTTCAAATATCATAGGCACTATGGTAGGGATGTTGATCAGCGATTTTCACTGATGTCAACCTAAGCAGCACCAAGGGCTAACCCAATATTGCATGGGAATTTTTACCTACCAAATTACTATATTCTAGTTCAAGAATTCTTTCAATGGTTTCTACTTGTCGAGATTTTTCCATTGATATATGGCATGCCACGTAATTCTTCACGGTTTGAGAGATGTTCATGTTTGAAGTTTGTACCCCCAGTTAGTGGGTTAAAACCCCATGGGGTTGTGGCATGGGTCATTAAAAAGTCATAATTAATATTTTTTAAGCTCCTAAAATCCCTCTCACGTTCATTTGTTGAAGCCCCTCTCAACCTAAGCATTTATAAAAATTTTGATCCTCATATCCTCCTCATGAAAGGGATTTTGCCATTTGAAACAGGTCATCGTGGGATTTTTGGTCTAAATTTTTTTCTAAGAAGGTTTAGAAGCTGAAATTTTTTTTAGGTGAAGCTGAAATTTTTTTGAGGTGAAGCAGAAATCCTGAGGAAGCTTCTGTGAAAATTTTAGATCAAGGTGCGCAACATTTTCGACGATATGATTTGTGGAAGTCAATGTTTTTGTAGGCTCCTGAAATTCATCTCAAAGAAGTGACCTTGGGAAAATAATCATAAATCTCACTCTAAGTATCAAATTGGAATTTCGTAAAATGTGGAAGATAGTGCACAGACTGTATTTTTCGCTCTATCAGTTTTAGAGCCGAATGAAGAAACAGTGACATGTGGCAGGTTGTACAAGTTCGCTCTACTGAAATAGTCCATAATTATGGCATTGTGAGAGATTGGGTATAACTCTCTCTTGAAGAATCAAAATTGGGTCAGACCTGTGGCATTGGAAAGATGACTTCGAGGAATAATACAGGACCAATAATCAGATATTGGGGATATGAATAACAGAGATACACCAGATTCAATATCGAGCTCCTAGAAGGAAAGAAAAATCTAGATCATGTGTTTTCAAGGGCTGCAAAGGACCAAAATTTATAGGGCAGCAAAGCAAAACAAGGTGCAGTAGAGGGTAGCATGACAAGAGCAGCAACCAAGGTGTGGAACAGCAGCAAGAAGCTCATCACATGAAGTATTCAAGTGGGTAACAATGCATACAATCATTGTAAAGGTATCATTGTATTTAGTCATTGTAAATACATTATTGTACAAATTGTACTAGTGTTTATCTGCCAAGAGTTGAAGAGGCAATGTCGGGTGGTCTAAGATCATCATTAGGTGGTTGTGTCAAAGTTGGGGTTATGATCTAGTGTATCTTATTCTTCTACATCATTCTATATCATTGTAAAGTGGACCATTTTCCCTTGTATGGGAGTCCATTCTTCTTTTATTCTTCTATAGGGTGGTAGGGTGGTGCTAGGGTGAGTTGTAGCTCATTGGGTGTTGGGGAATCTGTTCAGTTGAGTACTGAAGAATCTCAGGCATTGGAGCATCCATCCAGTGGGAGCTGGAGAAGAATGATTTTCTAGATTCTAGGAAGTTGGAGCTTTATTTTCAATTGGAGTTGAATATTAAAGAATTATTAGAAAATCATTAGGTGATTTTTGTCTCGGAGTGGGTTTCCACCTTAAAATTTGTGTGCATTTGTGTTCCTTTTGTTTACTGCTATCATTGTACAAACATTAATAATAATTGAAGATTAACTAATGCTCTAATTGAAAGAAATACTGATTCACCCCTCCCTGAGTATTTCCAACAATTGGTAGTAGAGCTTGGTTCCTTCAATAGCAGTTTAACAACTGGAAGGAGGTCATGGAGCATAACAAGAATTGTGTACCTCTGTTCAATGAAAATAATTATGCACTCTGGAAAGGAAGAATAGAGGTCTATCTATTGGTGCAAGGTTACGAAGTATGGGACACTGTTCAAAATGGATTTACATCAACCGCGGATGAACAAGGTAAGAAGAATTTGGTAAATGATGCAAAAGAAAAGAATATTATTATCAGTGGACTTATTAAATCTGCTTATCATAAGGTGTTGGGTTGTAAAACTGCCAAAAATGTATGGGACAAGCTTGAGAATATATTTGCAGGTGACTCAAATGTCAAAGAATAAAAGCTTCAAATATATAGAGAAAAAATTGAGCAACTCATACTGAAAGAAGATTGCAACATTGCTGTATACTTCCAATACATTTATGAAATAACCAATACTCTGGATGGATTGGGAGAGCCAGTTGATGAGAATACTATTATACGGAAGATTCTTAGAATGTTACTAGGGAGATTCAACCCAAAGGTATCGGTCTTAGAATACAGTTCAAATCTAGACAAACTCAGCAAAGATGAATTACATGGAGTTCTCATAGCATATGAAACGAGACTTGTTGAAGAAGAGGGTACTTCAAATCTAGAAACTACGTTCGTTGCATCTAAGAAAACCAATAAGGACAAACAACCTTCAATTGAAATGACATGTACCTGCAAGTGTGAAGAAAAGGGAGATGATGGAGAAGGTCTTTCATATGAATAATATGCTTACTTTACGAGAAAACTAAAAACTGGTAAGGGAAAATTCAAAGGTAAAATTCCATTGATATGTTTCGGTTGTGGTGAGTTTGGGCATTTCGCAGCAAAATGTCCAAACAAAAGTGATGGCAACTCAAAAGGAAAGAAAGGCTTTAAGAAATTCAACAAGAAAAGCAAAAATAAAGGATCCAAAAGGAACTTTCTCTCTAAAGAATATATCTCATCATCCGATGAATAAAGTGACTGCAAAGAATAAGCGAATGAGAAAGTATTTTTTATGGCCAAGCACAATAAATAAGAAGTATCAAACAATGAAGAAGAAGGGTTGACCATAGAAGAATTTTATGAGGCAATCAAGCTTATAAAAGAGCTCAATGCTGAGAAGATTCATTCCAATACTCTTGAAGAACAAGTTCAAGGTCTCAAAATTGAAGTTGAGGAACAAAAATGTATTGAAGAGACACTTCAAAAGAAGTTGGAAGAAAGAAACCAAGAAAGGGAAACATTAGATGCCAAAGTAGTCTAGCTGCGTAAGGAAGTGAAGAAGGGAAAAACTGTCCAAAACTATGCCAACAGCTCAAGGGTATTGGAAGAACTCATTAACAATCAATGATCTTACAACAACAAAACTGGCCTCGGTTACAAAGAAGAAGAAGTAGGACCTTCTACAAAAAAATACAATGAACCTATGAGATCTAACATACATGTAGACTTCATTGGACAAGATTTGCAAGCACATTCTTGGAAGATGATTCCTCGACGAATATTTCCATCCAGGTACCAACATATTTTTCATGGCTATTGTTATTCATGTAGAAAATCTGGTCATAAAGCTGTAGAATGTTGCATGTACCCTAGGAACCAATACAATTCCAGGAGATCCTTCAAATATGAACCTCTCAGGGCTCAATGAAACATCAATAGATTTGAACATTTAGGAAATAATATGGAATGTTACAAATTTTAGAACTTTGGACACATAGCCAAAGACTGTAGACTTGAAAATCCTCCAAAAGAATCTTCGAAGCCACAAAATGAACGAACATGGAAGAAGAAGAAGACTAATAATTGTGCTCTTTCTCTCAAGGCTCAAAACAACAAATATGTGTGGTATGTTGACAACGGATGCTCAACGCATATGACTGGAGATAGAAGGAAATTTGTATCTCTGAAAGAGAAAAAGGATGGAACCGTATCCTTTGGAAATGATGGATCTTCAAATGTTATAGGATCCGGTACCATCACTCTCGGAAACAAAAATGTTATAGCCAAGAATGTTCTATTGGTTGAAAACATGAATCACAATCTACTCAGTGTTGGACAAATGTGTGATCAAGGACACACAACGCTATTCAACTCCACAAAATGTGAAATCAAGAAAGGCAGGTATGGTAAAATTGTGGCTACAGCAAGTTGAGCTCCGAATGACATATATGTTCTAGATGAAGAAACTAAAGCATGTATACTAGCTAAATAAGATGAAAGTTGGTTATGGCACAAACGAATGGGTCACATAAACTTTGAAAATCTTGTCAGGATAAGCAAAAAGGAAGAAGTATGAGAAATGACGAAAATCTCAAAACCTTCCAACACACTATGTGAAGCCTGTTGGCATGGAAAGTAGACAAAAGTCCAATTTAAAACAAAATAACACTTTACATCAAATCCATTGGAATTGATACATACTAATATATGTGGTCTTGTGATAACAAAAGGCTTATATGGAGAATTATATTTCATGTTAATGATAGATGACTATACCAGGATGATAGCAGTTAGTTTCCTAAAGAAAAAATCTGAAGCATTTGAGTGCTTTAAGATCTACAAGGAGTTGGTTTAAAATGAAACTGATTTGAAAATAAAATGTCTTAGATCAGATAATGGTGGAGATTTCGCTTCCAAATTATTTCATCAATATTGTGACGAAAATGGAATAAAAAGACAATTTTCAACAACATGAACACCTCAGCAAAATGGAGTTGTTGAAGAAAGAATAGAACCATACAGGAAATGGGTAGAACAATGTTAAAGGACTCAAAATTGGATGAAAAATTCTGGGTTCAAGCAATTGATATGGCAGTCTTCATTATCAACCGAAGTCTTCTAAAAAATAATTTCAACAAGACTCCATATGAATTATGGAAATGAAAACTAGCTAATGTAAAATATTTCAGAATCTTCGGAAGCAAATGTTATATCAAAAGAGAAGATCAAAATTTGGGTAATTTTGAATCACGTGTTGATGAAGGTATCTTTTCTGGTTACTCACACAAAATAAAGGCCTATAAATGTTATAATCTAATACAGAAATAGATAGTGGAGAGCATAAATGTTACATTTGACGAAGATGGTGTTCTTGCAAATAATGATGAGGATCTAGAATCTTTGAAACTTGAGACAGGGGCTGAAAAAAAACACAGATAAAATTGTAGAACAAGAAGCAACTATCAACGAGGAAGAAGTAAATAATGATTATCAATATATACCAGAACAACAACAACAAGCTCCTCCAAGGAGAACAAAAGAATGGATTCAAAAGAACCATCCATCAAATCAAATCATTGGTGACATAAATGAAGGTCGACAGCTTCGTTCATCACAACAAGCTCACATTGCTTTTCTAGCAACCTTTGAGCCTAGTAGTTTTGAGGAAGCCAACCATAATGAACATTGGGTAGCAGCTATGAATGAAGAATTGGATCAAATCGAGAAGAATAACACCTGGGAATTAGTTCCATGAACAAAAGGTAAAAAATTCATTGGGACTAAATGGGTGTTCAGGAACAAATTGAATGAAGATGGGCAGGTTACCAGAAACAAAGCAAGATTAGTTTGCAAAGGCTATGCACAAGTGGAAGGGATTGATTTCGACGAAACATTTGCACCAGTTGCTAGAATGGAATCCATTTGAATGTTTCTCACCTATGCATGTTCAAGAAAAATCAAAGTCTACCAAATGGATGTTAAGTCAACATTTCTGAATGGAGAATTAGAAGAATAAGTTTACTCAAACAACCTGAAGGTTTTCTACTATCAGAAAAAGAAGACTATGTATTTTTTTAATCATAAATCTTCCAAGAAATCACATAAGAAATTTAGGAACCGTCGCATTTCGAACTACAAATTGTAGTTCATCATTGGGATAATGAATATTGGATGATCTGACATACACATTTATACCAGGAAGAGAGAAGCAACGGTCAAAACCCAAGAAAAATTAAAAAGTTAAAAAACGGTAAAAAATAATATTAAAAATATAAAAATAAGACTATGTTTGCAGGTTAAAGAAGGCTCTATATGGTCTCAAGAAGGCTCCCAGAGCATGGTATGCTCATCTTGATAGATATCTATGTCAACAAGGGTTCAAGAAAGGTACTATTGATAGAAATCTTTATGTACAAATAGATAAAGACAATTTAACAATCGTTGAGGTATATGTGGATGATATAATATTTGGTAGCAATGATGATCGACTAAGTAAGAACCTTTCTACAAAGATGAAAAGTGAGTTCGAGATGTCTTTACTTGGTGAGCTGACATACTTCTTAGGGCTTCAAATATCTCAGCAAGAGAAATTAATATTTATATGTCAAGCCAAGTACATCAAGGAAATGCTCTAGAAATTCAAAATGGAAGATTGCAAACTCGTCCTTACTCCATGGTAATAAGTTGCAAATTGAGCATAAAAAACTCATCTAAGGATGTGGATCAGATGTTGTATATATTTATGATTGGTAGTCTTCTATATGTAACAGCCTCTTGGCCAGATGTTATGCAAGCAATTGGATAAGTAGCAAGATTCCAAGTAGCACCAAAAGATTCACATATTATTGTCGTCAAAAGAATTCTTCAATATCTAAAGGGCACAGAAGAATATGGCTTGTGGTATCCCAAGGGTAACAATCTCATTATTCAAGCCTTTACAGGTGCAGATTGGGCAGGAAGTGTTGATGATCGTAAGAGTACTAGTGGAGCAGCATTCTATCTAGGTGGTTGTCTCATATCATGGTTGAGAAAAAATCAAACCTAAATCTCGTTACCTACAGTGGAAGCAAAATACATTGCAGTTTCATCATGTTGTACTCAAGTCCTTTGGATGAAACAAATTTTGCAAGATATTCAAGTACGATTCAGTGAGCCTATTCCCATATTCTATGAAAACACTAGTGCCATCAGCATCTCCAAGAATCCTGTCATGCATTCAAAAACAAAACACATTCCGATCAAATATCATTTTTCTAGATAACAAGTCACTAAAAATAATATCAAACTTGAGTATGTTTGTACAAAAGAACAAATTTTTAATATTTTCACTAAACCTTTACCTCATGAAGCATTTGAATATCTTCTTCAAAAGCTTGGGATTCTCCCAAGTTCTCATTAGATTATAGGTTTGCAGGACGGTTGTGTGTCAGGGGGAGTGGAAGTGTGTACAGGTCCGCAGGATGGTTGTCTTTCAGGGGGAGTTACCCTTTCCCATTGATGTCAAAGGGGGAGATAATGTTGTAGGAGGAGGTTTCATGATCGCAGGGGGAGTACTTATGTTGCCATCATTGCCAAAGGGGGAGATTGTTGATCATCGCTTGTCATTGATGTCAACCCAAGCAGCACTAGGGGCTAACCCAATATTGCATGGGAATTTTGACCTACAAAATTACTATATTCTGGTTCAATAATTCTTTTGATGGTTTATACTTGTCGAGATGTTTCCGTTGATATATGGCACACCACGTAATTCTTCACAGTTTGAGAGATATCCATGTTTGAAGTTTGTACCCACATTTAGTGGGCTAAAACCCCATGGGGTTGTGGCATGGGTCATTTAAAAGTCATAATTAATATTTTTTAAGCTCCTATAATTCCTCCCACATTCACTTGTTGAAGCCTCTCTCAACCTAAGAATTTATATAAATTGTGATCCTCATATCCTCCTCATGCAAGGTATTTCGCCATCTGAAATAGGTCATCGTGGAATTTTCACTCTAAATTTTTTTCTAAGAAGGTTCAGAAGCTGAAATTTTTATGAGGCAAAGCTGAAATCCCGAGGAAGCTGCTGGGAAAATTTCAGATCAAGGTGCACAATATTTTCAGTGATATGATCTGTGGAAGTCAGTGTTTTTGCAGGCTCCTGAAATTCATCTCAAAGAAGTGACCCTGGAAAAATCATCATAACTCTCTCTCTATGTATTGGATTTTAATTCTGTAAAATGTGGTAGATATTTCATAGAATATGGTTTTGGGTCTATCAATTTCAGAGCCGAATGAAGAAACAGTGACACGTGGCATGCCGTACAAGTTCGCTCTGCTGAAATAGTCCATAATTAGGGCATTGTGAGAGATTGGTCATAACTCTCCCTTGAAGAATCAAACTTGGGGCAGAGCTGTGGCATTGGAAATAAGACTCATAGGACTACTGCAGGACCAAAAATCAGATATTGGGGATTTGAAATAACAAGGATACACCAGATTCAATATCAAGCTCCTAGAAGGCAAGAAAAAGCTAGATCATGTGTTGTCAAGGGCTGCAAAGGACCAGAATTTATAGGGCAGAACAGAAAAGCAAGGTGTAGCATAGGGTAGCATGACAAGAGCAATAACCAAGGTGTGGAACAGCAGCAAGAAGCTCATCACACGAAGTCTTCAAGTGGGTAGCACTGCATACAATCATTGTAAAGGTATCATTGTACTTAATCGTTGTAAATACATTATTGTACAAATTGTACTAGTGTCTATCTGCCAAGAGTTGAAGAAGCAGTGTCGGGTGGTCTAGGATCATCATTAGGTGGTTGTGTCAAAGTTGGGGTTATGATGTAGTGTATCTTCTTCTTCTACATCATCCTATATCATTGTAAAGTGGACCATTTTCCCTTGTACGAGAGTCCATTCTTCTTTTATTCTTCTATAGGGTGGTACGGTGGTGCTAGGGTGAGTTGTAGTTCATTGGGTGTTGGGGCATCTATTTAGTTGACTACTGAAGAATCTCTAGCAGTGGAGTGTCCATCCAGTGGGAGCTAGAGAAGAATGCTTTTCTAGATTCTAGGAAGTTGGAGCTTTATTTTCAATTAGAGTTGAATATTAAATAATTATTAGAAAATAACTAGGTGGTTTTTGTCTCGCAGTGGGTTTCCACCTTAAAAACTGTGTGCATTTGTGTTCCTTTTGCTTACTGCTATAATTTTACAAACACTAATAATAATTGAATATTAACTAATGCTCTAATTGAAATAAATACTGATTCACCCCCCCTCTCAGTATTTCCAACAAGGGAAAGTGTTCTTGGAGGCATTGACTCATGACCTTTTCATCTAGCATGAGATAAACCACGTTTTTGTGGTGAAACCAAATTTTTCTAAGTATATTGGAGTAGATGAAATCTACAGGAAGGTCATCAAGTTAACTATCCCTGATGAAGATCGATTGGATAAGTTTACTGAATTCCAAGAGTAAAAAGTAACAAAGAATAGTCATCTGCATCCAGCTAATAGGACAACACATCAGGAAACATTACAGCCAGCGCAACCTACAAATAGGCCTACTCAGCAACTAATTCCTTGAAAGTAGTGACAAAATTCCAGATCACCCACATCGAGCCTATATTTTGTCACATTTAGATTTTATTGTTAGATTTAGTCTAATAATACACCGTCTGTTGAGACAACATTTATTATAATCAATTTTGTAATATTTTAGTATAAATACTTCATTGCTTGAAGTATTAGAGGTTGATTCTTGAACATATTTTTTCTACTGCGCAATTGTAAATTCCAAGTTTTTGCTAGAGCATCAATAATACAAAGAATTATTTTAGGATTCATGTGGTGTAATTATTGGTGGAGTGTTTCTACCGTTTATGTGTTTTCCATTGTTTTCCCTTTCTCTGTTGATCATATTTCTTAATTGTAAAACATAAAGTGTGATGAATAGGACATTTTATTTAAAACACCTTATTTTGGCTTCTTTTACAATTTAAATGTTTTCTACTTGAATTCAAATTGAAAAATACCTAAATTATTTTCAGTCTCAACTGAAATTCACTCTTATGCCATATCCATTTTTCATTTAATAATATTAAAGAATCCAATGAATACAACCTATATTTTCCTATTATAACTCTTTTAAAAATTGATGAAAAATCCAGTTTTATGTTTTGACTCCATTTCCCAACAGGAAAATAAATATTTAATCAACCAAATCAATAAAAATCAAACAACCACCAAGTACAATCATAACTAGCCTAATACCTATTCAAAACAAAGTTAAATCTTAAAGATAGATCCCTCTCTTAAGCTGGCAGGGCTAGATCCTAGCTTCCAAAGTGTTTTTGATGCTGTCCTCTATGTTTATTATACCAATTTAAAAAATTATAGAATGATAACATAGTGGCAACCATACTTGAGACGAATTGAAAAAATTGAAAATCGTTTCGAATTCATAACCCTAGTTAAAACATTGTATGATAGGAATACTTCAAGATTGGTTTTATTTTCAATAATGTAAATAATAGGTGTGTGTGTGTACCTTTATATCGTAACTCTGGCTGCTAAAAGAGCCTATACTAGAGCTCATCTTGATCCAAAGCCTTCAGAAATTGTAGATGACCCTGAGAAAATACCGAAAAGAAAGAGCATAACAGAAAGTGAAGGAAGTAGTATTTTTCCCTGATAGAGTAGATTCACTCCCAAAAGACTTTGTAACTCTACAAGACATTGAATCTGATTTTACAAAGCTTATCTAAAACTAAATAAGCCAAATGGGAAGACCAAATAGTAGTAGATCAAGCTACATTAAGAAGAAATTCTTTTGAAGCTCAATATGCTCTTGCTAATATAGACCTTCAAATCCTCCAAGACTTTGAAAAATTACGGGGTTTAGTCTCAGGATTAAACCTTTATGTTCATGAAGCTTATGTCCAGCATTCTGTAGAACTTTCTACTCTCACTTCTTATGCAGAATCATCCACCTCATCACAATCTGTGCATCCTATATCAGCAAGTCCTACCCCTTTTGTAGTTTCTACAACTAATCTGGTTATTTCCCATAAATCATTAATTCCTATCCCTTATGTAGATTCTAAAACTACTCCAGTAATTTCTCACCAAGCAATTCAAACCCCTTCTTCTCCCCATTCCTCAAATACAATCCAACCTTCATCTCCACCAAAACCCTAAGTTTCAGGTTAGCCTTTACCTTACATTCAACCTCCACCTTTCATCCAACAACCACATCATATTGTTCATCCTCATATCCCCATAATGGCATCTAGATATGCTCCCCTTGTCCTTTAAGCTCCTTTGGCAAACATGCCACAAGATCATCAAACAAGAATCCCTCAATTTGATGGAACTATACCTATCACTGCCTAACAACATGTAGACATGATGAATGACAGTTTTGACATTCAGGAGGTAGATGCGAGATTGTAAAACTTAGGTTGTTTTCACAAAGTCTCATAGGAGAGGTGAGGAAATGGTCTAGAGAATTACCACCTACTAGTATTAATGATTTTCCTGGATTCCATCAAACATTCCTTACTACGTGGGAAATTAAGAAAAACCATCTTTAGATTTTATCGGAATATGAAAGCATTAGGAGGGGATGAGGGGAAAGTGTTAAATACTATTGCACTAGATTCAATAGTGTATACAATGCAATCCCCGCTAATATTAGAACACCACAGGGCTTAGCCCTAATCGAATTCTCAGATGGTTTTGAGGCAGACATGGATTACCAACTTAGAGATATGAATTCATCCACACTAGAATAAATGTAAAGGGATGAAATGAGTGTGAAAGAAAATATGTTAGCAAAGAGAGCTAGACTTTGGAATGAAAGGAGAGTAACCATAAAAGAGGAACCCTCTACTTCTTTTGTTGATGCTAAAATTGATTCCTTAGTTATAACAATAGAAAAAATGATGGAGAGGATTAATTTGAATGAGAGGGATGAACCTAGGGAAAATCAACCTGCACCTCAAAATGAAAATCAAAATCCTAGGAGAAATCCTCCCCAAATAAAACAAAGAGAGCAGAGGGGTCCTAATCAAAAAATTAGACCTCCTTTAAAGAATATTTATGTAGATGATGATGGAGAGGTAGTAGAAGAAGTGGAAGACAATCAGATAAATTTAATGGGTATCAATGATGATGAAATTGTGTTTCTTACTCACGAAGAACAAGATTTGTTCCAATTATCCCAAACTGAACTTGATTATGAGGAATAAAATGACTATAAGAAGGGATTTGAAAACACTATCATGGAATTACATAGACAATATAATCTTAGGAGTAAGAAAACATTAGATGCTCCAAACAAAAAGACTAATGAAAACCCTGTCAAGAAAATTTCTGACACCACACCAAAGAAAACTCCAGAAAAAGTTGCAAAGAAAACTGCTGATAGTTCTAGAAAAAAGACAGTTGAAATTCCTGCTAAAAATATTGTTGAGAGTACCTCCAAAAATACTCAAAAAAACATTCCTACCACCAGCCACCAAAAAGAAAATGTGCCAAAAGATATTGCTGATAAATTTTACTTTCTGAACTTAAATAAATTTCAAACATCATTCAATATTGAAAATGAATCAGAAAAGCTAAAAATTCCTATCCCTTTGATCGAGTTAATGAATAAAAATATGTACAAAAATCAATTTATTGAAGCTTGAACATAGCAGAAAACAATGATACTGTCAATATCATCCTCAATTATTATTTGGTCCAGAGGTAGATGGTAAACCACAAGAAGGAGGAGTTCCTCCATTTTATGTCAGTCTTAATGTTCATGATAAAATTCTCCACAATGCTATGTTAGACTCAGGTGCCTCACACAATTTGATGCCAAAATCATTTATGGAGAAATTTGGTCTTGACATTACTAGGCCTTACAATGTTTTGTATTATTTTGATTCAAGAAAAGTAATATGTTTAGGTCTCATTAAGGATATATGTGTCACTTTAGCCCAAATCCCAGCTAAGAGTCTAGTTATGGACATAGTGGTGGCTGACATTCCCCCAAAGTATGGCATGTTGTTTCCACTCTCTTAGGGAAAAAAATTACAAGGTACCCTACAAATGGATATGACTTATGCAACCATCCCACTGTTTGATCAACAAAGAAGACTATATAGGGAAACCTTAATGAAATACAGGGTGACTAGTCAAGAGAAGCCACATAATTACCCCCTTCACTCCGTTCATTATGATTTAGACTCCTTCATTCTATATAATGATGGAGAAAATGATGCTCAGGTTACCAGTGCTGAAAATGGCATTTGTGAAACACATGAAAATCAAACACAAATTGTACAACAAAAAACTGAAACTGAACCTTTTTAGAACATGAGTTTTGATGGTTCTTGTAGTAGAGAAGGGTCAAGAGTAGGCGTGTGGGTCTCAAATTCAGGAAATAGTCATGCAAAAGGTCATTCATATAAACTAAATTTTCAATGTACCAATAACATAGCAGAATATGAAGCACTTCTATTAGGATTGCAATTTTTGAAGAAATTAGGTTCTAAAATAATTTATGTTCATGGGGTTTCTGAATTGATTATTAAATAGATTAAAGGAGAGTATGTTCCAAAAATTCTAGATTGAGAGCATACAAAAATGTTGTACTTGATTTCTTACACACTTTGTAGAATATGATCTTGTTGTGATACCTAGAAATCAGAATGTCCTATCTAATGTTCTGGCTTTTTTATCCAGCACATGCAAAATGCCTCATCCCAATAAACAATATACAGTGGAATTTAAACACCATCCATTTGTACCAGATAACATGAGGTATTGGTAGGTATTTGGAAATGATAAACAAATAGAAAATTTTCTGCAGTCTAAAGATGAGTATGAGAAAAATAACATAGACTTAGATTGTCAAGTAGAAAATCAGTTAGTTATACATACTAATGCAGAAGATCAGTTTGATAAACTAGATGTAAATATCTCTATAGATGAATTTGTACATAAATTAGAATTGCACGAAATTGATCCAGAAAAAATAATAATTTGAAGTACTTCAGATTAAATATAATATTTTACCTAGAGGTCTAGGGATGCCCGGGCTACCTCACTTAACCCACATTCACACTCTATGCATATACAAATAATGCACTTCAATGTTCTTCAATGTTTTATCCAAATAATTTTAAATCTGGTCAAACGCTAACACACGAAGCTTCTCATAACTTACTGGTTATAAAACCATACAACTTAGAATGTCAGTTCTCTATGCAGAGGCTTATATATGGCTTAACATCCTTATGAATAATTCCATATTACAACCACATTCATAATTATCTGAATTAATTATTCAAATTGTAATTAAACACTAGCCAAGTCTTTGGCTCTCACTTTAAACTTAACCATCAAATTTTATTAAAACCCAAGGTACCAGCTTACCTTTCATATATAACTATAACGTGCCCCCAGCATACGATTCATTCATACAAGGGCCCACACCATTCATCAAACATACAAAGGTCACACGGAAATTTAAGTTATCTCAAAGTTTGATCTTGGTTAATCATGAACCAACACACCAATGCATGTATTAACACTAACCCCGACCACAGGATATTCACATACCTCTCTATTCAAATCGGACGGCTTGTAACTCATCGCATTCCATCCAAACAATCTAACGATTATTGATCCATGCAAATCTGCATGCTTTTCAACCGTTAACACTTCCGCAACTAGGAGATGCAGCCACCGTTGATTTCCACAAGCCATGATTGGACGAGTATAGCACATATCGCATTTTTTTAACCTCTGAGCGTTAACGCTCAGAAAAAATGAAAAATGGGCAGTTTTAAATTACTGCCTTATGCCACCTATTGAGCACAGGGATGTATCGCAATTTATTTTGTGATTCCACTTACCACTTTTAAATTATGTGAACCCACTGGTTTTTCGAGCCTCGATTTCACTGTTGCTCCTCATGGTTCCATTACCGACTCACTTCTGCTTTCAATACTAATTCGTGGCTTTGCTTCCTCTATAGACTTGTGTTCTTATCAAAAGGCTGAAACTCATCGATTTATATGTATTGAGGTTTGACACCCAACCAATGTCGACTATGCAATCGAATCACTTCTTTTCCATGTGGGCTTAATAGCATGGATGAGATACTAGATCAATCCTCATTGTTGGAAAATGAAGTCCCATTCAACTCAAGTACAGAATAAAAGGTTACTTTTATTCTTCTTCACACAGGAACTTAATACATATAGTCCGATCTTATCCAAATTTGTTTAATAGAATTATCAATGGAATTTCTAAGAACAAGATTCTTCTTTTTCATATATATACTGATATATACAGAGTATATATATAACCTATTAACTTTAAAAGAATCGAAACCCTCCTTCCACCAATGAACACAGAATTCGATTTAAACTTAGTGCCTTACACAAGAATCCTTCCTTCTCGGAATCGATCCATTCTGTGATCAATTCTTCCAATTCTACAGTCACAATCAATCAATATTGTAACCCATTTCATGAACATAACTCAGAAAATTAAGCTTTGTATTAATACACACAATCTCATACACGAGTCAATCTGACTCTGAATTCCTCTGTATTAATTAACCTCAATTAATTACAAACTTACTTCCTCTATGGCCTGATCTTCAATCCTGTGGCTTTCTATCCTCCTACTCTATCTCTGAACAACTATGAACTCTACTCTCCTACTCTACATGTGCTTATTTTTATACAAGAGATGAATGAATCGATTCAACTTCTTTAACAGCTCAAAAAAGACTCTTGGGATTCTCCAAGGTCCTTAAGTTAGACTTAATTCCTAAAACAACTGAAACTGACTCTTCACCTTCCTAAATAATCAACTTCCCTCATGTTCTCTAGTGGTTAGAGAACATTTACAATTCCTCACCATTTTATTCAAAATACTAATATTTACATGAGAATTTAAAAACATGAGACCCCCCTAGGTCTTAGAAAAGTACAAAGTATTTCTAGAGCCTAATGCCCCTGCATCATCTACTTCCATTAGAAGAGCTTTTTGATTTCAATGGTGTAGCAAAAAAGCCAAAAATAGAGCCCATGAGGGAAAATGTAGAAGAATGTAATATAGGTAGTGAATAGAATCCTAAAATAAAAAAACTCTCAAAATCACTGCCTACTGTTGCAAAACGAGAATACATATATCTATTCAAAGAGTTTTTTGATGTCTTTGCTTGGAGCTATGAGGATCTTAAAGCATATGACACTAGTATCATACAACATAAAATCCCAGTCAAGGAAGATCAAAAACCATTCAAACAAAAGCTTCGTAGAATAAATCTTGTTCTAGTGCCTTTGATTGAGAAAGAGGTCAAAAAGATGTATCATGCTAAAATTATTGTCCCTCTCAGATACTCTAAATGGGTGTTTAACATAGTACCTACTAGGAAGAAAACTGGAGAAATCCGATTATGCATTGATTTTAGAAAACTTAACAAGGTCTCCCTGAAAGATAACTACCCTTTACCAAAAATGGATCATATATCATAGAAGGTAGTAGGGTCTAGTAGGATATCCTTGTTAGATGGTTTCTTAGGTTATAACTAGGTCCTATTATATCCTGATGATTAGGATAAAACAACTTTAACTACTCTATGGGGGACCTTCATGTATGTGAATATGCCCTTTGGGTTACTGAATGCTAGGGCCACATTTGAAAGAGCAATGGATATCTCCTTTGATGATGAGATTTCCCATTTTATTGTGATTTATCTTGATGACATTATTGTATGTTCAGAGACTGATGAAGAACATTTGAGGCATCTAAGAATAGTGTTTGAAAAGTGTAGAAGGTTTGGTATCTCATTAAATCCTAAGAAAACATTGTTTGGCCTTGAGGAAGGTAAGCTTCTTGGTCATATTATTTCTAAGGATGGAATTAGGATTGATCCCAACAATATTGAAGCAATATTAAAAATCAGTCACCCTAGAAACATCAAAGAGATTCCGTCTTTTATTGGAAAAAATAATTTCCTAAGGAGATTCATTCCTAATCTTACAGAGCTTCTTAGAAATATAAAAAATATGCTTAAAAAGAATTCAGAAATTAGACGGAGTATTGAGGCTAGACAATATTCTGATTTAATTAAAAAAGCATTAACAAAAGCACCAATGTTGATTAGTCTAGATTTTACCAAATATTTTATTATCTTTTCTTTTGCTTCTAAACACATTGTTGCAGCTATTTTATTGTAGAAAAATGAGGAAGGATTTGAACATCCTATTGCATTTTTCAAGAAGCCTTTAAGCGATGCATCTTTGAAATATAATATCGTGGAAAAATAGGCCTTGCATTGGTTAAACCAATAAAATATTTTAGAGTATATATTTTGCATTCACATATTATTTCATATGTACCTAATTCATTTGTCAAAGATATTTTGACACAAAATGGACTAGATGGCAAACGAGGAAAATGGATTGCTCCCATCCTTGAGTATGACTTAGAAATCGAACCAACCAAGTTGATCAAAGGATAAGGACTGGACAAACTAAGGGAACAGTCTAATTTCCATGCATTAGACATCAACTTTGTTGTTGCATTGGATGATCAAGAGGAACAGGCAACTCCACAGATCGATGAATCATTTGTTAACTCACCCTGCTATGCAGACTTCTTGTATGTTTTATTCAATTTAAATGCTTCTCTTGGTCTAACAGAAACAAAGACAAGATTTATAAAATTAAAGGTAGTTAAGTTTAGCATCATAGAAATTTTTTTATATTGGAATATGATGGTGACATTTTACTTAAGTGCTTGTTGAAGGATGATGCAGAGAAAATCATGTAGGAGTTCCATGAAGGTGACTGTGGTGGCCATCTCTATTGCAAAACCACTACCAATAAATTCCTCAGGGCTGGTTTTTACTGGCCTACCCTTTTCACTGACATTCATAAGAAGGTAACTTCATTCCATAAATGCTAGATTTTTGAAGGAAAAAGAAATATCCTACCCCTACCATTAAAACCTATTTCAGTTGAGAGCCATTTTCAACAGTGGGGACTAGATTTCATTGGTGAAATGCATCCTCCTTCCTCTGGAAAACACAAGTGGATTATAACAGCCACATAGTACTTTACTAAATGGATAGAGGCCACCCCTTCCAAATATGATACTGATGCTATCATTATTAAATTTCTTGAGACCAATATTCTTTCTAGATTTGGTTGTCCTAGAAAATGTATTATTGACAATGCAAAAAATTTTAAATCTAAGAAAATGATTGAATTTTTTAATAAATACCACATTACTTTGGGACATTCAACAATTTATTACCCTCAACGTAATGGGTTGACTGAATCCTCAAATAAGAGTCTAGTAAATATCATTAAAAATTTGTTGGAAGAAAACAAGAAATCTTGGCACAACAAGTTGGTTAATGCAATTGGGCTGACAAAATTACTACAAATAAGTCAATTGGTATGTCACCATACTAATTAGTAGGAATGGATAATATGTTTCCATCATTTTTAGGAGTACTAGTCATGAAGTCAATACAAGAATTACACGTTGAGCCAAATGATATACAAAGAAGAATCAATCAAACCTTTCAGTTGCAGCAGTCAAGGGAGGAGGTCTACAACAAAACTCAAGTGATTCAAGAAAATGTCAAAAAAAATTGACGGAAAGACTAAAGTAGATGACTTCAACATTGGAGAAAAAGTTCTAAGGTGGGATTCTAGGAGAGAAGACAAAGGTAAACATGATAAATTTGATAACCTTTGTAAAGGGCCATACATTATTTATGCTTTTAGGGGAAATAATGCATTCTTTCTCAAGGACCTGGATGGAGCAGAGTTACCTAGTGGTCCTGTCAATGGCAGGATGTTGAAGCACTACTTTTCTTAGCAAAAATATTTTTTCTTACATCATTGTAAATATCACAGTCTATATTGATTTGATTGGATAACTTGGTGATTGGAGTTGAATCCCATAAAGAAGGCCCTAAACCCTGATTGACAAGTTATCATAAGTACCTTAACAACAAAATAAATCAGATGCAGACATTTTAGACATTGGATAATCAAGGCTACTGATCATATGCTCTTGACACTTCACATGGATAATTTCCATCCCCAGCTGGAGTCACTATTAGAGTCCTATATTTTATAGGATCTCAAGGTGATTGAATATTTCATATTTGTTGTTTTACATTGTAAATAATTTTGAATTTTCAAATAATTTCCAAAAAAATATTATATATCAAAAGAAAATCAAAAGAGGGTATGTCAAAAGAAAGAAAATTGAAAAAAGAATAAAAGAGAATAAAACCCCAAAAAATAAAAATAGAAATAATACTGAAAGTGCTGCAAATTAAATGTGACTACTGTTAAATCAGTTTCCTTTATGCCAAAATCCAATAAGATTATGTGTAGCTCATCTTAAAATTCCACAATGAATAGATTTGTTTTTCCAATCATACAACTTAATCATGACGGAACAATTGTAAATTTCATGTAAAATAGATTAGTGAATAAAGATTTTTCAAATAGTTTAATCTTGACAAATCAGTAGTTAGGTAGAAAATGAGATTAATTCAACAGTCTAACCTGAATCAATACGAGAATAAGTGATAGATTAGGTAATATATATATATATATATATATATATATATATGTATATATATATATATATGTAGGTTTGCTAGATTAAATGCACCCTAAAGAAAGAAGATGAAAAAATGTTTGCTTAGAAAAATAATTGAAAGTGAAAGGGTAGGTAGAAGTTGTGTTATGTCTTTGAAAAATATGAAAATATTTATCCTAAGTTTGAAAATTCCAATGTTATATTTCATGCACATGAGAAGGAAAAGGGTAAATTTTTTATCCTAAGTTAAAAGTGATCGGGCGCATCAATATAAGGTTTGGACATATAATCCATTATCCTAAGTTTTCACCTTTATCGAATCCCTGCTACACAACAAAACATCTCATCAAATCCCATCACTGCACATTAACCTACCATCACACCTCTGCTCATCCGATCTCCCACCCTTTCATCCAACAACCCGTATCATTTTTCACCCCCCCCGCCCCCCCCCCCCCCTCTCCATCTGAACTTTACCATCGGGAAGGGGGTCTGAAAAAATTTGTTTTGTGCTTCGGGCCTATGAGAACGTGGCACCTTCCCATATTTTCGCACCCCCCCTCCTTAAACTGCTTACTGCTTCGGACCCCCTCTAAAAAGTAGTTTCTCTGCCATATAAAATATTCCAATCTGCCCATTGAGCGGCCATCATATCATGCCACCTAGACCATACCGTTGCCAATTAAATTCTTTCCCATGGTAATAAAGCCATTTATGAATATAATTCATCACTAACCATTAATCCAACAGATTTGGGCCACTCTCAACTGGAAATCGACCAAATTTTGTATAAATCCATGCATGATCAACTTTTAATCCATTACCTTACCATTTTATTTTCTATGTACATGTTTGCTGCATGTTAACAAAGCATCATAAAAATCAATCCAGTCTTTGTCATAATACTCTCTGCAACTGTCGCAATTTCTCTGTAATCTTAGAGCTTTTACACAATCTTGACACCCATTTTTCTATCGGAAACCTTCATTCACCATAAAACTTATTCCAACCATGCCTCCTAAGAAGAAGGGACAAGAGGAGCTGGTAAATCCACTACTCCATCCCTCAGTTGACCTTGATCATAAACCTTTGGCGGACAAGGATTACAAAATCCATGAAATCCTGTGTGAGTTTGAGTTATTCAAAATGTACTGTTGGCTTGAAGAAAAAATCATCGATAAGTATATTGATATTGGACTGTGGGAGTCTAATTTACCCCACTACATTTTTCCCCATAGCCACAGTGCCCTTGAATTCATCAAGAAATTTAAAGCTTGTTAGGTACCCAACTAGAGAACTATTATTGCCCCTACAGAAGATATTTTAATCACCATAACTGCCCAATTTATAGACCAAATGATGCAGGTGCCTATCACAGTAAATGCTACCCCTTTCTCTCAAGAAGCACTCACTGAATTATATCAGAAGTTGGATTTTGCAAAAAGGGATAAAATCCTTTATATTTTTTCGGCTAAATATGCCCAACTACCCAAGAAAAATCATCCATATTCATCCTCCATTTTCCCTAATATAGCTAAGAAAATAATTACAGTTATCTCCTACCTCATAGTTTATTAATCAGATCAGTGGCTAGATGAGGAAATTATAGGATTCCTTTCCATTTTATCCATAGATTCTACGTCTTCAATCTTATTCAACTTTAACCAATTCATAGCAGATTCCATCCATGAACAATTTATCAAATTCCAAACTGAAGAGGTATTTAAATATGCCTTTGTTTTAGTATATATGTTTTTATATTTTCAGGATTACAGGTTCAAATTTTCATTGCAAAAGTTGGATGATAATGGAAATCAACAATTTGCCATCCTCTGGACTACAATGGTAATGAAGGAGAAAAAATAATACTCATACAAATAGTTCATAGAACTATTTGTACATCCAACACTCAACCTTCTAAGTAGCAATTCAAAGCCAAGAATCAGTGAAGAAATTAGGAAAATCTTTCAGTTATCAGACCAAACCAAAACAGGAGACATCTATCTTTACCAAAAAAACACAGAATTAAGCATATATGGATGTGAGCTTACCCAATATAAGCTCCCAAAATTCCTTCAAATGAGGTTTTTTTCATTAGAATACATCAGGAAAATTCTCAATGCAGATGAGGTCCATTTTGTGTCTGCAAAGAAAAAATCTCAATTTAGGATCAAAACACATATAGGACCCTTCATTTGTAACATCAGAGCAGCAAGGGAGGAAGCAGAAAAATTATTGAAAGTAATGCAATTCAACCTCAGTTTTACATGGTCATATGATCCATTAGGTACCATCTCCAAGCTAAGGGTAAATAGCAAATCTACACTTTACATTCATACACATATACCAGAAATTGAGAGGTACATCAACCAGCTAGAATGGGTTGAGAACATTATATAAGAGAGTGAGAAACAATTGGTTTCAACTTCAACATCACAGACTCCTGTTCCACAGGAGAAAGGATAAGAGAAGAAGAGTCACCTTCAGTGCCTGACACTTCCAGAAAATAATTCAAAATCATGCACAGGAAGAGGACTAAGCTCAATCCTAAGGTAAACCCAAGAAAGGTATAAGAGAAAGAAGTCATTATCATCACCAAAGAGATACCTACTTCCTCAGAAGTAGGTGGTCAGACCGCACTCTCTCCTACCACCTCTACAGCTTCAAAGGATCAGTCGCAAATTATTCCAACCAGTAAAGTTGTCACAGGGGAGAAAGAGAAGAGGATATTTGATACATTCAGGGAGATTAAATTGAAGAATGAATTTTTGAAGACCAGTACATATAATAATTTTTGGAAGCAGACTTCCAGCTCTTAGAGTACACTGTTGTCAGCCTTTGATTCTGAAAAAGGAAAAATGCATGTGGATTTTCTCCAAGAAAAAATTCCACAGCCTAAGACAACAACAGATTATAAATAGACTGCATTAGAATTTGATATTAAAAACATACATCCCATTGATGAAATGGAGATGCACAAACAGACAGGTGAAATTATTTCATCTACACTCACAAACACTACTTTGATTTTGTCCAAATTGTAGGTTTCTTTAGCAAATATCGAGTCAAAGCTCAAGATGGAAAAAATATCTTCTTTGGCCAATGATTCAAGGATTAAGTCTTTGGAATATTTATTAATCAGAGTTGGATATGATCCCTCCAACATCAAAGCTGTAGAAGAGGTGATTAAAAAGAAAAATGTTGATATAGTAGGACTAAATAAGTAGCTAAAACTACCAGCTACAAATGACCCCTTTACCAAATAAATTGAAGAGACAAAATCCCAGATTTCAGACATGATGAAGCTCATCATGGAGAATAATTCTCAGTTGGGGTAGATGGAAAATATGATAAAGTAAAAAAGATAAGGTTGGAAAAATTTCATTAGTTCCTTTGGTGGTTGTACCCCTTATAGCCATTCCTACAGCCCCACCTTCGACAACAAGTACAACAGATGGATCAGAACAACTCACCAAAGAAGTGTAGAATATGTCAATCTAGACAGAAGAAATAAAGAAGCATTAGGACCAAGTGAAATTGTTGTAGGATCATAAGTCTAGGAGTGAGAGATCACATGTAGTTGAAGCCCAGAGAGCACAGAAGTTAATATAAAGGTTGCAAAAGTCTGAGAGGGAGTCATCTATTGGAATACCTTAGGCCAAGTTAAATAATTTGGACAAACATCATTGAGTCCATCAATGAAATCTATCCCTGCATATAGATCATATTTGAGTAGAAAGAATTGATATATAAAGCTAATGATTGCATAAAAACTATCAAGGAGGAGCTTGGTGACATGCCAACTGTTGCCAACAACATCATCAAGTTCCTTAACTCCAAAATAGATATGAAATGGATGACTTGGGAGTTGAGGAATGAGAGAGACAATTTTGGAGGTAAAGAAGGTTCTTACAAAGAGAAACGTAATTGTACAGATGGAAGAAAAATGTATAGCTTGGAGATAGCTGTAAACATATTTTTCAATAGGATAGAACCTTTAACTCAAAAAGGTCTTCCTTCCATGTTTGTACTCAATGAAAAATTAATGAACAGAGAGGATTATGTAAAGAAGTTGAATGAAATTGCCATGGACACAACTATATCAGAGGCACTATGAAAGGGAAAGCGTTCTTAAAGGCATTGTCTCATGAGCTTTTCATCCTACACAAGATAAACCACGTTTTTTTAGTGAAACCAAAGTTTTCTAAGTATACTGAAGTAGATGAAATCTATAGGAAGGTCATAAAGTTAACGGTCCTAGATGAATATCAATGGGATAAGTTAACTAAATTCCAAGAATAAAAAGTAACAAAGAATAGTCATCTACATCTAGCTTAGAGGACAACACATCAACCAATATTACAGCTAGCATAGCCTACAAATAGGCCTACTCATCAACTAATTCCTTCCAAGCAGTGCCAAAAAGACAAATCACCCACATTGAGCCTATTTTTTGTCATAGTTATATTTTATTGTTAGATTTAGGCTAATAATACATTGTTTGTTGAGACAACATTTATTGTAATCAATTTTGTAATATTTTAGTATAAATACTTCATTTTTTGAAGTATTAGAGGTTGATTTCTGAACATATTTTCCCTACTGCGCAATTGTAAATTCCAAGTTTTCGTTGGAGCATCAATAATACAAAGACTTCTTTCAGGATTCAGGTGGTGTATTTAATGGTAAAGCATTTCTATTGTTTCTGTGTTTTCCATTATTTTTCCTTTATCTGTTTATCATAATTCTTAATTTTAAATAGGAAGTGAGATGAATAGGACATGTTATTTAAAACACCTTATTCTAGCTTCTTTTACAATTTAAATGTTTTCTACTTTAAGTCGGATTGGAAAATACTTAAATGATTTTTAGTCTCAATTGAAATCCACTCTTCTGCCATATCCATTTTTCATTTAATAATCTTAAAGAATCCAATGAATACAACCTAGCTTGCCCTGTTATAACTATTTTAAAAACTGATGGAAAATCCAATTTTATGTTTTGACTCCATTTCCTAATGGGAAAATAAATATTTAATCAACCAAATCAATCAAAATCAAACAACCACCAAGTACAATCATAACTAGCCTAATACGTATTCAAAACAAAGTTAAATATTAAAGGGATAGCCCTCTCTGAAGGTGGAAGGGCTAGATCCCAGGTTCCAAAGTGGTTTTTATGCTTTCCTTTGTGTTTATTCTACCAATCTTAAATATTATAGAATGATAACACATTTTGCACCAAATGTCCATCATAGTAAAAATTGTTAAAAGTGAAATTTTCATAGATCCAGTTTTTTCCAATAAGGGAAGGTTATAAAAAATCAACATAGGAATTTTCTCTCCCTATATGTGTATCTATCCCATTCCCAAATCCATTTTCTATCATCATTTCATGATAGGGATTGGCCTGCATTTTTATTAAACTAAGGGGACATCTCATGAATAGAAGACAACCCTTAGGTATTTTCACTCAACAGACACATTTTTAGCCCAAATTGGAAAAATAGGTGTATAGTGAGGTGGAAAATAATATAACACACCATTTTCAACTAAAATCACTCAGAAAGTAGGAAGGATGAGTATATGGTGGACATTTTTCTAAGCTGTGTAACATTGGGTTACAAATTGAAAAAATGTCATTTTTTCAAATCAATTGCAAGAAACTGAACCATAATTTGAGAAATGTAAAAGATATGTTTTTCATAAATACATTTGTCTCAATCCTATAGGCTTCTATCCAATTAATGATATTTGTACAGTCTTCCACGAGCATTTTTCTAAGCCCATTTTTGTACATTTTCACCTTGTTCTTAACAAAAGAATTCGAAAACTTACAAATTTTGACCAAGAGACTTACAAAATTTGCAGAAGTGTAAATAAATCATTCATTCAAATATGATATTGCAATCTCTAGATGCATTTATATGTTTATGGCTTGAATTTTATACCAAATGTCATTCATAGTTAAGATTGTTAAAAATGCACTCTTCATAGATTGAATTTTTACTATAAATATTATTTATAAAATTTTATAACACAAAGCTTATCATATGTAAAATTTATAATATAAATTATAGTATTCATATAAATTTCCAAAAACTTAGTTTGTTGGAATCCTCGACATGCATCTTTAAATTCCATCCTTAGCATGCATCCTCATTGTGCATTTCAAACTTTCATCCTCAGTGTGCATCCTCAACATGAATCCTCAACTTCCATCCTTAGTGGGTATTTTCAGCATGTATTCAACTCTTATTCAAATACATTTTTGGCCATGGATACATGGGCATGTTCTACCACACCATCCGCTGATAAACATGGTTTCCAAGTTGAGAGTTTCTCAATGAAAATTTTCCAAGAGAGCGTTGATGAATGGACTGATAGAAGAAAGTGGCTAAAAGGCATGATTGATATACTCTTAATATCATGAGTGCATTAGTTTCTTTTTGGATAATTCAATTTTAGAAATGAAGATATAGATGGGGTTGTTTTTAATTATGATCATGTGTCGAAGGAATTGGTAATTTTTTGGCATAATGTTTATTAGGACCCTGAACTGGTTGATAGAGAAACTGAAATACCATTCAAGGAAGGAGTAATTTTGGACCAATTGAAAACCCTCAATGTAGAAAATACTAATATTACCAATCAAATCTATGGAAAATTTTACTTTTTTCCAAAAATGGTTTAAAATGAAATATGTTCCCCCATGATTATACAAAACCCTCATTCATATTTTCCTCGGGACCATTTTAAATCACCACACATGAAGCTCATCATACAATGGGTTGAAGACTTGGCCATAGATATACCTTTTCTATTGGTTAATAAATTTCACCATGCATTGGAGTAAAGTAAACTTAAGAGGTCAAGTTCAGCTACCCAGGAACACTACAAATAAATATTTACCTATATCAACCCAAATGCAGTGTGATCAAGTCCTAAAAAAGCATATAATAGGAGGTGTAAAGTGCAGGAAGACAATGACATAAAAGCTCAAAATTATCCAAAGAATAATGTGGAAGGGGTTTCTATTGTTACTACTTCACAAATACATCAATACTTTTTGGAGGAAAATATGGAAAATGTTGTAAGTGACATCAATCTAGTGAATCTTGATTAATTTGTTGTTGTTTTTGCAGCTTTGGTGGATGTAAATACATTCCTAGATGAAGATATGCTGCATGGATTTGTCAAAATTTATGAAAAATCTATTGATGAAGGTATTTCTTCTCCTTTAGAGGGTAAAGACGACTCTTGTATACATATTTGTGAGTTGTTCATGACTAAGGATAAGTAGATTATTTAAATCATGCAACAAGTTGCATATTTAGAGAAATTTAAAGGGTCATTATCTTCTCCATGGGTTAAACATGATTCATCAAAAAATAGCTGAGAAATATGAATGAATAAGGTTCAATAGGTTCTTCATCTGAAGCAAGAAGTTGCAGACTTGTAGAAATATCTAGTGGACAGTGAAGAGATGGAATAAGAATCTATATACGGGTATGAAACAAATATTAAAGATTTGAAATATAAAGCACGTAAAGTTATAGATGATTCAATTAAGGAACTTAATCATGTTTCTAAAACGTAAAAGGATAAAAAAAATAAGTATGGAGTTGTTAGGTCCATATATTACTAGTGTAGTCCCTTATTGTTGTTAGTGTGGCCCCCTTATTGTTATATTTGTACCCCTGTAACCCTAATATTTTTATTATTGTGCCCTTACATTATTATTGTTAGCTCGGCTAGGATTGTATTGTGACCCATGAACTCCTATATATAGAAGGAGTTTTTGTAATTTGTATCATCCAAGAATTGTTCATTTATTTAATGTAAAGGAGGTTGGCCCCTCAAAGTGGCTTATTTCTAAGGTGTTGATCTCTCTTTTATTTTATTTTTGGAGCTGGTTTCATAACATTTGGTATCAGAGCTTTGGATTCTAGGGTTTCGCTACTCCAAACATGTCATCATGGAATTTTCGCTATAACGTTTTTTCCACGAAGGTTCATAAGCTGAAACTTTCATAAAGCGAATTCAAAATCCGAAGGAATGTTGTGTAAAAATTTCAGATCTTGGTTCACAATATTTTCAGAGATATGATTTGTGGAAGCTATAGTTTTTGCACGCTCCCGAATTTCATCTAAAACAATTCACTGTGGAATTTGCGCTATAAAAAAATTTCTATGAAAGTTCAGAAGATGAAATTGTTACAAAGTGAAGCTAAAATCCTCAGGAAGTTCCTGTAAAAATTTCAGATCTTGGTTCAATATTTTCGGATATATGATATGTGGAATTTAGGGTTTGTTCAGGCTCTCGAATTTCATCTCAAAGAGCTGACCGTGGGAAAAATCATCATGAATCTCTCTAAGCATCAATGGAATTCTGTAAAAATTGGCCACAATTACATAGAATTTAGTTTTCTGTGTATCAATTTGAGAGATGAAGGAGGAAAAAGCGACACGTGGCACACCATACATGTTTTCTCTATTGAACCAGTCCATAATGAGGTCATTGTGGGAGATTGAGCATAAATTTGTCTTGAAGAATCCAAATCAAGTCAGACTTGTGGCATTCAAAAGAAGATTCAGAGCGTTACTATAGGGCTGAATTTAAGATATTGAAGATCCTAAATAAATATAATTTAGTTTAAATATCAATCTCCTCAAAAGCAAGAAAAAGGTGTGTATTTTTTTTCTTCTGAATTGCATAAGTCTTGTTTGAAGAATCAGTTTGAATTGATTCCAAGAGCTTATTATATTCAATCTAAAATTTCCCCTAAAAATAAGTCAACACCAACTAAGCATTCATAGGTCTCTACTATGAATCATGAAGATGAAGAAATGCAACATGACATATCAAAATTACAAGAGCAAGTGCACCAAATTTTTCTCTCGCAAAGAGCAACAAAAAATGAAATGGAAATTTTGAAGAAAGGTGTGGAAGCTAAGATGGATGTTTTGAATAAAGGCATGGAGGGTTTTAAGAATGGCATGGATGGCATGGAAGTTGGTGTGGAAGCTAATATGGATGACATGGAAGCTAAGATCGATGAAAAAATGGAAAACATGAAGAATGATCTAAAAGCAGACATGTAAGGTTTGACAAAGTTGATACAAGAAATGTTTCCTAATGGCGAAAAGATAGTAGAGGAAACTCATGATGAGAACAAAATAAATTTTAATCATGATTTCATAAACTCTAATGTTGAATGGAAGACCCACCATATTACAAAGATCGATATGAGGAAGTTTGATGGCAAGGATCCCATAACATGGATACTACAGATGGAGCAATATTTTGATCTCAATAATGTGCAAAACACACAAAAGGTACGCATTTCAAAATAATATTTAGAACAAAATACATTTTTATGGTATCGATGGCTTTGTCCCCGTAAAAAAAAATTCACTTGGTCAATTTTTACAAAGGAAATGATAACACATTGTGAGGATACAAAGAGAAACACATTTTTTAGCCAATTCATTAATCTCAAACAAAAGGGTTCAATGGTGGAGCACATTGAGGACTTGCAAAATTTGAATACAAGGGTAACTAATATTCCATAGGAACACCATATTGATGTCTTCATAGGGACTTTAAAGGACAACATCCAACATGAGGTTCGCGTTTATGAACCTGATTCATTGGAGAAGGCATTCAGGTTGGCAAGAAAACTTGAATGTAAAATTATGGCGACAAGGAAGCCTACCACTCACATCTATAAATATGGAAGTGTTGCTACTCGTATACTTCCACAACCTACAAGGTTGACACCACAACAATTGGAAGGAAAAAGAGAAAAAGGGATTTTCTACAGTTGTGATACACTAAAGGTCGTAAGTGCATTGAGAAGAAATTATTTTACATATATTGTGAAGAGGAGGAGGAAAATGAACAAGAAACTTCAGAAGAAGAGGATATACACCATGAACCAACCCTAGAAGAAGAAGAAATGAGTCCGACCATATCCTGTAATGCATTGGCAGGAATTACCACTCTTCAAACTCTCAATATAGAAGGACATATCAAGAAGAAAAAGGTAATAGTGTTGATTGATTCAGGTAGTATCCATAATTTTATTCATTGTAAGGTAGCCAAGGAGTTGAATTGTTTCCTATACCTAGCACTAGAATTTCAAGTGATGGTTGCAAATGGAGGAAATATAAATTTCTCTAGAAAATTCCATAATATCAAACTAACCATGGGGGAATATGTAATGAATAGTCCAATGCTTTCTATTCCAATGGGAGGTGCTGATGTTGTACTAGGAGTACAATGGTTAAAATCTTAGGGGACGATAGCTTTTAATTTTCAAGAAATTTTCTTGAATTTTTTTTTAGAAGGAAAGGAAGTCAAATTACAGGGTATCGCAGGGAATCTGGGAAAGATAATAAGCTCTAATGTCATTACAAATCTTCTGAAGAAAGAAAAACGAGGCGTAATTTCACAATTATGCTCACTAGAAGTTCCAACATAAAAATCATCTATTTCTCCTAATCTCCAAAAAGCCTTGGACAATCATTCCAAGGTGTTTGAAACTCCCAAAGGACTTCCACCTATTTTTCATCATGGTCATGCTATTCATTTGATTCCAAGAAGTGTTCCTCCAAACATCAAGCCTTATAGATATCCTTATGTCCAAAAGAGCGAAATTGAACATATGATTGCAGAAATGTTAGAGCCTCGTATAATTCAACCTGATCAAAGTTCTATCTCTTCTCGAGTAGTATTTGTGCACAAGAAGGATGGATCATGGCACATGTGTCTAGATTATATTGAGCTCAATAAGCTCACTATTAAAGATAAATTTCCCATTCCCGTGATTGATGAATTATTGGATGAATTACATGGAGCAATTTATTTTACTAAGTTGGATCTTTGTTTAGGATATCATTAAATTAGAATGAACACTGAAGATATTCCGAAAACAACATTTTGAATTCATGAGGGTCATTATGAATTTTTTTTCATGCCTTTTGGCCTTACCAATGCACCTTCTACATTTCAAGGGTTGATGAAGTCCATTTACAAACCCTTCCTTACAAAATTTGTGCTAGTATTTTTTGATGATATACTAATGCACAATAGGTCTTGGAAGAATCATGTTCAACATGTTGACAGGGTGCTCAAACTCTTGGAGGAGAAAAAATTATATGCAGAAAAATCAAAATGTTTCTTTGGGGTACAAGAGGTGGAATATCTGGGTCATATTGTATCTCACAAGGGTGTTAAGGTAGACCCTAACAAAATTAAATCCATTAAGGAATGGAAATTCTCCACAACCATAAAGCAGTTACGAGGATTTATCGGGTTAATAGGGTATTCTCGCAAGTTTTTTAAGAATTATGGGAGAATAGTAGCACCTCTTGTTAGTATGAATTCTTTGTCGAAGCGTACGAAAAAGAACCACTTTAGCTACGCATAACTAATAGCCCTAACAACAATAATGGCTGCAAAACATCTTCAGATCTGCAATTAGTAGTTAAAGTGCTGCAACAAACAGATCTATAAATGGAAAGACATTAAGCAGTAAAGTAAAGAGTTTGCTCCATGCATCCAACAGACAAGACAAGAACACGATTTTTGAATGAATTTTTATATTACATGGCACCTGGGAGGAAACAAGAAGGTGTATCCAGATCTCCTCAATGGGATGGGTTCTTTGTAGTCCTCAGCACTTCAGATCTAAGCTTTCTCTCTCTTGTAGACGTAGAAAACCCAATGTAGAAGGTAGAGCTCAATGGGAGCAACAATGGCAGAAAATGAGACCGAGTGTATAGATCCAGAGTGATCTAGTATGCAACAAAAGGTGAAGAATGATGGGGAAAACCCTCCTATTTATAACAAAATATTGGGTCCTTCTAGATCTTGGTGCATGATTAAAATAATGCTAATCACATCTAGATCCACCTCTATGGAATATTTTATTATTATTTGTTGGAGGGAAAGGGTGTTTGACTTGGGTCAAATCCCTTGATTAGTGAAAAATAAATAAATAAATGATTTATTTATCTTTTTAAGGAAGTGGTTGGGATATAATCAAATAAATAATGATTTAGTTGATTAATGGTGGTTGATTTGGTCATATTTAACAAGGAATATTATTTAAATAATTATTCCTAGAAAATAATAAGATAACTATGGGTTTACCTCATTAATTTCCTTGTTTTTGGGTTAAACATGACTGGGAATAATAATTAAATTATGGTTTAATTAATTATTCCTTTTGGGGTTTCCTAATTAACATAGTGAAAGCAGTTTTACTTGGGGTAAAACTGGTCTTACATGGTGTACTTGGGTCCATCTAATGATGAAGAGTTAGATGACCAAAAAATGGTGTAACACCTCTAACAACATTATTGAATAAAGATGCATTTTCATGGACTCCTGAAGCAACTAAGGCTTTTGAACATCTTAAAGAGGAAATGTACCTAGCACCAGTCTTAGCTATTCCAGACTTCACAAAAGCCTTTATTGTGGACTATGATGCCTCAGGAAATGGAATTGGTGTTGTTTTAATGCAAGAAGGAAGACCCATTGCTTTTGAAAGCCGTCCAATAAAAGGAAAGTATTTACAGAAATCTATTTATGAGAAGGAAATGTTAGAAATACTACATGCACTAAACAAATGGCGACCTTACCTAATGGGAAGACACTTAAAGGTAAAAATTGATCATGATAGTCTTAAACACATTTTGGAACACTGACTATCTTCAGAAGAGTAGGAAAATTGGGTCACAAAGATGTTGGGTTATGACTTTGAAATCATCTATAAAAAAGGGAAGCTAAATGTTGTTGTGGATGCACTCTCAAGAAAGAATGAAGAGGTGGAAGCATTTCTATGTGCCATTTCTATTATCCAACCAGATTGGATAACTGAAGCAAGGGATGAATGGAAGAAGGACAAAGAAGTGTGGACACTCATTCAAAATTTGCAGCAAGATCCTAGTACATCTGATACATTTAGTTGCAGAAATGATTCCTTATGGTACAAAGATTTCTTATATATTTGTAATAATTCCCAACTAAAACAAAATATTCTTTTGGAATTGCACACTTCTCCTTTAGGAGGACACTCGGGATTTTCAAAAACTTACCACAGGGTGAAGAAAGAATTTTTTTGGGATGACCTTAAATCTGATATTCAAAAGTGTGTGGCGGAATGTTTGGTTTTCCAGAAAAATAAAGTTGAGACAATTAAGACCTCGGGTCTTCTACAGTCTTTATCCATTCCAAGTCAACGTTGGGAGGAGATTTCAATGGATTTTATCATAGTTTTACCTAAGTCCGAAGGAAAGAATATCATCATGGTGGTAGTTGATAGACATACCAAGTATGCACACTTTTGTGCATTATCGCATCCCTTTAAAGCAAGTACAATTTCTACTACATTTATGGCAACAATTCAAAAGCTACATGGAAACCTAAAGATTATTGTAACCGACAAAGATCCCATTTTTACTGGAAATTTTTGGATGGAATTATATTCTTTTTGGGTACTCAACTAGCTCATAGATCATCTTATCATCCTCAATCCTATGGTCAAACATAGATAGTGAATAAATGTTTGGAAGGATATCATCATTGTTTTGTATCTGATAAGCAAACACAACGGCTCAAGTGGTTAGCTCTCACTGAATGGTGGTATAACACTCCTTCCCTACTGAAGAAAAAATGACCCCATTTATGGAACTTTATGGATATCATCCACCGTCCATCACATCATATTTAAGAGAAAACTCTAAGGTTCAAGCAGTGGAATATCACACTGAGCATCAAGAAGAAGTTCTCCAACTCTTAGAGGATAACCTAAATTTGGCACAAAATCAAATGAAAAAATAGGCAATTCAACATCACAGTGAGAGAATTTTGAAGTAGGAGGCTAGGTATTTTTATGACTACAACCATACAAACAAATGTCTTTCAAGCAAGCTAAGAAGGATAATAAATTATCGCTAAAGTACTATGTTCCTTACAAGGTGTTGCAAAATATTGGTACTATGACATACAAATTGGAGCTTCCTGCTTCTTCACGAGTGCATCCAATTTTCCATGTTTCATGCTTAAAGAAGGTTATAGGTGAAAAACTTCTAGTTCAAACATTATTACCGGAAATTGATAAGGAAGGAAAAATAATATTCGAACCTGAAGCAATCATGGAAAAAATAACTCAATAGCTACAAAATCAATCAATTTCAGAGTACCTCATCAACTAGAAGAACTTACCCATTGAAGATTCTACATGGGAGGATGAGAATTTTATAAAGAAGCACCGAGAGCTACTCAAGCATTGAGGACAAAACTTTTTTGAAGGAGAGGGGCATGTTAGGTCCCTATATTACTAGTGTATTCCCTTATTTTTCTTAGTGTAGCCCCCTTATCATTATTGTTGTACCCTTGTAACCCCAATATTGTTATTATTATGCCCTTACATTATTATTGTTAGGTCGGCTAGGATTATATTGTGACCCATGGAATCCTATATATAGAAGGAGGTTTTTTCATTTGTATCATCCAAGAATTGTTCATTTATGTAATGTAAAGGAGGTTTCCCCCTCGAAGTGGCTTATTTATAAGGCATTAATCTCCCTTTTCTTCTATTTTTCGATTTGGTTTCATAACAGGAGCTAATACATAGCGTCTTAAAAATGAGCTTAAAAACAAGCCCGAGGTTCTTAACATACCACCTCTAAAGAAATTCATTCTAGATGAATTAAAACATATACAAGAAGTGAAGGAGAAAGAAAAATATATTGGTACTCTAAAGGATGAGTTTCAAAATAAAATAATTGAATAGGTTACTAAACATAAGGAGGAGATCAAAAATTGTGAAAAAGGGGTTAAAATTATGCTGCATAAGTCAAGTCTTCCAACCAAATTGAGGGATCGCAAGTTCTAGAGAGATAGTTTTTTGTGCAGTCTATTGAGGAGGTCGTCCCAATTAGATTTTTTGTAGAATTTATCAGTGAGGGCTCCTCTCGGGTATTTTGAGGGAAGAGAGCACCCCTAAAATCCTAGGATTATAGTGATATTTATTTCAATGTCCAAGGGGTCATTAAAGAAGAATATTTTTATTTTTCAAGGTTAATGGAGGTTTCACACGCTTCAGAAAAGAATTTTAGGATGTGTATGAAGGTAGATGTGTTTGAATTTTTTATGGGCTGAGGCTAGGGAAGGGTTATGGAGCTTGAATTTGATGAACCTATTATTAGTGTTGGCTTCTTAGAGGGTTTTGCTTAATCCTTCATCCATCATGACAAAAAGGAAGGGGGAAAAAGGGTCTTCTTGCTTGATTCCCCTTGAGGGGCCAAACAGCTTGGAGGGTGATCAATTGACCATGATAGAAACGAAGGATCTAGATACCAAAGTCATGGTCCACCCAATGTAATATTGGGGAAACACAAGAGTGGCTAGGACTTCATGCATATATTCCCAGCGAAGTTTGTTTAAGGATTTTGACATGTTGAATTGCATCATAAAGTAGAGTGTCCTAAGGGTTTGGAGCGAGTGTATAGTTTCATGAGAGAGGATAATACTATACAAGATCTATCTACCTTCCACATAATTTGCTTGGTTGGTTGATATTATAAGGGGAAGAACAGTCTTGATCCTATTGGTTAGGGAGATAATTTTGAAGATTACATTACACAGGGCTATTGGTCGGAATTAGTCACGAGAATTAGCCCCTTCCTCCTTCAATATGAGGGTTAGAAAGTGGCACTCAATGCTCCTAGGACTATTTTTTTAATCCTATAGTCCCCCACCAGAGCATGAAATTCATCTTTGATGAAATACCAACAAATTTTGAAAAATTCAATGGTAAAGCCATTAGATCCAAGAGCTTTACCCCTGGGAATAACCATCTCCACTTCCTCCACTTCTTGCATTAAAACCTATCTAAGGACCATTTTTCTGTGATCCTAGTTGAGGATGGTGGGAATTTTATTAGTAATTTCTCTAATGGCCTCAAACCTATCAGTCATGGGTTCGTTAAGGATGTTACTATAAAAATTGTTTATCTCACTCGAAATTTCCTCATGGGAGTTAAAAATTCTCCCATCCTCGGTCCTTAGGATGAGAATTATGTTGGACCATGGAGCGATGGAAGAAAGAGGATTTACTTTCCCCACACTCGATCCAGTGGATTATTTATTTTTGTTGCCATAGTTTTTCATCCTTCTTAGCTCTTTCTTTCCATTTTTTTAAAGATTCTTTTCCCCCTCTTTAATATAGTCTATGATATCTTGTTAGATGACTATTTTTTGGAGAGCTGATATGATATGTTCCAATTCATTTTTTTCCTTGACGATATTTCCAAATACTTATTTGTTCAATAGTTTGATTATGTTTTTATACGGTTTTAATTTCTATTGGAATTGGTACATTCGAGTGCCAATATGTGGTGGAGATCTCTCCCACCAGATATTCATGTTGCTCAAGAAGTCTGTATTCTCCAGCCAAAAATATTCAAATCTAAAGGTGCGACTATTGGGGGTTGTGGAAAAATGAAGCCTCAGAGCTATCAACCAGTGATATTTTCCTGATTTGGGTAAGATTTTGTATTCACTTTCTAAGGAGGTCAAGTAGATTTCTTCTAAGATAATGAATATATTTAGCCTTGAGGCTATATTCCTATACCCACTTATTTTTTCATTTCAAGTTTAGGTATCTTTTACTATTAGTATGTCCACCAGGTCCATTTGGTCTATGGTTTTTTTGAAAGCTTCAAAATATTTTCTGATAGGTTGATTATCATGTTTAATTCCCCCCCTTATGATTTTAAATTGATGGGTTATGTTCTCAAGGGCTCTCATGAAAGAGGATAAAATTGTATCCTTTCATCCACCCTGTATGGTCCATAGATGTTGGTTACACATATATTTTCAGTGTTTCCTATGATTTTGAGGACTGCTATGGTAGAAAATATGGTTTCTATTGAGGAATTCAGTTCATATTATGAACATTTCCATAGAACTATTTGCCCTATTTTTGTTCCATGAGCTGTGTGGCTAAATATCTATATCCATTTCAGCATTCCCTTTGCAGGGTCAGCAAATTATCCATTGTAATATTTGTCTGTTGGAGGAGTAGTATGATTGGTTTTCTAGCTAATATTCTGTAATGTTCCAAATCAGGAAATGCTCATGAATCCAGCAAATGAGAATCCTTTTTTCGAAAACATTGCCAATCAACAACTGGATCCATTCCAGAGATTGAATGTAGGGGAATTTACTAGATATGTCACCTCTGAAAAGAGGGCGAGATCAAAATTCTAGCTGGCCCACTAAAATACTATGTCTATAGAACTATGTTGAAGGCTAATATCTCCCTTTCAGGACTATTGACAAGCAGCTCAAGGAAAATGTTGTAGAAGAAAATATTTGCAACAGAAACGTAGATTAATTCTTGGTTCCTCTCATATGGGTTGTATGTGACTTATGTATGGAATTTTATCTGAAAAAAATGAACTTAGAGACCTTAAACAGATCTCCCACAAACTAGACTAGCTGAAAACTGCTGAAAGAGGAAAGTTGCAGCAAAATGGAAACCCTAATTTAGAATTTGCATAATTTCTTCAGAAAATCAAGAGGAATCAGAAAATTATCAGATCATAGGTTATATAAGATGCATATCTCATCATTTTACAAAATCTACAGCAAACATTACTTCAGTAAGACACCCAAGTGGGGAAAAGCACCACTAGTGACCCAGAAACACTGTTTTTCTGAGTATTGAGTTACAACAGTATAAAATAATGGTTTTTTCCCTTATATTAGACAAAATAGGAGCTGCATGCAATATTTTTCAGAAAAAAATACCAACATCAAAGTTAAATAGGCCTCCCATGCTCAAATAGCTGAAAATGGACAAAAATCCCAAAACATGCAAATGTCAGAGCTGCTACAAAGAGACTACGATGTATATTGAAGGAAATAATCAGAAAATGGAGAAATAAATCTTATATTCACATTATATTACTCAATTAGGCAAATAAATAGAGATCTAATCTCCTTTACAATGAAATTATGATCACCCAGCAAGGGTTTTCCCACATACATTGAATATACAAGGAAGCAGCTGCAGATATAAACTGAAATAACATAGTAAGGCTATAGATCTACATGAAATGGATGAATACACATGATAAATGGCTGAAATTATATTAATCATCTCCCAGAATAAGGATTGAGCTTCCCTTTGGGAAACTAGCTCAAAAACAATGGGGTTTTAACCCCTTCCATTGCACCTTTGAAAAATAACACAGTATCCTCAAGGGAATGTGGAGATATGGAGTAAAAGTGCTTGGCCAAAAAATTGAAAGTGGAAATTACATATCATAAGCTTCCCTTAGATCTCTTGCTACAAGATCTCCAAGAAAAGGCAGGGCATTCCCACATGAGAAAACCCTTGCACTAAGCAATGCAGCAACTTAGATAAACAGCTAAGTATGTAGGAAGTCTAAGAAAACATCATCAAAATATAATCTCGAATCTAAACCAAAATGGCTTCCCTTCCTTCATTATATAGAAAATGAGCTTTTCCTCCAAGGGCCCCACTCCACTAGGGTTTGCTTCCTTTCCAAGCCTTCCCCCTCTAGGGTTATGTTGTCCCATTAAGTGGAGAAAACTAGATGCTGTGTGGTTTGATTTATTCAATGTGACTAAATGAATATTCTAAGAATCTTCCTTGATTGAGTCTCTTTTCCTTGCCCCTTTTCACATTTAAGGAATCTTCAAATTGTTTTGCTGAATTTGCCTCCATTCACATTGAGCCGCCTTATTCATGGATCCATTATTTTAAAGACAAGTTGAGTTGACTTGGTCAACTTAACCTTGTTCACACATGTGGATGCTTGAGATGGTTATTTCATGGCCCATTTTTACATTGTGAGGGGTTTTTATTCATGCCAGAGTAGTTTTTATGAGCCTCCTTGCTCACTTATTCATGCATATGAATTTATTGACAAAATTTAATATTCCACTTAGCTATGAGCTAAGTTGGGAATATTACAGTCTCCCCCTCCCAAATTTTTCTTGTCCTCAAGCAACTGCAAGGGTGCTGCAAAATTTATTCTCCTTCTTTTGTGGCCTTGTCATCCATAGCCTCCATCCCTACATCAGATTTTCTTCCAAAGTGTTTGTCTTCCAATGGTTCCTCCCAAGTGTACAAGTTGGCCTATGGTGAATAAGCCCAATGGCTCTTGTCATGGAAGAATGGAAGGCTGATATGGGAACTTTCTTGCTGATCCAAGGCCTCCTCAAGATAGGAGTGGTGACAATCATGGAGCACTTCATCATCAATGAAAGACTCTCCTCTCCATGCTATCATCCAGGAAAAATTTGTTGCCTCCCAAGATGGCAACTCATGGTAAATCTTCTCCACCTTGAGCTCTTGCAAAGAAGGTGGGCTGAATAGCTGAACATGATAGGAAAAATAGCCTACCCTACACTGTCTCCCTCTCCACTCATGGCAAGTGTAGAGTACATACTGTTCTTGGGCTATAGTAAGGTTGCCCTTTGATCGAAAAACAAAGGTTGGATCTCCAAAGATTCTTCCTCCAAATTCATGGATCCTGCTGGCCCAAATCATTCTATTCAAAGTGAATGGCACATCACCACCATATGTCATCCGAATTAGAAATTTTCTGAATTTTATGTGCAAGTGAAGATGATACATATGGCCTCCATGGTGGGTATAATGCATTTTTCCCAACTGCTGATTTAAAACATCAAGTGGCAAGTTGCCCCCCAAAGAATTTTCAGCTATGCATGTCAACTCATCTACTAGAAACTAAAGAGCAAAAATATACATCAACTACATACAATCAAAACAACACATCACTTGCTCCAATTCATGTAGATATGGGTCATCATCATTACAAAATGTGGCCCTAAAGTGACCATAACACCCATGAATAATATTGCTCTCTTGCAGAGCAATGCATTGCTTACAATTGGTGAGAAGATACAAATTCTTAATAGAATAATCAATAAGAAAATAGATTTATTTCTTACCATGCCTCATGTGTGAGCTGTAGGTGTGATCCATGAGTGAGTCCTCCCATAAAAATCTCCTTTTAAATTTATGCAAGATGAAAGGATGCACACTGCTTTGGAAATACTCCATCATCAGAAACTTGCTCTTAGAGGACAACGTTGTAGGCTTAAGTAGCAATTCTCTCGTCACTCCATGACTCTTCCTCTTGACATTCCACATGTCAAAACCATTCACCCTTGTGCTACTACGTGAGAGGATCTCCCTCCCTCCCATCATTGCTAAAATTTAGCATTTTTGCACTTTGGATGTGCCATGCATTCCTCTTGGAATGTTGTGTTGAGTATGGAGAGTTTTTAGCCCATACTCTCCCAAAAATAACCATAGCAACAAGGGCTCTTGTTGCTTCCTTTCATTATCAATGTGTGGATCATGGAGCAATGATTTAATGATAGACATATGGGGTGCTCCATCAACATAGTGCAAGCTAGCTCTCCCATTCCACACCATGTGGGATTTGTTCCTCCTCCCAAACCAAGATACATACTTGAAATACATCTCAACCCAAAATACATGTGAATGCATGATACATACCTCAAACATGGGTAAATATTTGGACATAATATTCAACATATAATGTCCAAACCTTCCTTGTGATAGCCATAACAACTATTCCTTCCCATTATGCAACCTTCTCTTGGAATACGAGGCATGAGTCATGAGAATCAAAAATTTTGGGGAGTGCCCACACTCACCCAACAGAAACCAGTGCAGGTTTCCTTCTCCCTGCTTCATATCAGGATATGGTAAGTGGTTTTCATGCCACTTACTTGTTTCTCTTATCACTTCACCATGGCTGAAGGTGAAATGTATATTTGGGGCTTTAGGGAAGCACCCATCATAGTGCATCACCTCCCTCAACTCATCCAGGAGGTGGCCATACTTGAAAACAATCTTGGCCCATAGATGGCCATGAAGCTTATAAGGTATAACACTCCCCTTGGGATTTATGGCCTGCACATGCAAGGTAAGAGAGCACATGCAATCATAGAATAAAATTTTTATTTTCATAAATATGCTTCTTACCCATAACCTCCAGCGTTGTGACAATGTCTCCTCTGACCTCTGGTGTCTTCATTGTATCATGTTGAGGGAAAAATTTATTTTTCTTCTCATCAGCGTATTTACCTAATGGCCCTTGTTCAAATAAGGAGGCATCAAGACATATATCATCATAGAGATATGGAAGAACTGATGTGTATGGATCTTCCTACCTTCCTTGTGCATCATTCTTCAGAAATAAAGAGGGGTAGATAGTGCTTACCCTATGAAACTCTGTAATATTCCAGATCTCACCACTTGCTAATGATGACACATACTGCACATGGATTGTGCCACAATCTCTATATGTGAGATTCTCTAAAACTCCTTGAAAAGGTGCAAGAGCTTCTCTCCTTGGTGCAACTGTCCTCACCACTTCTTATTCTTGAGATGCTAGAGGTGCCTCTGTTATGACTGTGTTGTCACCCCTAGTCTTTTCTTCAGATATGGAAAATTCCTCACCCTCAGTAGGAGACCTTAGATCTTTGTCTTCTATTGAAGGAGGGATTACCATGCATGCTTCTTTTTCTTGAAACCTCATAAAGGTGTCAATGAAGTCCTCTTCTCCCTGAAACCCTCTTGGAGTTTTAGTGCATCTTTCTGCTTCCAACTGTTCAATCCCCTTTGAGAGGCTCTTCTTGGATCTGAATATTTATGAGATAAATCTCGTCCTCTCCATACTTTCTATTTTCTGCTTGCTTCTTCTCCTCAGCACTCCTCTGATAGATTTATCTCACAGGCTGGGCTAGAAATCATGCTCTGATACCACTGTAATGTTCCAAATCAGGAAATGCTCATGAATCCAGAAAATGTGAATCCTTTTTTCGAAAACATTGCCAGTCAACAACTGGATCCATTCCAGAGATTTACTATAGGGGAATTCACTGGATATGTCACCTCTGAAAAGAGGGCGAGATCTAGAGGCTAGCTGGCCCACTAACAGACTCTGTCTATAGAACTATGTTGAAGGCTAATATCTCCCTTTCAGGACTATTGAAAAGCAGCTCAAGGAAAACACTGTATAAGAAAATATCTGCAACAAAAAGGCAGATTAATTATTGTTTCCTCTCATATTATGGGCTTTATGTGACTTATCTATGGAATTTCAGCTGAAACAAATGAACTTAGAGACCTTAAACAGATCTCCTACAAACTAGACTAGCTGAAAACTATTGAAAGATGAAAGTTGTAGCAAAAAAAATCTTATATTCACATTATATTACTCAATGAGGCAAAGAAACAAAGATCTGATCTCCTTTACAATGAAATTATGATCACCCGACAAGGGTTTTCCCACATACATTGAATATACAAGGAAGCAACTGCAGATATAAACTGAAATAACATAGTAAGGCTATAGCTCTACATGAAATGGCTTAACACACATGAGAAATGGCTGCAATGATATTAATCATCTCCCAGAAGAAGGATTGAGATTCCCTTTGGGAAACTATCTCAAAAACAATGGGGTTTTAACCCCTTCCACTGCACCTCTGAAAAATAACGCAGTGTCCTCAAGGGACTGCATAGATATGGAGTAAAAGTGCTTGGCCCAACACTTGAAAGTGGAAATTATAGATTAGAAGCTTCCCTTAGATCTCTTGCTACAAGATCTCCACGAAAAAGCAGAGCATTCCCACATGAGAAAACCCTTGCACTAAGCAGTGCAACAACTTAGCTAAATAGCTAAGTATGTAGGAAGTCTAAGCAGACCTCATGAAATTATAATCTCCAATCTAAACCCAAATGGCTTCCCTTCCTTCATTATATAGAAAATGAGCTTCTCCTCCAAGGGCCCCACTCCACTAAGGTTTGCTTCCTTGCCAAGCTTCCCCCCTCTAGGGTTACACTGTCCCATTAAGTGGAGAACAGCTAGATGCTGCGTGGTTTGATTTAGTCAATGTGACTAAATGCATCTTCTAAGAATCTTCCTTGATTGAGTATCTTTGCCTTGCCCCTTTTCACATTTAATGAGTCTTCAATTTTTTTGCTAAATTTGCCTCCATTCACATTGAGCTGCCTTATTCATGGATCCATTATTTTAAAGACAAGTTGAGTTGACATGGTCAACTTAACCTTGTTCACACATGTGGATGCTTGAGATGGTTATTTCATGGCCCCTTTTTACATTGTGAGGGGTTTTTATTCATGCTAGAGTAGTTTTTATAAGCCTCCTTGCTCACTTTTTCATGCATTTGAATTTATTGACAAAATTTAATATTCCACTTAGCTATGAGCTAAGTTGGGAATATTACATATTCTTTGTTTTAAAATTATTTTTTTTCCAGGGAAATTTAAGCTTCTGATGTTCCATGAGATGCAATTCATTAAGAAATATGTGGGGTTAGTTTGAGAGATATTTCCTTTCTTTCATTAATCAATCTTGCTCCTAACTCCTGGAGGAGCTTTCCTGTAGTTTTCCTTCCTCTCTTTCAACTTGGAACTTTAGTGTTATATTGATCCGATTTGATATTTGATAGAATTCCTCTGAGGGAAATATCTTCTGGGAGTTTCCTACTAGTGAACCATTTTAACTTCTCTTGTAATAGGTATGCCTCTTCTATTTTTTGCATATAACGCTTGGATATGGTAGCTAGACCACTCTTTTCCCATGATTCTTCTATCAAGTTGAGATCCACTCCTTCGAGAGATTCTTCTATGACGTGGTCCTCTGTTGAGTTTTTTGAGGGCTCAAGATCCATGTTAGTGTCTTGTAATGTATGGTCATTCTTAGTTTGGTTTTTCCTTGTATTATCCCCTAGATTTTGATCTTGTGCTATTGAGTTTTGGATTGGAATTTTGCTTCCCTCCTCAACATGTTCTTCTAAATTTGGTTCTTCCTATTCTTCTTATAAGGATTTAAACTTGTTTATGTTGGCTGAGTGGTGTTGGCCCTATTTTTCTTCGGTATTCCTGTTGTTCCTATTTTTGGATGTTGCCTTGGTGAAGCCTTGTTCATATACCTTCCTTTGCATTTGTGGGTTGGTTTTTCGAGAGATTTTCTAGAAGAAATCTCTGATGAGATGTCCATGTTCATGAAATTTTCTAAATCTGAAAGGTATTTTCTCATAGTCTATATTTTGGAGCCATACTTAGTCTCAGAAGACCACCTTGATGGCCTCCGGTAGCACCCCTGATACGTCCATGTAGACACATATTTTGGCATATGAGACATAGTATCCAATCCGAGTACTCTCTGAATTTTTGATGTATTCAACCAACTTGTCTCCTACTCCTTTCAGCACATACGATGACTAATAGTCCATGGGCAGAGAGGATATTATTACCCTGAAGGGAACCCTGGTGAAATATTCATTTTAAGAGGTGAGATTTTCCTTCCAGTACCTCATATATATTCTTGTCAAATTGAATAAATACGGTCCACCTTTGACAATACAATCATAATCTTCTAGGAGATCAACTATGACTGTGAAGAAGCCCTTGGATCCCAACAATAGTCTTATTTATCCTTTTGGGTGTCATTTGGTTTAAATCTACTAGTTTTTTTCTTTTTTTGTGGGCCAGATTCCCATGAATTTAAATATAATGGTGTGCTCTTGCATGAATTCTATATATGCAGCAATATTCAGGTCTTGAATATCTAGAACTGGATTTTTTTCGCCTTGGGTTTATAGTTTTTATTTGTCTAAGTTTGAGGTTGATGTATTTCTTTTGAACTTCTCTGGCCAGAGCCCACTACAACATTGGGATGTTAGGTTGAGGGCCAACTATAAACTTTTCTTGTCCCTTTTTTTCCCAAGTTAACAACATTGGATTTCCTTGAAGAGTGAAATTTGTTGTAGGTCTTAAGCTTGGTGAAGAACAATGCATCGAGTTCCCTTCCATTACCCGATACTGTGTCCAAAAAGGAGGGGGCCTTTGAACAACCCCCCCCCCCCCCCTCCCCGCCATCTTCCATGTCAAAGAAGAGAAACATGAATCATAAACCCTATCTTGGATGAATTAGAGTGCTATTTCACACCCTCCATCGTCTCCTCACACATCCTTTATTGGAACCAAGGTATACAACATTTTCAGTGCCCTTCCTTTCGATTTCAACTACTTCCCTTAAAATTTCTCACTCCTCCCATTCTATCCTACACCATTTATCAAGGATGGAACATCCATTTGATTTGGGGTGATTTCCTCCATCATAAACATATCAAAAGTAGTTTCCCCCCTCACTTATTGAGTTTAACTGTGTCTTGCAACTACAACAATAGTTTCCCCATTCATTTGATGTGTATGATCGGTCTGTCACACTAACTTGGGAACATTTCTCAAAATCAAAAACATTTACAATGTCAATTTGCACATAAAATATGTACTTTACTAAAATTATAATGATGTGTCACATAAGAAACATCAAAATTGCAAATTCTGAAAATTTACAGATTTATAGAATTGCACTCTCTTTTTACATATGTACATTTTGTTTTTACTATTATAGAAATTTACACAGTTATTGATTTACACACTGTGTTGTATATTTGTAGTTTTTAATTTAGTATTTTACAAATCTATTGACATAATAATTTAGTGAAAATCACTAGTGAGCCCTGGTATTGCACCAAAAGTGCTGCAACTCCCAGGGGCTACCCTACTTTACTTTATCAACCCGGGGTTCATACAAACTTTGAGATGACAGTGCTATATACACAACAAATGCATTATGTTAATGTCATCATTTTCTTCTTTACGAAAGGGTCTTATTTCTTAAATGATGAGGACAACTGTAAAGTAAATTGCTGGAAGGAAAAGAAAGAAAGGAAATTAAACTAAATTGTTGAGAAGAAATGACAAGAATGAAACTAATTTAATTGGCAGAAAGGGAAATGACTGAAAAGAAACTAAGCTAACTTGTTGAATGTAAATGGCAGAAATAAAACTAATTCTAAACCAAACTTATCTTGGCCAAATGGCTAAATTCACTCTACTTATCCTATGATCTATTTACCATGCTCTTATCCATGCAAATAAACTATCCATGACCTAATTATAACTAAAAAGAAGTAATGTGCAGCTTGGAGGAAGAAAAAGGGCTAAAGGAACGAATTAACGGCTTAGCGCATGGAAAGCGGGGGTTAAAACCTTAGAAAAATTTATTATAACGTGATAAATGACTTTGGAGCGGAAATAATTGGGAAAGAGGGGTTTTAAAACCTTATAAAACCTTAGTATATTGAAAGAAATGGCTTTAGAGCGGAAATAATCAAAATATGCAATGGCGGAGATGCGATGGAGGTAAAATTTGCGATGTGTGATGTCGCAATCGCAACTTCCCAAGTTTAAATGGATAGCGGCAAAGATTTAATGGGAATAAACTAACATGTGCATCGTGTGATGTGCGATATGGTAAGTTCCGCAGGATGCAATTTCGCAATAGAACAATTTGCAAGAACAAGCGATAAGCATTGAGGGTAAAATCTAAATGAGGCGAAGTGTGATTTGCGATGGTGAGGTGGCGGTGGGACAGAAAGTGGGGCGAGATCTCACTATCGCAATCAGCCAGAACAATGGTAAGTGTTAAAGGAGAAAGGATAACCGATGCGAAGTGCGAATTATGATTTCGCAATATCGCAATCGCAAGGAACAAGTGGTAAGTGTTGAAGGTAAAAGCCAAACGTTGCGATTTGAAAAGTGCGACATACGGTATAGGGAATTTTTACGAGCAAAGGTGGAGGTTGGGTTTCGGTGGTTTTGAATGGTTTTTCATGCATTTTGAATAGGAAGGATAAGGCGGTCATGAAGGAAGAAGACAAAGAAATAAGGCTTTGCAGGGCTAAGTGCATTGGGAAAAGAAAAGGTAAGTACAATGTTAATATGAGAAGAGAAGGAGGGGATGGAGGCGTAATAGCAGTGCTCAGAAATAAAAAACACATGCAGATTATGCATGGGAGACAGATAGAAATGTAGGATGAAATGGTGACGAAAAAGCTTGGACTTGGCAACTACAAATTCTTCCCCGAAGTCGAACAGAATGCAATGTTGGCCTGTGGTAAGGTCTACCCTACTTCGCACTCTATTGAAAGAGATGAGAGGGGGGGGGAGACTTGACCACAATTTTGGAGTTTTTCCTCTATTTCACTATGCATATGAAATTAAAACAACAGAAGCACAAAAAAAAATAGCAATGAAACTTATCAGAAGTAGATCTAACTTAAATGGCAGAAGAAAAACTAGCTAAATGACAGAAAGGAAAAGATAGTAACAATAAAGAAGTTGAAGCACATGCATTGGGCCCTAATTCATGAGCCTATCCTTCTGAAACTTAAATCAGTCGAATGTAACCAGTCTGCTCATTTCATAAAATAATAACTTCATACATCTTTGAAATTTTGATCCCTGAATAAAGAAAAAATCTCAATATCTCATAACAATGGTTATGAATGGAATCAAGACTAGAATAGGCTAAATCCTCCTAGATCTAGCTCTACTCTATTTATTCTCTAGGGTAGCTACCAACAACTCCCTTGAAAATGGTGATTGAGTCCACTTTGACTCAAATTAAACATAGATTGAGTGCTCTCCTCTTTGAGTTGCTCGGTTGCCTCTAGAATTCGAATTGCTGGAGAGAATCCTTGGGGATCCTTCAGCTGCTTGTGGAATTTGAATTGCTAGAGAGAATCTTTGGGATCCTTCAACTACCTTTGAGGGTGGAAAATCCTCCTATATTTTCTCCTTGCTTTCTCCTCCAAGTCTTTGTGATAAAATCTTTATAAAAGTTCTTAATAAATCATGATTTTCTGCACTCAACCTTATATTAGGCACTTAGAGTATGTTAGCCTTAATCACCACCTATACTAGCATCATAAACCCAAATAATAATAAAAATGAAAGAAAAAGAGATCTAAGAAGGAAAAAAGGTGACTATTAACCCCTCCAAATATGTCTAATGATGGAGCTCATCAATCACACTCACCACTTTAGGGAAAGCTATGTTGTTTATTTTTTGTTGAACCTTATTTTTTTCCTTGTGCTTTATAAAGCAATGTGATTCACAATAATATTCCTCGCCATATTTTCCTATTGGCCTTGATATTGCAAGATGATTACTTATCTGTAAGGACATTAATAGTTAAACACACAATTATGAACCCTCGTGCTATAAATTTTAAGAATTATATGTCATTTAAAGTTATAACATACTTACATTTGGTGCAGAAATCAATTATTTCTTTGATTGTTTCACCCATGAGTTAAATGGTTTTTTTATTTGGAGAGAAGTGACACTGAAAAAGTGGGATGACAACTATACTATAGTTTCATCACTGAGTGGATTTATTTTCTTTTCATATTCAACACAAATTTGACTTCTAATAGTTGAAGGCATGGATCTTCTTTTTTTGAAGTTATAGAACATACCTTTTGGCCTCATAACAAGCTTGAAAATTTTGCTCGCGTCTCATTTACAAGACACTTTTGTTCATGTTCAAATGTGCTTCTATACTCATTAGCAACCCCTCTCCCTCCTCCTATATTAATATTCAAATTTTTCATTTCCTTGTGCTTACACTCCATTACTTCATTCCTTAATATTCCTAAGGTATAAGGATGAATAGTATTAGTCATATAAAAAGAATTGGCCCCTTGGATATGCATATAAATAATCATCTCATCTCCTAAAAAACATGAACATAACTAAAGAAACTCATTGGAAAGGAATCCAATCATGTGTTTCATAGTCAACTAGATTTTTATATGAATGATTCAAAACCACCATGTTGAAATACACTATAAAATGAACTAAATAGAAATTCAAATTGGCATACATTTCCTCATACACATTTTCATCATCCCCTATAGTCCCTTATAACTACGACATGTGGAATTATATCTAACACTTCCACAACCTCATCAACCTTTTATGTATTTATTCGTTTGGTAGGCCTTCAATAACCTTCAAACACAATATTTTGTTGTACATCAATAATTAATTTTGTATTAAAATTTCTTGAAATTGTCAGTTGGTTTCACCCATATTCCACCATGAAATCATTAATTATTGTTCATTAAAAAAACACATAAAAAATGTTACATATGCTAACATCATCATGGGTTTGGGAAAATCTACAAATAATAAATAAGAATTGCTAACATCAGGATTCTAATTTTGAATCATATTCTTAATGACATTGATCCAGATTTATGCAAGAATGCAACAGAATACACATATAACCATAAACACAGAGATGCAGTAGAAATAATGCTTCATTTTATTAAAAACAAATTACTAAAATATGCTTACAGACATAATGGAAATAAACTAGCTAGGGTGATGGAAGCTTATCTCTGAGAAGACATGTGGCGGCTACAAGCCTCTGAACTGTGTTATAATGAGACATAATGTAAATAAACAAGTGAGGGCACTGGTAGCATATCTCTGAGAAGAGATGTGATGGCTACAGGCCTCTGAACTGTGTTACAATGAGACATAATGGAAATGAATGAGTAAAGGCACTGGTAGCGTATCTTCAAGAAGATATGTGATAGCTACAGGCCCTTCCACTGCGTTACAATGAGACATAATGAAAATGAACGAGCAAGGGCACTAGTAGCATATCTCTGAGAAGAGATGTGACTACTACAAGCCTCTCCAATATCTTAAAATGAGGCTTGTATGCCTATTTTTTGTTGAGAAACAATGAAAAACCCTAAACATCCAAGAACCTAACCCTAGGAGATGAAGCGCCAAAACTATGGGCCCTGTTTGGGTAAATTGGTGTTTCAAGTTCCCAGGGACGTAAATTTTGCATACGATCTCTCTTTGACACACTCAATACCTTGTTAGAAAGATCTATCTAAGGAGTAAAACTTTTGAGTGATAAAAATTAGTTTATTGACCCATGTTTCCCTCGGTTTCCCCAAAATATGTCATTCAGGGGCTCAAAACAACTTCGGAAGTTCAGAACCTGAAAAACTGCTAAAATTAGTAAATTGTTCTGAAACTGAAACTGAATACACATATAACCATAAACACAGAGGTGAAGAGGAAATAATGCTTCAATTTATTAAAAAAAAATGACCAAAATATGCTTACATACATAATGGAAATAAACTAGCTATGGTGTTGGTAGCTTATCTTTGAGAAGAGATGTGGCGGCTACAGGCCTCTGAACTATGTTACAATGAGACATAATGGAAATAAATGAGTGAGGAAACTATTAGTGTATCTATGAGAAGAGATGTGACAACTACAGGCCTCTGAAATATGTTACAATGAGACATAAAAGAAATCAACGAGCAAGGGCACTGGTAGTGTATCTTTGAGAAGAGATGTGATGGCTACAAGCCCCTCCACTATGTTACAATGAGGCATAATGGAAATGAATGAGTGAGCACACTAGTAGCATATCTCTTAGAAGAAGTGTGATGGCTAGAGGCCCCTCCACTGTGTTTTTTTTTTGGTAGTTTAGAATAATCCTAAACCCACAGGTTTTGAACCAGAGACCTTGCAGACAGAGTGCCTTAACAATGCACCCCATCACTGACTGCTCTACACCACATGGGTCGGCCCCTTTATTGTGTTACAATGAGGCTCAAAGGCCTATATATTGTTTAGAAACAATGGAAAACCCTAAACATCTAAGAACCTAACCCTACGAGATGAAGCACCAAAATTGTGGGTCCCATTTGGGTAAATTGGTGTTTCAACTTCCCGGGGACATAAATTTGGCATATGATCTCTGTTTGATGCACTCAATACCTCGTTATAAATATCTATTTGAGGAATATGACTTTTGAGTGAGAAAAATTGGTATATAGACCAATTTTTCTCTCAGTTTCCCAAAATAATGTCGTTCAGGGCCTCAAAACGGCTCCGGAAGTTCAAGACTCGAAAAACTGCTAAAAGTAGTAAGTTGTTCTGAAACTGAAAAATTGAAAGAACTGATGGTGGGGGTTCAAATGGAATAGGTGGGTGGCCACCGATATCCACCTGGATCATTAGGGCCCCAAAACAGCTCCGGGAGTGCAGGACCCAAAAACCCGCTAAAAATAGTAAGGTGTGTTAAAAGTGAAAAGCTATAAGAATTGACGGTGCTAGTCCAACTGGAATAGGTGGGTGGCCACCGATATCCACCTGGATCATTCCTCCCTCATTAGGATGCAATGGTCCCCATTACGTTAAGTTCCTCCATGAGAGGCAATTCTGCTGAACTTCGTATTGGATTTATCCAGGATGTCAGGATGTCACGGACTTGTTGGCGGACATGTTGGTGTAGATGTGTTGCTGGTGGGAAGTCATTGAAGGATCTGGGCAAAGTTATCCATCATCGTGTTCTTCAGTTTCTCGAGGGTCTCCTTGAGCAATATTTTGATAGGATCTCCTGCTCCATCGTCTTTCTTTCCTTCCACAATGGGAGGTTGTCGAGGTTTGTGAGGTTGATCTTGAAATGGTTCAACCAGATCGAGCCCAAACTCCTTATACCCTGATCACATTCGGGACATGCAAAGAAAAAAGAAAGAAAGAGTAGAACACTTTGATACCACTGATCCAGATTTATGTATGAATGCAACAGAATACACATATAACCACAAAGATGTAGCAGAAATAATGTTTCATTATATTAAAAACAAATGACTGAAATATGCTTACAGACATAATGGAAATAAACTAGCTAGGCCAATGGCAGCTTATCTCTGAGAAGAGATGTGGCAGCTACAAGCCTCTGAACTATGTTACAATGAGACATAATGTAAATAAATGAGCGAGAGAACTGGTAGCGTATCTATGAGAAGAGATGTGACAACTAAAGACCTCTGAAATCTGTTACAATGAGACATAATGGAAATGAACGAGCGAGGGCATTGGTTGCATATCTCCAAGAATATATGTGATAGCTACAGGCCCCTCCACTGTGTTACAATGAGACATAATGAAAATGAATGAGCGAGGGCATTAGTAGCATACCTCTAAGAAGATTTGTGATGGCTATAGGCCCCTCCACTATGTTACAATGAGGCTCGAAGTCATATTTATTGTTGAGAAACAATGGAAAACCCTAAACATCCAAGAACCTAACCATAGGAGATGAAGTGCCAAAGTTTTGGGTCCCGTTTGGGTAAATTGGTGTTTCAACTTTCAGGGGACGTAACTTTGGCATATGATCTCCATTTGAAGCGCTCAATACCTGATTAGAAATATCTATCTGAGGACTACAACTTTTGAGTGAGAAACATCATTCTATATGTTAGGGTCTCGTGATTTGGCTAATTGGAAAGCCAAATGACAGTGTAACATCAAACCAATCTTTGGAGCCCAAGGACCTAGCCTTCTTGGACTCAGAGAGGGCTCTCTCTATTTGTGTAAGGGATATCTGTGTGTTTGCTTATTGTGTTCTTGATTTTAGGCTAGTTATGAAGTAGGTTTTTTTGGTTTTGGTTTTTAGGTTGTGAGGGATGAACTGATCAAAGACTAAGATAGGTGAAAAATATGTCAGATCAATTGGGCTATGCGGTCGAAAAGGTTAAGAAAGCTTTCAGGTGGTGATACAAGGTTGTTGAAGGGCCGATTTGATTCGAGGTAAAATGGATCTTTGAGTAAAATGGAGTGAGATGGACATTAAATTTGTGAAGAACAAAGGATTTCAAACATAACTAGTTTAATAGCTGACATAAACATGGTAGGGCTAACCATTAATCATGAGAAATGTAACTGTAAACTTATCAATGCATAGAAATAAACATTCAAGCCATGCATAGAGATATATGACTCTCTAACTTTGGGAAATGGCTATCAGACTTTGGGGAAATACATTTAAGACAAACAAACAACTCAAATCACTATGAAGGAATGCCTAAACATAGTATTTCAAGCTATTGGGCACTTTGAAGCAAGATTGCATAGTTTTAGGCAAAGGGCAAGATCAGTACAAGACCTCCTTGGTTCAACAAATGACAATCTAATCAATCAAAGAGAGGTTTCAGAGGTGGAGCTATGACTAGCCATGAGTAAGCAGGGCATACCATGAATCATACTTAGCATGCATAAAACCATAAATGAAACAAGAAAACAATTTCTTCAGTTATCAAAGAGCAATCAAGGATTCTTTGATATGACTAAGAAGGAAGAAAACATAGAAGCTATAAAGAAACAGGAAATTTGAGGTGCCTCTAAGGGCATGTCTCAAATCTATTCTCTACTGTCTTATAGCAAGCAAGAACATGGAATTATGAATGAAAACTAAGAAACAAAACAGAGAGAGAGACACTATACCATTCTACCAAGTCATGGAATCCAACAACAATCCTCTTTCATCATCCAAAAACATCCAAGAAACTATCCAAAAGCATGAGACAAGTGTTTCTTCCAAGCTTGTATGACCATATATTGCTTCTATTCATCAAGTTTAGCCTTGTTTACAATGAAAGCCTTTGGAATATATAGGCCAAAGTGAGGAAAACCTCCTAGTTCAACTTGCAATCTCATTGGCCTATCCAAAATATTTGATTTTGTCCTTGAGGATTTGCAAAGCCCAAGGCACAAAATATCTAATAAAATATCTCAAAAATACTAAAAAAGGAAAATAAATTGACTTTTCCTAACTAACCATGCACAAAAATAGCTAAACGCACATGAGGAAAAGTCACTTTTGAAAGGTACATTTTTTACAAAAATACTTAAGAAATACATTAGCAGAAAGTCCCTTGACTTTCTGACAAATTTTGGAGGCCTTATTGATGTCAAAACAAGGCTCGTGATAGCTCGTTGGAAAGATCTAAATGTCTATTTTCTGAAAAATTTTATTTTCCTCCAAAATGACCACTATAAGTCCTCCAAAAATAGACCTATGTGTAAAAGCCCAAAAAATAGGCCTTACTGATAAACAGGGCAGAGTGTAGAAAAAACGAGTGTTTTTCGCCATTTTGGGGGAGAAAATGATCTTCAATTGATCTGAAAATCGCTGAGTATATGCCCTTGAAATTATGGCATCCAATGATACCATTTTCATCTTTTGAGGATGCCCCAAACTTAAATGGTGATGCCCATGAGTTTTAGCCAAAAACCCAAAAATGACAAAAAACCAAAATTTGTCGAATTTCGTTCAATTTTGGTGAGCATGACCCTCAAGGGTTTTCAGAAACATGTTGTGAATATGAAGCCAAAATTTGGAGCTTTGAGGTGTCTTTCTTCAATTTTGGTGTCGGGCGCCTCCTTTGAGCCTCCTTGAGTTTTTCCTGTGTGGCCTTCAATTTCCACCAGGCAAACTGATTGAGCTTCTTATAATGCCTGGTCATTCTTCGTTGAAGGTCCAAATCTCTATTTGCCTTCTCCAATTTCTTTTCCAAGTGATCATTTACCCTCTCAAGAAAAGCTTCTCGATTTTTCTCTATCTCTTGGGTGAACAATGTAGTGAGAGGGGTAGATTGGAGAAGGGCAACTTTTTCTTCCTTTTGTTTCTCAAGGGCTCTTTTGAGCCCCATGGTTATTGGCCTCTTTTGCGTGGGTTGATCTTCATCTTCGCTCTCATTGAACTCACCCATGAGTTCTTCTAATCTCACTTGTGCCTTGGAGACCTCTTTTTTGTATTTGATAGCCTCTGTCTCATATACCACCATATGGACACTCATCTGTTTGTTTTGAATTTGCAAAAAGTGATTGAAGTTTCTAGCCCTCCCTAGATCAATCCTCAAAGCATCAATTTGGTTTTCTCTATTGATCAAGAGATTTTCTAGGATTCGGGCTTCATTGTTGCTATCATCACTTTGGATTTGAATTATGTCAAAGTCTGTTTCCTTTTCATAGTTGCTTTCTTCTTTCTCCTTTCCTTTGTTTTGGGTGGCTCTTTTAGTCTTCCTCTTCTTGGGAAATTCGACAATGGGCTTCTTGGGCAATTTCCCCTTGCTTCGGAGGGCCCTAGTAACATTTGGAGTTACAGCTTTAGGCACCCTTTTCCTTGATGTCTGGGGCTTGGAAACTTTTGGAGAAGAGATCATGGCCCCTTGCCTAGGAGAGGTAGCTAGCACATGCTCTATTGGCTCTTTGCCCTTGTTACTTGCCTCATCTTCCTTGCCACTGTTTTGAGTTTTTTCATGGCGCTGCTCTTCATCACTTTGCTGCATATTATCACTATGATGCTCTTAATTTTTCTACCCTACTATATCATGCTATTATTCATCATCATACTGCTATTGTTCATCTTTATTTTGTTGCTATTCATCATGCCCTTCTTCCCCTTGCTGCCCTTCTTCACTATGATCTTCTTCTCCTTGATGTTATGTTTCATCATGATGTTGCTCATCATCATATTCCTCCTCTTCATGAGGCTGCTCACCATCACTGTGCTGCACCTGTTTATCATGCTATTGTTCTCCTTCATGAGGCTGCTCACCCTCAATGTGTTGCACCTGTTCATCATCATGCTCTTGCTCACTTTTCTGTTGTTCATCATCATGCTCTTGCTCACTTTTCTGTTGTTCATCATCATGTGGCTGTTCTTTTTCATGAGGCTGCCTTTCCTCATGTGGCTGCCTCTGTTCATCATGCTGCCCTTCTTCTTCATGAGGCTGCTCATACGAAGGGACAGTGGCAAAACTCGGATGTATAATGAAAGTACCCCAAGAGATTTCTTTCTTCTCAAGCTAATGAAGAATGATAACCTTGATGAGGGAGTGATGAAAGAGGCGGGCTATATGCTGAGAAGGAGGTTTCTTCTGAATAGTGGAGGCCATTTTCTCAATACTTCTATGAAAGAAGAAATGGAGATTTAATAATTTGGCTCTAGTGAAATGCATGAGCAACCGGATATGGTAGGCATAGACTCGGGAGAACCTTCCCTCGCAAGTGAAGTATTTCATGATTAACTTCATGAGGGGGGCATAACTAGTCAATAGATATGAGAAGGAAAAAATGGATGGACATGAATCTCTATGTTGAGGCTTCAGAAAAGGCTTGTATTGTTCTGAGTCTAGATGGCTTTGTTTAAACCACCTCTCTCCGACATAAGGGATTTTGGTGGCCTTGAAAATGGACCTTGGAGAGAATTTGAAGTCCAGGCCTACCAGCTGAAAATGCTTCTCTTGAAATATCAAAGCACAAAGATGTGTCAAAGGGGAATAGCTTTTCACCTCCTGCACCCTTTGAAAAAACTCTAGACACCCAACCTCATGAAAGTTAAACAAGACTGATGGATGGGCATCTACCTCTTCAGTGGAAACATGCTCAAACCTCCTGTGAAGGCCACTCCTACTGTCTTGCCCGGGAGGCATTTTGTTTTGAATGTTATTTGCAAAACCAAGCTATCTCAAATGGCCCTTGAAATGTTTTTCTCACGCACACACCCTGTCCTCCTTGTCAGTCACTGTTTGACCAAGACAAACTGCTTTAATGTTTTGTGAAATAGTCCCCCAACACCAACTTTGTGTTCCTTATAAATCATTGTTTTGTCCTCTTTAATGCCAAACAACAAGTTTTTTTCAAATGGAAAGAAAACAATCAATTGATTACTGTGCTTGGGCAAGGTATTGAAAAGAGGTATTTGTGGCTTTTTTGTTAGAACAAAGATCTCCTTGTGAACAAACAAAATCACCCTTCCCCAAACAACATTCTCTGCTATTCACTGTTTTTATAGAGGTAGACAAAAAACACCCTCAACTGACTTTGCAAAATCTCTCACACACTCTGCTTTTGGGACTTATAGAGGCTGCACAGATTTGGCTTTTTTATCACACAGAGAGGACCTTTTTCAAAATGAAAAGGCATTTAGACTATGACCACTGTTTTCCCCTTTGATTTTTAACAAAGTCTGCTCTTTTTTTACCTGTGGGCTATCAATGTTTTTTAAAGGTAGTCAGGGTCCTTTAAGATGGTTAAAACATCCATCAAACATTGTAAATATGTGTGATAATCACAGCTATAAAAACCTCTGAGTTTGCTCAAAAACACTGCCCTCTAATCACTGTCTCTCTCTTATGCTCTTTATATGACAAACTGCCTTTTTAAAACCGTTGTTAAAACACTGTTTTAAACTGATTTGAGACCCCCTAAGCACAAGAAAGGTTTCTCTAGCTTTGACAAGGACTCTGTCTCCTTAACACTGACTTATCTCATAGTTTTTATATGATGAAGTGGTTTTAGGACAGCTGTTTCTTCAGGGAGAAAAACATAGCAAACCACCCCTTTCAAAAATCGAAAATTACCACGAGGTGATGAAAAATACCTCAAAAATCTTTCACGAGCCTTGGTTGATCTTTTGGGGGAGCTTTCAGGGCTTCTTAGAAGGTGAAAAGAGGCGCAGCATGTTTTCTAGAAAGAACGTTGCGCCAAAAAAAGCAGTCGGGTCGACCTTCGGGTAGTGGTGACCGACACTACAGGCACGCCGCATGCCACTACAGGCACGTCGCGCCACAATATAAAGCCCATGTAATTTCTTTGCCAAACGCGCCGCGCACTTTTCCAGGCACGCCACACAGACTTTAAGCCTCAAAACACTTGGAAATTGCTCGAAAATCCTTTCTCTGTCCTGTGAACAGCCAGGGGAGCACTTGGTGAGTTTTGAATTTGCAAAATGGGCCTTGCAACTGTCTCTTACTCCTTTTATAGTTGAAAAAGCCAATCACCCTTTGAGATTGCTTTGTGAGGGTTTTGGAGGCCTTTTTTTAAAAAGGCTTTTTCAGTCATAATCATACATAAAGCAAATGTCCTTTTTAAAACATAACAGAGACTCATCTTTGCTCGAGTAAATGACAAAGTGGTGTGAACAACTTCTCTCATAGGCATGATTTCCTTTTTTAAAGTAAAGAAGCCTTTTAAAAGCCAAAATATTTTCACTGTTTCTCCTTAAGGGAGGAAACTTGTTTCCTTTGTTCATATCTGTTTTTTAGAGGAAAATCCTGCTCTAAGCCATATAAATGATTGTAGATGTGCCCTTTGAATGATATTTCCCTTTGACTATGGGTGAAACCCTCATTTGTACTCCCCAGATTTTACCCATACCTGTTTATCAAGGAAAAAAGGCCTTTAGAGACCCTTGGGACTCATATGCAACAACAAGGTCATTTTCACATGTCCATAAAGAGCCCTTTGACTGTGATAGTGGCATGTTTTATTTGCTTTGAGTGTTGTCTATGAATTTAAAACACTCGCTATATCCTTTTTTCACACCTACTGTCTCTGTGTTGTTTATTTGCAAAGTCTCCCTCAAAAGCCAGGCTTAGGTTACCTTCTTGTCCATTTTGATGAGTTTTTTGAAAAAATATCTTCATGGACAAGAAGGGAAAAGCTTCTTTGAACATCAACATCACTCTTTGGCCTATGTTTAACCCAGCTTTCAACTCATAAACCTTGAATGGATTTCCACTAATTTCAACTCTGTTTTTTAAAGGAAAAATGGCTAGATTTCATGCCTGTTGATCAAGGAGAAGGATCTTTGTAAACTCTTAATGAAATTACATACCTCAGTAGGGTTTTTTCATTTTGGCTTCACAATGCCTTTGGAGGAAATCTTCGATAGAAGACCAGTCAAACCTCTTTGATTATTATAGTACCACTACTTTCCCTCTGTTTTTTAACACCATTTTTATATCCATAAGCCTTCAGTTTCTTTCCCACTGCACTTAAAACCCACTTTTCAATCAGTGAAACCTATAGTGAATCTTTGAAACACCACTACTGTGTTATTGGTCTTCATCTATTTGAGACAAGGTGTTAAACAAGTTCTTTAGGAAGTTTGCAATCATTGATAGCTGTGTGCCCTTTAAATGAGGCCATACCTATGTTCTTGCCCTTTACTTATTAGATGAAGGAGGCCTTTATCACATTTCCAAACCCTCTGCTTGTAAAATGAAGGAGGCTTTCAACCAATAACCTGACCATCTGCTCATGTATGGAGGAGGTTTTCTCAGTCTTCCAACCCTCTGCTCATGTATGGAGGAGGTTTTCTCAGTGATTCCATTTCATCATCTTTCAAATAGTGTTATATTTCCTTTCACTGCCTATTCATGCTTAAGCAAATAAAAGTGACAAATTGACAATATGCCATGAAGGGAATTTCTCTGAGACATATAATCCTGCTGTTAAAATACCTTTATGCATCTTTAGACAATCAGAGGTAGCCTGGCCAGTATCTATAGAGCATTTCTTGTTATTCATAAGTTACTAACCTTTTACTGTGTTTGCAGAAGCTTATTGAAATAACTCTCTGTCAAGTACTTGCATCCCAAGCTCAAAACCACATGAGAAGCAGTTGTCTTCTCATGTTGAGTTTAATAATTTCTTCTGGAACACTGGTACCCTTCTGCTCTTTAAATAGACATTGAAACATTGTAAATCCACCTAATATCAGTTTGACCTATGACATATGCACTGTTGAGACATCAAGGTTTGTTAGTGGCATGACTTAAGGGTGTAATCAAGCTTTATTTGCAGAATAGGAAGGTCATATAGGACTGGTTGATATAAGATAGAGGTTCTTTTGGCTTTAGGATAGTTTGCCAAGGAAAAATCACCTAAAGCGCCACTACCTAACTTAGGGGAGACTTCTTGGATAGATTTGGAGTATTCTCTTTGGAGCTGATAGACAAGTTTGTATGGTTGAGGCCAGATAGGGCTTGAAAATGAGGTTTTATCTCATTATGGGCTGATTGAAAAGGTAGGAGGGCAAAAATGTTTATGGGTGTTTTCTAGCTGACAAATTTGACATATTGGAGATCAGCTGCTAGAAAACTTGGCTTTAACAACTATTCATCATCAACAGGTGAAAAATACTGATGATTAACACTATTGACCCATGTTCCTCCCAATTTCCCCAAAAAACGTCGTTTAGGGCCTCAAAATGACTCGAGAAGTTTAGGACCCAAAAAATTTCTAAAAGCAGTAAGTTGTGTTGAAACTGAACAATTGAAAGAACTCATGGTGGGGATTAAAATGGAATAGGTGGGTGGCTACTAACATCCACCTTGATCATTAGGGCCTCAAAACATCTATGGGAGTGTAGGACCCGAAAACCTACTAAAAATAGTAAGCTTTGCTGAAACTAAAAAACTACAAGAATTGATAGTGTAAGTCCAAATGGAAGAGGTGGGTGGCCACCGATATCCACCTGGATCATTTCCAATTATTTTTTTCCCAAGTAATTTTTTTTTATTAAACCTTGAAAATTCATTCATGTTGAATTAGGATCTTATCTAATGTCGATCCATCTAATTTACCCTATTTAAGGTTATTGTACTCTTAACTATGATGATGGTATGGTTCCCTGGGCTTACATGGAACCCCAGTTTTCTCCAACTCCTCCCAAATTTGAATAAATTTAGTTTCCTCAACCCCTCTAGTTGGATCAATCTTGTAATTGTCTTGTGAAATTATTTGAATTTCACAAAGCATCTTCAAAACATTTCTAATTCCAGCATGGCACACACAATATATAATATTGGACATTAGGCTCGGATTTAGATACAATTGATGGAATATGTTTCATTAATTATCAATTAAATAATAAGCACTTGTATTTAAAAAAAAAGAATCAATTGCGAAAACATGTATCTTTTCGTCAGTTTTTCTATTTATGAGATACTTCTTCATAACATTGAATTGTCCACCACATAAGTTTGGCTGAATGTTTGTAATACGCTCATTTAAGTTTTCTTGACATCATTTCATTATTTGTTTCAAATTACGATTCAACTCATAATGTTTTGAAACAAATTTAGAATGAGAAAGTAAGTGAATATATCAAAAAAAAAAAAATTACTCCAAATAAATCTGTAAAACTTACTAGCAGCAAATTTGGTGACATTGCATAAAACTTGGAAATACTATGAATATTATCCCCATCTTAGATTTTGGTTTCATTTGTAACCATATGTATACATATTTTATGGAATATGCACCAAATAAATAAATTATTCCCCATTTCAGAAAAATTATTATTGTATAATAAACTGCATATGGCCACTAGATCATGGCACTCAAGCAAATCCACTTTCACTACCTTTCCATCTCCCGTCAGGGTACCATCTTGTGATAGTTTATTTAACTGTTCCATCAAGTTATAGTCTCATTTGTAGGATCAACAACATGTGCTAAAACATGTTTATATTCTTCCTTTCCATCTGTTTCCCAACGATTACACAAGACATCAAGCCACTATCTTCTAGTAACTCAAATAATATCTGACATACTTGCCTAGCTTGATCATAGTGCACACAAGAATCGATACTAAGTTTTGAAGGAAACTTGAATGACTATACTTCCAATCCTCTTTTCATATGACTCAACCGTGAAGCATATGAATTACTCGCTTCACTTTAAATCCATATGTGAAACCATCAATTCTTTCCCAACCCACATCAATATCCTTAACTTATTTAGTCCACTTTTTCATTTGATTTGATAGTAAAGTACGATTAGCTCCCTCGGGCACACCATGATAGTCAATATTTTTCAAACATTCCAAATCCTTATAGGTCATTCTTGACTCAATAAATACAGAAGCCATATTTCTAGGTATAAAACCGTTATGAATATCTTTAATAACAACTTAATGAATTTTTCAGGTACTCCATCTAGGTGTTCAATAACATCCTCAATTTTTTACTCTTTAGTATAGTTTTTTCTCATGAAGTTCCTAATTCTAGCAATAATGTTATTTATTCTATATCTTGAAGTGAATTACCAAAGAACCATCTAAAAATTTTCCTAAAGGTCTCTATCCCCTCATCTACTCTGCAATTAAACCATCATGAGTGCCTCTTAAGACTCAATAAGGATGTCCTCAAATGGTTTCATCGTGACCTTGTAGTATACCGTGTAGTCTATATGTTTAACAACCTTTAGGGATTGCTCCTAAAGATTGTTCATTTGAATAATTTATTTTTTAGTAGGTACATTTATATCCATTTGATAATGAAATTTACTATTTTTTTCCATTGTTTCATGACTTGTAGTTTCAATATCTACTGAACAATCTTCAACGATTTCTCTGAAATCTTGTTCATTTGTAGAATTTGGATTTTAAATAGGTGCATTTATATCCATTTGATCATGAAATGTACTAGTTATTTCCACTATTTCATGACATGTACTTTGATATGTTTAAAAACCTTCAGGGATTCATACTAAAGCTTGTTCATTTATGGAATTTGGATTTTCTGTTAGTGCATTTTTATCCATTTTATCATGAAAGGTACTAGTTATTTCCATTGTTTCATGAACTGTAGTTGCATATAAATTATAATTCGATACTTGTTAAAATTGTTGTCCACTAGGTAGGACTACAATTTAATTATCTTCTCTTACTATTGGAGACAAAGGATACCTTGGTTTTTCATCAGCATTTTTGTTTTCCACAATTTTCTTGCATAGTGGACATTGAGTTTCAACATTTATTGCATTATTGTGTGTCGTTTGATGGGAAATCAATATATATTGTTGTGGGATGTAATTCTGATATGCAAATTCATTATTGCATGTTGCTTTAGGGAAATCCATGACATTATTTTGTTGTGATTTATGATCTACAAATACTTGATGTTGTTGAAGAGAAGCATGGTTAGAAACTCTTTTACATCCCATAGGATTGACTTGGAGGACAATATTATGTGGTCCTAGAATTGGAATATTATGAATTTCAATTTCTTTGCATTGCCATATTTTTCATCGAACGTTTTGTAGATATTGTTGGTTTGAATGATCCATTCATGTGTTTCGTCAATTATTCACTAGATGTTAGGGTTGTATTGTCTACAAAGGATTATATGGTTTTATTTTTTGTGAATGAGGAATCAATTTATAAAATGTTGGGTTTATTTGGGTCTCCAATGAATTATGTCTATACTAAAATTGACCTAGTTGAGGAAGAAATAGTTTCCAAATTCAAATCCTCTCTATCATTGCAGAAAATTGAATCACTACAAGAAAAAAGCACATTGGTGAGGGTCATGCTTGTGACGGACCTTTAAGGTCCGTCACCAATGTCACATATGGTGACATTCATTAAAAAAACGTCATTGTAAGTGTATATAGTGATGGTCCTTTCTGGTCCATCACCAAAGACATTTTCAATGACACTTTTGGTGAGGGTCGTTAAGAACCCATAACTAATTCTCTCTTTGGTGACACTTCTAGTGACGAAATTTTAATGACCCTCACCAATGCTCTTTTTGTTACTTTTGGTGATGGTCAAAAAATGTCCATCGTCATTGATCACTAAAAACCATCACTGTAAGTGTAAATAGTGATAGTCCTTTATGGTCCGTCACCAAAGAAATTTCACTTTTGGGGAGGGTCGTTAAATGCCCATCACTAATTCTCTCTTTCGTGACACTTCTAGTGATGAAATTTTAATGACCCTCACCAATGCTCTTTTTGTTACTTTTGGTGACGATCAAAAAATTTCCGTTATCATTGATCATTCCAATGAGTTTTTGATGATGCTATGTGCCTGTTAATATATTTTTTGTCAAAAGATAACGATTTAATACCATTATTGTGGAGCATTTTTTATAATATGTCCAAGGCCATAGTGGTTAGGGTCAGTCAATTTTTAAGAAGTAATAAGTGTATATCATTTCCCTCAAGTAATGACTAGTCGAATAGAGATTTCCTATGAGTCAACACATGATTCATATCTATTAAGTTAATTATCTAGAAAATTCCATTTAGATAAATTTCCACTATTGTGTGTAGGAAATATATTATTTAATACATAATCGAGCTCTGATAATTCTATTAATGACAAAGACCTAACAATCCTCAACAATCTGGGCACACCTTAAATTAATGCTTTGGCACACACTAACATTTCTTAGCACCCACATGTCTTGGAACATATTTGTACCTAGAACATCTTCTAATGACACTGATGCCCAAGCACATGGTGGCATGCGCTAGCACAACATGGAACTCTCCTATCAGGTGTTGGCATGCTGCATATAGGTGTTGGCATGCTGCATATAGTCCCTAGCACGCCCTAGAACACCTTGGTTGAATGCATTGACATACATTAGCACTTGGCACACAATGCCCCTTGGAATGTATTGGGACCTATTATTAGTGTGCCTAGCATGCCCCTTTTCAAAAAGATAAAGTCCCAACTTATTAACCCTCTTATTGGTTCTTCCTTTTGTTGCCTTGACACATATTGACATACCTTGGCACCCTACGCCACATCCTTAGCACCTAGCATGTATTGGCATATCTTGGCACTATTAATTGGCACATGATATAATTAACACACCTTGGAACTCCCAAGCACACTTTGGGAATTCTTAACATGCCTTGATATTCCCTACCATGCCTTACCAATGCTTACACCTTGTCACTCCCTCCTTGGCATGACAACTAACACTGACCATTAACACTAGTCTCTGGAAGTACACATTCCTCATATTCATTAACTTCCATGAATTTTTACCCAGTGCTCCCTCAATGTTTTTTCCTAGTACTCCTTAACACTCATCAACGTGCATTATCACTCTCTAGCACACCTTAGCACTATTAAACATTCCCTTCCACTTCATCACATGCATAACACTAGTCCCTGGCACATATTGGCACTTGGCACATGTTGGCACTTGGAAAGTTTTAGCATGTATGGAATACATTAAGATGCCTTGGTATGATTTAGCATGGTTTAATATTAAATTTATTTGTGAATATCAATTGTTGCAAAGTAGGTGAGAAGCAACAAAGGAATACTTGGCACTTAGAATGCACTAAGACTTTTCACTTGGCACCTATTGCCGCCTAATGTTGGTGTGCCTAGCATTCTCCTCTTGGAAAAGGTAAATTGATGAATTATTAACCCTCTTATGTGTTAATTTCCTTGTAGTTTAACTTTTTTCTCCCTTTTGTTATCTTGACAGTCCCTAACACACAATGACACACACTTGCACATCTTGGCATGCCTTATCACTTGGCACATATTAGTATGTTTGACATGTATTCCCACTATCTGGCACATCAAGGGGGTGAAGAGAGATGTAGTCCTAAATTAGGTCAAGTACGAGGGCGGAGTAGGGGTTGCTAAAGGGAGGTCATGATCATCCTCCAAGAGCAAGATCATCATTTGAGGGTTCAGAAGAATGTTACATACCTTAATGGTCAGTTTGTATTAGGAAGTAGGATGGAATATTGTTGGTTCTCTTCTGGCAGACCAAGCTTAAGAGAGGTTTCTCATGAGAATATGGGCATGTGATTTCAACGGTGTCTTTGTGTGAAGGCCGTATCAATCTGAAATGTTGAAATTTGCAACAAGAAACAGTGATATTGGAAGCCAGAAAGGACAAAAAAATGCACCCACACTGGTGAGGAATTTTGATGCACCAAAATTGAGGAATGTGGGGCGTCTAAGTTATTTTTCCCTTAAATAATTTGGACAATAAATTGTAATTTCGTCTCATAACAACTTGTGTCAGTTAATTAAGTCATGATGACCGATTTAGATCAAGAAATTCGAGTTGAGGGTCTAATATGAGGCATCTAGAGGGATTATAATATTTTTGGGGTCTAATTGAAGTTGATGCATTAGTGGGGTGCAAGTGTAATTAACTCAATTAAATGAGTTAAAATGAGTTTAACTAGTTCTAACTGAGTGATGAGCTAGTGAGAGGTCCAGTGAATTAAATTAGATTTAATTCACAATCACTAATCAATCAGATAACTGATAATTCACTATTAATAGTTGCATGCATGTTAGTTTCGAGGAATACCCAGTTGAGACAGAGGTTAAAGGGAACATAACTCTTAGTTGTATTCAGAGAAAATTTCCCATGTGCAATTATAAAGTCATTGGGATGCCATGATGGATTTCACAATCAAGGAAGAATGATTTTCCTAATTAATAAGTAGTTAATTCCCTAGGAATTGCATGAGCAAGGCAGGCTAAAGTAAGGATGAGAATTGGCTAAGTACTAGACCGAGTTTTCCTAGATCAACGGGAGACAATTGACCGAGTGTTGGAGAATATCATGAGAGATTAAGCATTGTATTGTTTCATGATTCCTTGACTTAATACACAATAGAGATAGAGGGTTTTTGATTAGTTTCTTTCCCCAAACACATCATGTTGTTGTGCGATTGATAATTTATTTCTCTTACTTATATGTGATTGTGCGATCGTGTTTTGTTTCCATAAATTGTAGGAAAGATTTAGTATCTTGTTTTAGTAGATTATAGGATCAGATTGAATCTCGTTGGTTAGATTTTCTACATGGTATCAGAGTAGGAATTTTTTGGGCGGTGAGTTTGTAGAGAATATTTGAATATTTTGGTGTAAAATTTTCGAAAAAAAATAGAATATTTGGATTCCTTGCGAAAATCTACCCCAATGGAAAAAAATATTCGATCAAATCAGAGCTCGGATGAGGGAGATATCATCGATTTAAAATCAACTATTTTTTAGAAACTTTTGGTAACTTCAGGACAATTACACTGTGCACGAGTCAAGAACCTATATGCACTTGAGGTACCATATGCATGCAAAGCTTTGAGGAGAAAGGAAAAAGTTAAAGACTTGGTGGTTTAGATGGAGCATAAATTACCTCTCAACATGCATCGTCATGAGAAGCAGTCTCAGAAGGTTGTGGAGTAGCTGCCATAATTAGAGAAGTAGAGAGGGGACTGAGTGGAAGCGTCCACTCAAGAAGAGACCTCCATGAGGGAGAAATTTCGAGCCAGATGGGAAGAGGGAGTAGCCATACCTTGAGGTGTAAGGTGGGGTTATGTGTAGACATAATCCCAAGATAAGAAATTTGGGCAAGGTCCATTGATATGGCGTGTCTCATGAATCGAACCTGGCTATGAGGAGCCCATAGTACAACAGTAGTAGGAAGAATCAGTTATATTTATGTATTCAAACGTCAGCAAGACAAAAATAAGAGTGACAGATGTCAAATACTGGAGCACAAATAGAGTTGACAACAGTTCAAAGGGCACGGATGCAGATGTCAGCAGCAGTGTAGAGAATCCAGTACTAGACAGGTGCAGTAGCTTGCAGTAGTCAGAAGACTCTGATGACAGATGAATTATTCTGATTCATTTGTTCAGAGGCTATTCAGTTTTAGGATTTGCAGGTGCAAACAACACTAGATAAGTGTAGCATGCAGAACATTTCGAAGGTACCGGATAGGGATAGATTGAATTCCTTTCTTGTTGAGAGGGAGTGTTGAAATTTGCAATAAGAAACAGTGAAATTGGCGAATAGAAAGGAAAAAAAAAATGCACCCACACTGGTGAGGAATTTTGATGTACCAAGAGTGAGGAATGTGAGGCATCTAATTTATTTTTCCCTTAAATAAATTGGACAATAAATTGTAATTTCGTCTCATAAAAACTTGTGTCAATTAACTAAGTCATGATGATTGAGTTAGCTCAAGAAATTTGATTTAAGGTGATCGAGGTGGATATTGGTGGCCACCCACCTATTCCACTTGGGCCCTCGCCATTTTCTCTTTCAGTTTCCTTAATTATAGCACAATTTACTATTTTTGTTAGTTTTTCGGGTCCTGAATTTTCGGAGCTGTTTTGAGGCTCCAAACGATGTTTTTTGGGCATGAAAGGTTTGGAAATTCCATATAAATCATATTATTATTTGTATTCATCAGAGAGATATTTCTAACGAGGTATCATGTGCATCAAACGAAGATCATATGACCAAGTTATGACCCCGGGAAGTTGGCTACTCAACTAACCCCAACAGGGCCCATAAACTCTTGGTGTTACATCTCCTCGGGTTAGGGTTTTGGTTATTTAGGTTTTATCTTATTTTAAATAATAATAAAAAACCCTTGATCCTTATTGTAACACAGTTCAAAGGAACATAACTATCAGTTGTATTTATAGAAAATTTCCCATGTGCAATTATAAAGTCATTAGGATGCCATGATGGATTGCGCAATCAAGGAAGGTTGATTTTCCTAATTAATATGGAGATAATTCCATTGGAATTGTGTGAGCAAGGTAGGTTGAAGGAAGGCTGAGAATTGGCTAAGTACTAGACCAATTTCTCCTAGATCAGCAGGAGACAATTGGTAGAGTGCTAGAGAATCTCAAGAGAGATTAAGCATTATATTGTTTCATGATTCCTTGACTTAATAAAAAATAGAGATAGAGGGTTTTGAGCAGTTTCTTCCCTAGATACATCTTGTGTTGTACAATTGATAACTTGTTTCTCTTACTTATAATTGATTGTGCAATTGTGTTTTGTTTCCACAAATTGTAGGAAGGATTCGGTATCTTGTTTTAGTACATGATTAAAAGATTAGATTGAATCTCGTTGGTTATATTTTCTACATGAAATAGAAGATAAGTTTGATACCATCTTGCCTTGTGGCGGTTAGTAGGCCGCAAGGTCTGTGATAAAGACCAACATAAATGGAGGAGGTATTTCACTGTAATTTAGAGCCATAATAGAAGTCGACGCAGGCGTAATATTGACTAATTTAACCCTATTTTGAGGGTCGACATTGACATTTGAAGTTCATGTCAAGATTCAGTCAAAGAAATGCCCAGAATCTATGGATCCATATGAGCTAGGTCGAGTCCCTTATGGAGGTAAGAGACGTGTTTTTTCTATGTGTGGATAGGGTTTGTTCTACAACAATTAGAAGTACATAAGTATAATTCCCTAGTTAGGACAGTTTCCTAGAATGTTTAGTTCATAAGGTATGACCCTAAGACTGTGGCAAATTTGCGTAGAAGAAGATGGGTTGTGACCCTTAGAGAAAGGTTTATTTCTGCAACAAAGACCGTAGATCTGGAAGATGGTTTGCAGATTCAGTATGTGTGTAGACAATAGATCCAAAGGAGGGTGGAACTTGAGCAGAATATTGAGCATGCAGAAGAAATGTGCCATATGAATAATGGATTGACATGCAGAGGAGTTGATTTTGGTGGAGTTTCCATAGAGTCTTAGACAAATATCTGAAGAAACCTATAAAAAATTAGTAAATGGATTGTTAGTGGCTGATTTTTTACCGTAGTTCAGTCATCTACAGATTGTTAGAAGTATGATAAGAGGAGTAGTTCATATTTGTTCATAGATTGGAAAACAAATATAAAATTGTCGATACACAAGAATAGTGATCTTGAGAGGACTCAAACCATTGTTAGGTGGCAGATTTGAAGAGCCCTAGATGAAGACAATATTGTGGGCCCTAGATCAGTAAAAATAATTGACTGTGGTTGGGCAGATTGATGGTAGGCCAAGTACAGTTGGAGGGTTGTTAGGTTACTGTCAAAGAAGAGCCCTGACTCTTGTTCTAGTGAAGGACAACAAAATTGGTAGAAGAGTAGGTGTATAGGGCCTAAGGATGTGCAAACTTTGAAGGACTAAAGTAATAGTCAAGTGGGTGAACCAACTAGCCCTAGTTCACTATATTGTAGAGGATTGATTCAGTGAGAAGAAGGGCAGCCTCCATAGCCCTGGACTTCTCATCTTGGACCTGTAGTATGGAAAAAGTGGGCATACCAAAGAGTTGTTCACAAATGGAATTGTGAACAACTTGTTACCACTCAAACTAGTAGTGGACCTAAAAGGGGTTCCTAAGAGGGCGACTGCTAGGATAAGGGAAACGATGGAGGCTTAGCCCATTGTCACCACAGCTAAGGATCCTTGCTCTTCACAAACATTCACAGATCGGTGGAGTCTCGGTAGTTTAGGAAGTCACCTGTAGAGTATAGGTAAATGAATAGGTGGGAAGTGACCCTTGAAACCCTTTCCCTAAGATAAAATAAAGAGTGGGACTTGCTTTCCTTTTAAGCAAGGGAATTATCTTCTAGGGAGAGAGGACGGGGATTGAAGGGTTGAGGGAGAAGAATAAGACTTATTAAGGAATTTCTCAATCCCTAAAATCCTTTAGGAACTTGGATTCCCAAATGGTCCTTAATGAAATGCCTTTGACACCAAATGGGACCACACGAGGCTAAGTGGACCCAGCCCAGGTTCGAGGATGGAATTTAGCAACTAATGATGTTCCTATCCTAGACAAGGTGATGGGAAAGGATCAGAAAAGTGTTTTTAATTCGATAGGTCAAATTGATCCTAGTAGGTTCTATCCTTGGGAACACCTAGGCAAAACCTGATCCTAGAGCTAGGGCTTGAGGTATCTGGAGATTCCACCATCGGAATTGGCCCAAGTTCTGAGGAGAGTGAGGGTACCCAGCAACGCAACTGCCTCTAGGATATAGAATTTTTCCTCTAGCTAGATTCCTGGGAAATTGTTGCCCTAGGTGACCTAATGGGGCTAGACCTAGGGAATGTGAAAATTTCTTAATCTAAGAAACCTATTGCAGTATCTTGATTTATTTCTCCTACTTGAATTAAGTGACAAGTTAATTTCTGAAATATTGAATAAATTAGCGAAGTAAATAGTAAATACAACTAGAAACCTACACATATAGATCAAATACTAAATAACATGCTCATGGAAAAAGTGACACATGGATTTTCTGGAAAACTATCCCCGGAAAAAACCCAATGTGGGAAAGCTAGTGTAGGTAGCTCTGGATGCTTTTCATTATTATGCAGAATCTAAGTACAACAATCCTGAGCACCAAAACTGGTTCACCCAACAGAGAAATAAAAATGACAGTAATACGCTTCTCTAAATCCCTCTACGTCGGCCTAACTGGCCTGTGTCAAACTTTGCACTGCTCAGTAAGGGCATGCTCACACTTGAAGGGCTTACACTACCCCTGCGCTACCCTGACTGGGCTTGCGTCAGCCTTGCATGGCTCCTACTACCTCTGCGCTACCCTTGCTGGGCTCTGGCTAGACTGTGTGGCTCCTGCTGCCCCTGTTGCTCTGGCTAGCTGGAATGCTTAAGCAGAAAAATCATAGGTAAGAAAGAAGGCACTAGCCAAAGGTAACGCATAACAGCTAGAAAAATTGAATAAATGAAATGAAAATAGATCAATGTCCACAAATAACTGAAATAACTCAATGGGACTAGAGAGTAAAAGCTTTGAAAACAACAATAAGTGCTTATAGAATCATCTAAGAGAATAGAGGAGACTATTTCATGAGGTTAAAATGTTGTATAATTGTTGGCACAAGAAAACTGTAGAATTGTTAGAGTAAATCTCTGCAGGTACCGTTAGTTGGTGATCATCAATAATCATTTCATTTCATCAAATACCCTGATGAATGGGCCTTACAAGCTATTTGCATAGACAAACCCCACAGAAGTTGTGTGATAGAAAAATATTCACACTATATTGAAGAAAACACCTACCAAATAAGGATGACATTTCAAATGGGGCAAGAAACAATAGAGAGATAGACAACGAAAAAGTTAAAATTCTAGGGCAACAGGAAAGCAACTAGGTAGCATGGTAGAAAGCACAACAAAGAAAATTATAAAAATGGAAAACCTTACAAATTAGCACCCATCCAAACATCACCACAATTTTTTCTTTAACTCTAAATCTCCAAATTCATCAAATTATATCCTTTATTCAAACCTGATCCTCTCTGTTAGCCATTCTGAAGATAAGGTTGAGAAATTACTATAGAACCATCACCTACATGTAGTGATCTTATTCTGTGACCAGACAACCTACTTTCATGAAGACACAGAAAGTTAAACACTCTCTGCCAAGATTTTCCATACAGCCCAGGCTGAGCAACCACATATACATCACTAGTTTTTTCTCTTTAGATTTGTAACTTAGAAGAGCTTTGTCTGACCACCTCCGGGTTGCTCCCAGAGTCACCCAGGAAATCCCTCTCAACATCATCTGGGTTTTTTTGTTGTTGTTGATCACTTCCTTTGGACGAGAATTTTGGCACCCTATAAGAAGACTGTTGAAACAAAATCCACTTATAAGCTCTTCTTCGAGCATATTTTTCTTCATTTTGGGTTTCCAAAGACCATATTTCTTTATAGGTATAGTAGGTTCCTCAGTATTTTCTGGTTTAACCTCTGGTCCATGAAAAACATCAAGCTTGACCAAATCCACTGCCTTCCATCCCTATATTTATAAACAATAGGTACCCATATGATTATTGTAGATGTCCTTAGAGTATACAATTGTGAGGATCCACATATGCATGTTGAAAGCCTTCCATATTTTCAACAGAAATTTGACATAACTCTTCATATTTCTATTGCCCACAAGTCTTTTTAGGTGTGCTCGGGTGTCCCAAAAAATTGACACAAGTTGACGTAGCTATATTCATGGAATAACACATGAAGATACCTCCCAAACTTGGAACGAGGTAAGCAACGATACCAATTTTGAGGAATGTATCTAACAAATTCAATAACGAGTTCATGACATTTTATAGAATTTTGCGAACTCCAATTTCAAGTAGATACACAATCCATTCGGATCCACATAAGTTTCAGGTTGATGACGAGTTATGGTTGGACTTGCATAAAGAGCAATTAACAAACTCCTAGAAGAATCTCATACCATTTTGATACGAGCCTTACACCATCACCAAGGCTATGGGTGAGAATTCTTTCGAGGATAGTCATAGGATGATTTATATTACTTCAAATGTATATGTTAGGATGATTTATGCTTGATGGGGTGCATGTCTAGAAAGAGTTCCTTTAAGAGAATGAAAAATATGATCGCATGATTACTTACATAAGTAATTGTGATATCTACCCGAATGACATGAGGTAACTACATAAGAGATTTTAAAAGTGACATTTTTAAGGTTTTTTTTTATATCAAGGTATGTGGATCATTATGTTTTTTTTCCAAAGCATTTACATATGACTAAATTTTTTAAATAGTACATCACTCTAATATTATTTCTCTTACATGCTCCTAGGTTATAATTCAAAGCATCATAGGTACTAAAATTCATGAAACTCTTGTTTTTTTGCTCTAAATAACTAAAACTCCCAAGTGTGCTACTCTTAATATTCAAACTTGCACTATTGTTAATACTACTTCCTCTAATTGTTATTTTTCCTCCATAAGTAAGCTGACTACAAGGTGGACTTGAACCATTATTAACACACTAGTGTAGTGTTACCTATTTTTATTTAAGAAGCATAAGGGGCGGGGCTGGTATAAGGCCAGCTTTGCTATTGTTTAGTGCCATGCCCACTACTAGGTTCTCATCCTTTGTTGGCCTTAGGATATGGTTTCCCATTAGTTCATTTGATTCTTTCTCATTTGCAATCTCATCCTACATTGCATCCAACCTGCTACTTTGTAATCACATATCTCTCGTAACCTCACTCCAGTGTGTTCATTAGACCTCATTGAGGTGCATTGACTACCACTCTTTATTGAGCTATATTTTATCATCAACCCTTTGTTTCACAACCATCCGCTCACAAACTCACCTTTCTCATTGAAATTCTCCAACTCTCTCATCCTCACTTCACTACTCTCTTCCTAGTTAATATACTTTTGTAAATCCTCATTGCCTTCTTCATTTTCTCACATCAAGTTCAACCACCACTCATTAATTATCTCTACTTCCTCAAAACTTATTCAACTTAATTTTTGTATTTTATGTCTTTCATAGCCATTTAGTCTTTTGAACTCTCATCTTTTCCAACCCCATTGTAACCCTTTACTTTATTACTTAATGCAAATTTTTACACCACCATACAATAATAAACCACCATACCATAAAAAAAAGTTATTAGAAGGAAACAACTTTTCCTAATCCTTGTAGAGTTTGTGTTCAATAATCTCTCTCAAAACCCTTTTTCCTTAGATTTTGAGTAAAACTAGTTCATGGGATTTTTTTTTTTCAAATATCAAAATTTTTCGTTTCCCTCATCTATTTCCCTCACGTTGCACGGTTTTTCCAACGAAGGAGGAAGGGCACGTCCATGCTATCCAACTATGATTTGATACACTTGGTTGAACTCAAGAAATTGGAATCTTGGTGCCTCCAATCACGATGATTTCTATCCCGAGACTACCATGGAAAGCTCCATTAGCTCCATTACACCGAGGGGTTCAAGTGGGATTATCAGAAGAGGCGTGGATGGACACGATCACGATCACTTCCTACGAGATGAAATACCTGGTTTTTCGTTACCTCCATGAATCAGGTGAGAGTTTGTATTAAACCCATTTCAATGAAACCATTTTATTTTATATGAACATCGCATGTAAAATTGTTTTTCAATGAAATTGTTTGAAGCTTTCCATGTAAGTGCCAAAGCTTTCGAAATTTATGGTAATGGCAGACTTAGTATGCTTCTTACTCTTCTCTATAAGATTCAAAGCCTTGTCGCACTAGTGAAAGAGTTGTGTATATCATGTAACCAGAAATACTTTGTAGCTTAACATGGAAGTGGAGGACTTGAGTGAATTCAAAGTGTAATCATAGCAAAGACATAAATATGTCTGAAACCCTAAGTGGAATTGAAGGTATTATATCATGGTTATAATCCTAGAAGGAAAAATTTGCAGTTACGCAGCATTGATTAAAACCCCTGCGTGCTAAATATTTTGATTCGACCTTTTTTTTCAGGACGAAAAAAACGTTGTTATATATAATAGTTCATTTTCGTTGATCAAATATCATTTTCCAGCACATTAGACATACCATTCTAGCATATGCTAGATAGAAGGCAATATATGAACCCCATGAAGAGGAAAACCAAATCCATCATAAGAACAGTACAAAGGCCATAAAGACACATAAAAACTCCACATACCAACCACAGAAAACCCAGCCAATACGTAACTGAATAGAACATTACTGAGCCCAGATACATACCAAGGATCAGTGGGAACATCATCTGATTGAAAAAAAAATATAGGAGAATATGGAGAAAGGCAAAAAATAGAAAAGGATATGGTATGTACAATGAAGATATAGCCTATAAAAGCAGCATAAGAAAAAAGGATATCCCACTTGCTTGCAAATGTATTATAGCTTGCTTGAGAAGATCAGGCTTGCTTGATGTAGATTATGGCAGAGGAAAAGATTGAGAGTCCAACATAGTGGAATCCCTTTAATGCAAGATCTGAATAGCACCATATGTGGACTCCAACCCTCTTTTGGAGAGAAGGTCAACACACATATTTTTCTCCATATGTATGTGCTGAATAGTGTAGGCTTGAAACTTTCCTAATAGATACTTGATCCACTATACCCAACCAATGCTATTGTTGCATTGCATTCCACATCTACCACTGATCCCATCAATGGTGCACTTCGAGTCTCCATATATGTGAATTGAAGGGATATTTGTATGATAAGCTATCAGTATCCCACTCCATAACTCATAATTTCCACCTTATTGTTTGAGCCAACAACTCCATTCCTAAACATGTCATATCAGTCCTTGTTTTCAAGCTTTATCCAGGCCCCACAGCCACATAGGCCATCCCTATTTGCACCATCAAAATATAAAGTCAGGAGCTGAATATTGTCAGGTCGGATTCTCTTAGAAAGATCCTTAATAGCAGGTGGGATACAAGGACAATCATTAATCCATAAAGCAATATTCCCTGTAATCTTGGAGTGTTGTGGGGGAACCCCTTTGAAAATCCAACGATTCCGAACATTCCATATTTCCCAAAACACATAAAAAGGTAAAGATTTGTAAGAGAAACTTACAACAACCCAAGATTTGATAACTTGAATACAGTCAAAAGGATGCCAAGAAGGGTCACCTATAAGCCCAGAAAAATGCTGCCAAATAGAAAGAGAGAAGGTACATGTGAAGAAAATATTAGAAGCAGTCTCTTCATGCTGGAGACAAAATGGACATCTTCCAGGACCATAAAATGCCTGTTTTCATAATACCTCCCAAGTTGGTACTCTACTTTTCCACAATAACCATGCAAATAATATTATCTTTGTAGGGATTTTAAGATTCCATGCAATATAAAAAGGAGACAACGTAGGGTCGGGAGTCATTTTAGCAATTTGATTTTCATACTCGTCCTTAATGAGTAATCCCGCACCCTTGAATTTTCCATTCCAAACTAGAATGTCACCTTCCCCTTTGAAAGATAATCCCATCGCCTGTAGAAGAGCTTTATGGCATTCATAGATGTGTGCTTCACTGCCACGTAACCCCATCATCTCTGAATATTTCCATATGGGAGCCCTAAGGTTCCAGCAATATATAATATCAAAGAGAGAGAGAATTCCACTGTGATGAAGTCTATGAAGTAGGTGTGAATCAAAGAGAATTGTGTTTTCAAATGCAAGCATTCGGTCGACTCCAATTAGAATATTTTTTCCATTGTTGAACTCCCAAACTAGTCTTTGTCCCAATATGTGCATCACTCTTTGGAAACTGCGCCAGATGGCTGAAGCCTTTTGTATGGACCTTACACATCCCAAGTATATAGATCGAATACAACCTAGGTGGAGCAACCGCATATACATCACCAGTTTTTTCTCTTTAGATTTGTAACTTAGAAGAGCTTTGTCTGACCACCTCCGGGTTGCTCCCAGTGTCACCCAGGCAAGCCCTCTCAACATCATCCTCTTTTTGTAGTACCTAATTAGTAATTTAATTAACCATAACAGTTTCTTGATCATGCAGGCATTTAAAATATATTGCCAATAAACATAAAGCTTTCATGTTAAACAATCAGGTCAAAAGACTTTAGACTATGATGTAAAAAATACAAAGAAGCCTCACCAACACTCAACGTACAAACAAAGTCAAACCTCTACAAAGTATAAATAGAAATCTGATAAACTTCATTCCACCACAAAAATGTGCTTAACTAAAGAAAATTCTAATTATTGTGCTTTCAAGACAAAGATTTCAAGGGCAGTGATGTTATAAACATACCCCTACACCTCGTGAATAATCAATGTGTATAAATAGACCATCATAAGGCTCATTTTAAACATCATTATTATCATTTTATAAATAATTTTTATTAAATCAACAAGAAAAAAGAAACAATTGCATTCAGTTCCACTGAAGCAAAGTATATGGCAGTTTCATATACTTATTATGAAGCTATCTAGACTTGCAACTTGATTGTAGAGTCAACCAATTAGTTGTTTAAGCCCAATATTGTCTCTTGTGAGAATCAAACTTACATCAAGCTCTGTGAAAATCCAATGTGTCATGACCATTTCAAACACATTGATATTCAATACAATTTCCTAAGATTCCAAGTTCATTAGGGAGTTAATAGTGTTGGACCACATTCTGACAAAGTTGCATATGGTTAATAGTTAGACAAAGCTCCTAACAAAGGGGAAGTTTGACAAGTTGGGGGAGAGTCTTGGGTTATTGGAAAAAAAAAAAATTCTCAAGACTGTTAGATTACCTAGTTGGTCCGAGTTGGTCTCACCTCAGCCTTGAGAAGTTGAGCAACACCAGGGTTGCAGAGCTAGATTGTGGTACACCAATCAGAAAGATTCTTAAATACAGCTAGAAGCTTATAATGACACCTTCAAGAATAGACGAATTAGTTGTTGGGTCACACCCACCAAGTATGGCACACTAGTTGAGGAGATTAACACCATGTTAAATTTGGACAACTAGGTCCAAACTCCATCTTGTGATGCTCGGATGAAGATTCCAATATTTTTATTGGATTCCTCTTTCAGAGAAGTGTAAAATCGATCTTAAATTGATTTTAATCTGATGAGAAGAACATTTATTTTGAATTTATTATTTATAATAAATTTAAGTGCAGGTCGGCCTTAAGGTTTTTACCCCCCGCAGATGTGTCACACACCTCTCATGATTGGTATTTATAGGGTCAATGTTGGGGCATTTTTTCCACTCATCTCAACACACATCTCCTCCTCTTATACAAGCATCTAAGGAGCAAGAAGGATGAATTTTACCGCAGCAGCAAGGACAAATTTTACCACAGCAAGGAGGATGAAATTTACTGCAGCCAGAAATCTGCGATTAGGATTTCTGGGGAAGTTTGACCAGCGTTGACTTTGGTCAATGCATGGTCCGATTGGGCTGAATTTTGGAAGAGACTTTGATCTAAGGAGGCCGTACTCTTTGGCATAGAAATCGAGGTCAAAGGTTGACCAGAATTTGAGCTACATTGACTTTTAGTGCTGCTTCCCTGTGTTGACTTTTCTGGGCGGCGTTGAATTTTTTGAGGTTGACTTTTGAGTTGACCGTGTGATTTTTTTGAGGACTGTTGTGACACATGATGGGTTGGATGACCATGAAGTATTTTTTGGTTGAAGCATCCTGTTGACTGTCGTAACGCACCATCACCTTTATCTATTTCTGACTTGTCTTCTAAAGGATCACTGGTATGTTCTATCTACATTTTACTTGTAAATTCATGTGATTGTTGTCGATAAAAGTAAAGTTGCATCAAGCATAGAACATCTAAAAAATTCTACATGGTATCAGAGCTGAGGTGAAGACAATCCCTAACTTATAGCAATCACCAAAAGAGAATAATGGGTTCCACAAGTTATGGCTTCAAGGAGGATGACAAGCTGATTGGAAGGGATGACTTCCATGCTTGGAAGATGATATTATATCTCAAATTATAAGACCATGATCTCATGGACGATATACTGGGTAAGATACAAGAACCTCCATCCACTGCTACTGTTGCTGCCAAAACCAATTATAAGAAGGAGGAGATCAAATAAAAGCTAATGATCAGGGAATCCATACACAAAAGTCTGGTTGCCTACATATATGAGCTAGGCACATCCAAAGAGATGTATGATAAGCTGATACAAATGTTCAAAGTAAACAATGCAAACCAGGTGCTACTCTTCAAGAATCAATTGAAGAATATGAAGAAAGGTAGGGATGAGTCTATTCAAACATACTTTTTGAAACTGACCGAGATCAGGAACAATCTTCTGGCTATTGGGGAGACAATAGCTGATCGTGAGATGTTACTCACCGCACTTGGAGGGCTCCCATATGAATGGAAAGTATTCAACACTACCATTCTCAATAATAATGAAATTCTTAACTTTGACAAGCTACTGTCAAGATGCATGCAAGAAGAGACCAGAATTAAGGAATACGAAAATGACAGAAATGATGCCTACACTACTCATTCTAGAAAGAAGAACTCTGGTGGTTCAAAGAACAAAGGAAGAGCAGGGACCTAAGGAAATAAGGGCAAGTGTTTCACTTGTCATAGGCCAGGTCATAATGCTATAGAATGTCCTTTCAAGAAGGATTCTCCCGATAGTGATGACAACAACAACAATCGGAGGAATGGAAATAAAAGAAACAACGAGTCGAAAGGAAAGAGAAGGTTTCGATGAAAACAATCAACCTTTCAAAAGGTCTAGAAACTTCAAGTATGAGGAGTTAAATGTTGTTGATAAAAGAAATGAATACATTCTTGTATCTGCCCTCTCTGCTGCATCCCCGCCTGACACTATGGATGTCTGGCTGATAGATAGTGGTGCCTCAAGACACATCACTAGGTTCAAGGAAGCACTTTTTGACATGGTTGAGAAGGATACTAATATGGAAATTATCCTTGGAGATAATGCCACATATTCCGTGAAAGGGACAGGGACTGTGACCCTCCACTTGTCTCAAGGACAAATCCTACATTTGCAGGATGTACTCTATGTACCAAAATTGAAGAAGAACCTTGTGTCTATATTAGCCATGGAAGACAAAGGTTTCAATGTGGCATTCACTGATGGAATGGTATGTGGAACAATAATCTCAAGGAAGTTTACCGTGATTGGTTTGTTGGAACAATTCACTGAAAGTTATAAGCTCCACTAAGAGCGTGACATGATACTATTCGACAAATCGAATTATGGTACTCAACTCTGGGAGGCTTGGACACATTTCTTATTATAAGTTTCTTCCCAAAGTGGGCGAAGGTGGTGAGCAAGGATGCTGTTAATTCTGAAATAATTGTTAGTATGGTGGTTGTGTCGTAAGGAAAGCATATGACAGACCCTTCTTCAAGTGTCACAAAGACATCTGATATTTTGCAACTGGTCCATTCTAATCTATCTGGTATGCTACCCGTGACATCCCTGGGAGGATGTTCTTACTGTATGACATTCACTAATGACTTCTCCCACAGAACCTAGATATACTTCTTGAAGAAGAAAGATGAGGCTTTCATGCGCTTCCGTACCTTCAAAGCCTTGGTGGAAAATATGATAGGGAAGAAGATCAAGATTTTGAGGACCGACAATGGCACTAAATATGAGTCAAATGACTTCAAGGGATTTTTTCATAGAAGCCGGCATTAAGAGGGATACCACCATCGCTATACCTCTTCTAGAGCAGAATGGCGTTGTCGAACAAAAGAACATGACCATTGTGGGAAGCTTCTCATGCTACAAGCAGACTGTATTCACCGAAATTTTTGTGGGGAGAAGCTATAAAAATACTATTGGGGACATATCTGTAAAACGGATGTCTTTATTCTTTGCCTGCTGTGATGAAAACTCCCGAAGAGGTTTTCACTAGTAAGAAACCTGATGTCTCACATTTTAGAATTTTTGGATGTCCTGTTTATTTTCATGTGCCAAAGGAAAAGAGAAGTAAGTTGGATGCTTCTGGGAAGAAAGGAATGTTTGTGGGCTACAACGAAACTTCCAAGGCCTATAGAGTCTATATACCTGGTCAAAGCGGGCGAGAGATATGCCATGATGTCACTACTTAAGATGCTTCCTTGCCTAGCCACATATGTCCGAGGTCCTAGGAAAATTGGTTTTGAAGCGTCCTGAAATCAAGAGGAACCAAAGGATGAGACAATGCTTGATGTTGAAGGACCAATGGACCCGATTGATCCACCTCCTTCACTGGGAAAGAGACCATCATGGCTTAGGGACACTCTCGAGGATGCTGAGGGACATATGGCCCCAAGGGGGACATTCCGTGAAAGCAAGAAGCCGAGTAGATACCAAGGGTATCTAGCAGCCATGAGTACTATTGCACAATCCGAGCCTGGATCTTTTTGAGGAAGCCGTAAAGCATCAAGTCTGGAAGGATGTTATGCACGAAGAGTATGAGTCCATAATGAAGAATGATGTCCGTATGTGGCTCTAAGACCGATGAGCGAATTAAGTCACCGCAAAATGGCTCTACAAGATCAAGCATGGTTCTGATGGAAGTGCTGAAAAGTTCAAGGCAAGATTTGTTGCCCGTGGCTTCTCTCAAAAGGAAGGAGTAGATTATGATGACATATTTGCACCTGTGGCACGATATACCACCATTTGATCAATCATAGCCCTTGTTGCTACGCAAGGATGGAGTCTTCATCAGATGGATGTCAAGACCGCTTTTCTGCATGGTGCAATAAAAGAAGAGGTGTATGTAGAACAACCTCTGGGGTTTGAAGTCCAGGATCGGGACACTCATGTCTGCAGGTTGAAGAAAGCCCTCTATGGGTTGAAGCAAGCACCCAGAGCTTGGTAAGAGAGGATAGATAGCTACTTGATGGTCGTGGATTCACCAAGTAATGTTGATCCTAACTCATCGAAGGTTGTCTGTGATTCTCATTCTAGTGTTATGCAGATTTACCTTTCTCGACAGGATGACCCTTCTTCATCAATGGAAGAGGGAGCTATCGTCGAGTCTTAGACAAAGCGACCCAGGATCGATGTAATTGTTCCTTACTCAGAGGTCTGGCAAAGACCTGGCAAGATTTTCCTTTCTCATGGAAAATATATTGTGAAGCTTCTAGAAAGATCTGGAATGGTGGATTGTAAGTCCGTGTCGACACCGATGGAACTCAACTTAAGAATTTGAGTGGCAGCGCTGCTGGGCCCGTATTGACAAATCCTACTTAGTATCGTCAACTCGTAGGGGCCTTGATGTTCTTAGTGAACACTCGTCTGGATATATGTTTTGCAGTGAACACCTTGAGTCAACAGATGGCTGAGCCTCATCACTTTCACTGGGTTGGTGCCAAGAATCTTCTGAAATATCTTTGGGGCACAATAAACCATGGGCTGAGATACACTACCGGGAGCATGACACTCCTTGTTTATACTGATGCCGATTGGGCTGGCAGTGTGGTGGATCGTAAGAGCACATCAGGGTGCTGCTTCAACCTTGGTTCTGCTTTGATCTCATGGATGAGCAAGAAACATAAGTCGGTGGCTTTAAGCACCGTAGAGGCCGAATACATTACAGCAAGTATGGCCTGTTGTGAAGTAGTCTGGTTGCGAAGGCTCTTCAGTGAGCTGCTTGAGCATGTGCTAGATACCATGGTGATACTCTGTGATAATCAAGATGGGATTCGCTTGACCGAGAATCTTGTGTTCCATGACCAATCAAAGCATATTGATATCAAGTACCATTTCATCCAGGATATGGTACAGCAAGGAGCTGTAAGGCTCGATCATATAAGAAATGATGAGCAGGTTGCGGATATTCTCACTAAGCCCCTGGGGAAGGTCAAGTTCCTAACCTTCCGTGAGAGACTTGGTATTGTGGAACGACCCTATGATGTGGGTCCTGTTGGACAATGAGCTCGAGGAGCTCTGGGGGGGCTTTGGGGACAGCTTCTCGGAGCTATGAGAAACCACAAGGCTAGGCTTGCCAAACCTTGTTGGTGTGCTTGGACCCCACCATTGTGATTATTGAGTTGGTTCACCTGTCATTATATGTGCCCCGTATGCATCCTACCCATTGAGTTCAGGGCTCATGGGAAGTACCTCTCATTTGGCCAATGAAGTGGGAAAATATAGAGACTAATAGTAAAGACTGATGGACGCATAAGAGATTGGCATACTCTCTATCTAGGATGGCACGGTCCAACCACTTGATCTAGGATCAAGTCTAGTGACGTCTCGGACCTTTGCCTGATTTCGGGTTAGATGAACCAACTTCGGGTTGGTTGGAGACTCTTTGTGAGTCCGATAGAGGTTTTGACCTCTGGGCTGAATCTGTCAGCCGAGAATGATGTCTTTGTAACTAACCCACTTCTGTTCTGAAATAAAGAGGCCAGAAAAGCAAGTTACGGCGGGGTGATGCACGATGTTTGGATTGCACTTGTGGACGGAGTTCTCCTTAGTTGAGAGGGAGTGTTAAAATTGGACAACTAGGTCCAAACTCCATCTTGTGATGCTCAGATGAAGATTCCAATATTTGTATTGGATTCCACTTTCAGAGAGGTGTAAAATCGATCTAAAATTGATTTTAATCTGATGAGCAGAACATTTATTTTGAATTTATTATTTATAATAAATTTAAGTGCAGGTCGGCCTTAAGGTTTATACCCCCAGCAGATGTGTCACACACCTCTCATGATTGGTATTTATAGGGTCAACGTTGGAGCATTTTCCACTCATCTCAACACACATCTCCTCCTCTTATACGAGCATCTAAGGAGCAAGAAGGACGAATTTTACCGCAGCAATAAGGACAAAGTTTACCGCAGCAAGAAGGACGAAATTTACTGCAGCCAGAAATCTGCGGTTAGGGTTTTTGGGGAAGTTTGACGAGCATTGACTTTGGTCAACGCATGCTCCGATCGGGCTAAATTTTGGAGGAGACTTCTATCTAAGGAGGCCGTACTCTTTGGCACAGAAATCGAGGTCAAAGGTTGACCAGAAATTGAGCTGCGTTGACTTTTAATGCTGCTGCCCTGCGTTGACTTTTCTGAGTTGACTGTGTGACTATTTTGAGGACTGTTGTGACACACGCTGGGTTCGCTGACCATGAAGTCTTTGTTGGTTGAAGCATCATGTTGACCGCCGTAAAGCACCATCACCTTTATCTGTTTCTGACTTGTCTTCTAAAGGATCACTAGTATGTTCTATCAGCATTTTACTTGTAAATTCATGTAATTGTTGCTTATGTTGTGTTGCACTGCTACAGAACATTTACAAATTTACACACTATCATCTTAGTGCATTCGTTATGCACACTATGGAATGAGGCACCTCAGAGAGGAGTTATATCTACTTATGAGAATGGGAGTACCTGAAAAGAAAATCCTTGCATACAAGGCAAAGTTATGAGGGAGTTTCTCATGCTCAAGGGAGATGCACCACTAACGCTATCATTAGCCTGTTTTCTAACAGCACCTTCTCTTAACTTATAAATGAAAAGGATGGGCACACTAGTTAAACATTTGTAGAAATAGATAATAAGAGTGAGTATTGTTAGCTTGTAGGTTGTAGTAGGAGATTTTGTGAGATGACAACTTGTTGTGACATTCTTCTATTTGAGTAATAAAAACTTCTATGCAATTGTTGTTGGAGCCTACTCTTTTTATCCTGAATTCTCAAATTTCAGATTTGTGTAGAGTGGGCCTAATATATTTGTTGTTTTAATCCATTGTACATGCTGTGTTTGCACTCTTGAATTTACATCCTTCAATTTATGCTCGAACAAAACTAAAATTTTGATAGGCAGATACTAAAGTTCAGTCTTGTTGTTAGGATTTTTTAATTCTCTGAGGGTATTCTCTTGTTTTCAATAGTATTTGCATATTTCTGCATCACAGCTCATCTCTTCCATTTTATTCTACTATAATACAAAAATCATTTCTAGTATAGTTTACTTTATATCTTCTTTTTACTTAATTGATGTTTTATTTTATTTTATAGGAGCAGTACTTAGCAATCTCAATTCACACTCCCTTTGTATTCACATTGTTGTATATGTGTGGTCATTGGAAATGGTTAGGTTTGGTACTTGTTTTTTTCATATCACATTAAAAATCCAATGCCTCCTCATAAAATCCTCTCCTCATATAATCGACCACCATTATAGACGTTTACACCACATTTGGTTTAGACATTTAGTAGGTAGGTAGGGTGCCCCTATCTCCCATCTCCATATAGAGTAAATTGGTCACATATTCTTTCTTCTATGATACTGGTTTCTCTCTCTTAAGTCCTATCTCTTTTCCTTCTTCTCTCTCCCTTTCTCTCCCACCTCGCTCTTTCTTCCCCTCTCTCTCTCTCTCTCTCTCTACCCTCCAATCCACTCACTATTTCCCTCCCTCTATCCTTCTTTATGCCCCCCCTCCATCTTTGTGTCACTATCTCCCTCTCCTACCCTTCTCTACCTCTCTCACTCCTCTCCCTCTCTCTCTCTCTCTCCATTCCTTCTCTCCCCTCTCCTTCAGTTGATCTCCATCTCTTCCTTGTGACTCTCTATTCTACCCACTCTATCAATCTCTCCTCATAGGTCCCAATATGCTTCCACACTTATCAATCTAAGGTTTCATTATTCCTATCTGGCATATATCTAGATTTAACATATATCATGACATATCAGACCCTACGATCACATAATTCCGTCATTGCACAGTTAAAATGGTTATCTTTAATAGACAAAATGTATATCAAATATTTCATCAGAAAGGGGGAACCATACCCTATCTTCCAAGCTATGAATATCAGTCACTTGGCCTCTTCTTGCTCTCACATGAATGTAGTCTTGCTTGACTGGTACAGATGAAGGTTTCACATTATCAACTATTTGTTTGGGACAAATTTTAGTTGTTTCAACACTGCTACATTCTTCAAGCTTATCCTTTAAACCATATTAGTCTTTTGTACTCTCTTCAACTTTGTACTGCTTTCCATTCCTCTCAGTCACATATGTTTCCTTGGTCTATTAAGGGACAAGCTCGACAACATTAGGATGTTTTTTCAATAAACAAGGGTATTTCCAGGACACAGTCAGGTGGAGCAACATTATAAGAGCCAAATTTCTCATGAATGTGGGACACTCGAACTTAAGATTTTGTGGAGTAGTCATGAGATGCAGTCTGGTTATTAAGACTTCATCAGATGGCCATTCTCTGGACTTAAATTATGTGACAACACTATGGCTGAGTTTGAAACTGGATATTGAACATACATTTGGCTTGATTGCAATAGAAATTTTCATCAATAAATGTAAAGCAATGGCTAACAAATACTATAAATTAATAAATAAAGAAGACATGGCAACAAGCAACAATAATTACAAAATTTTTACAATGAAACACAAAGAATAAGCAACTATTGTGCACAAATAGAGACCAATGAGATTATCATCTTAACCTCTTAAATTTTTAAATACTAATTTCAAATTTCTTTAAATTTATTTAACCTTTTTTTAAATTATAAATCAAATTTTTAATTTTTTGTAACTTTAAATTTTAATTTTAACTTATTAATTTTCAAACTTTAAATTTTTAAATTATTTAATTTTCAATTTTTAAATTTAAACTTTAATTTAATAATTTCTTTAAATTTTAAATCCTTAAACTTAACCTAATTTTTAAATTTTAATTTTTACCTTTAATTATCCAATTTTCAAACTTAAATTTTATTAGTTTTTAACTTAAATTTTCAAAACTTAATTTTCTAAATTCTAACCCTAAATCCCTAACCCATTTAACCCCTTACCCCTAACCCATTTAACCCCCTAAACCATAAACCTCTAAATGCATAATATTAACCCCTTAACCTCTAAATGCATAATATTCCCTTAACCCCGAACCCATTTAACAACTAACTCATTATTCCCCTAACCCATAAATGCTCCTAAATCCCCTAACCTCTAAGCCCTCATTCCCTAACCCCTTAACCCCTAAGCCCCCAATCCCTAACCCCTTAACCACTATCTCATTATTCCCCTAACATCTAAACCCTAAACCTCTAACCCCTAAGCCCCTATTCCCCTAAGCCCTAAGCCCCTAATCCTTAATCCCTTAACCACTAACTAGTTATTCCCTTAACCCTTATAATAATCCTTAAAACCCGTTGGGATTAGCCATTCCAAACGAGAGCAGGTCTAGTTGGGACCTACGATCGGGTTAATTCCCCATTATTGGAAAGGTGGAATACCATGAGCAAAACCATGGGTTGCAAAAACCTCTCCTAAATTTACTATTTTATCTCAATTTTATTTTAATAATTAATTAATTTATTTATTTAAAAAGTCTTCTGGATAAATCACATAAAATTTTTAAGGTACACACCTTTCGAACCACTCATTGTGTGGTTCGCCATCAATTTTTTTAAAATAAATTTATTAGAATAAAATTGAATTGATTTTTGAAGCTTCCTTTTAAATCAATTATTGACATTACAAAGAATCACGAAGTGCGCTCAACATCCATAAGAAAAACAATGGGTATGATATTAAAATTATATTTGAAGGCATAATATTAAAAATGATGTTTGGAAAAATGGAGGGCGGGAATATTCATTTTTCTTTTAAATTTTAGACCTCCAATTAAAATAACATTTCTTCTGCCCAAAACATGTGTTTTTGTTATCTCCCGCTGGCTTAGTGATTAGGGTTTTTGTTGTGGGTCTTGTTCTTGCAACTTCCTTACTGCACTTTCTTTCGAGTGCTAGTTCAGTCTCAACAAACTGCAATTTTTGAAGTTGCATTCTTGAAGGATTCTACGAAGTTCAATAGTTAAGATGCAAGATTGGGGGAACTAATGCAATTTCTTCCGGGTGCAATTTCAGTCTCAAAAATCTGTGGTTTTTGAAGTTGCATTCTTCATGGATTCTACTAAGTTCAATAGTCAAGATATAGGATTGGGGGATCTATTTTAATTTCTTTCGGGTGCAATTTCAGTCTCAACAATCTGCGGTTTTCGAAACTGCATTCTTCAAGTATTCTACTAAGTCCAATAGTCAAGATGCACGATTGGGGATCTATTCATGATTTTCTTGGCTTTCGTCAGAATGGTTTAGAATGTAGCCAAACCCTTGAGAATATTTATGCTAGTAGAATTCCCCCCCAATATGATCCAAATCAAAGTGAATGGCACACATGGGTAGATAAAATTTCTTCATTGGATGATGCATTGTGCGCTGGTTTTTGGTAAGAGCCCATGATCATCAACAACAATAAAAATATTGGGCTTAACATGATCACTGAGACGCCAATGGTTTCAGCTACAAATGTGGAATCACACCTTTAAATATCCTCTTACTGAAATCTCGTCTTGGCACAATTTCCCATTCGATTCAGACAAAGGACCAGCAATATGTGAATCTTCCTAACTGCATATTTTTGTTCGGATAATTTAGGTATCCAAATTTTCTATTTGTAAATGTGAAAACCCGAGGAGCACTGCAAATTCTGACTGGAGATGCATGTACTTTTTAATGATTTTCTCAAAGGTTCTCTAATTTTTGTTGCCTTATTTCGATTTGAATAAAGATATTTTCTTGTAGCTCTGCATTAGAGTTCAATAATTTTTGAAGTTATGTTAGTGTTGAACCATTTTGCTGAAGTATTGGCAAAGTACTATTTTATTGCAACCGAATTACTGGTTTTTTATTCTGTTATGTGGTTTAAGCTTCTTTAATATTTCTACGCCGAACACATCGTTAAGTCAAACTGCATTGTGTTACGCCGAGCCACAATTCCAGGTGGGATAGACAAACCACCAAATATAGAACGTGCATTTCCAACCATGACAACATATTATCAAACCTGAACTCTAATGCCTGTTAACTATGCAACTTTAAGTGACAATGAGAACCAATTTTACAGTTACCTGAATCTGAAGTCACGATTCATTGCTCGATGCATTGCTCAGTACATGACTTCGTATGCCTTCCATCTCATGGTGTTGTTTCAAATGCTCTGCAGCCTACATTAACACCAATTTTAGATTCTAAGTTGATATGAAAAACTTTCCAATCATGTTGGTTCTGACTATTCTAAAACTATGTTCAAATTCCAAGTTCAAAAGATCATATTAGTAAGACTATTCTTTATTTCAATGCTAGTTCTGGTTACCTCAAAACACTCTCCAGATTTTGGCTTCATATGAGCACTTTGCTGGTTGGGATCATCCTCTATTTCTGTGGTAGTCCCCACTGCTTTACCCCTTTCTTCAAATTCTCCATTCATAAGACTAGTCTGCTTACTATGATCACTCTCCATAATGCATTTCCAAGCTAATGACAACAAATTCACCACTCTTTTGGAATTCTAGGTTTGATTGTTCAGTTTGCTTTGCACACCTATCCACTATCTTCATGCTAAACTGAACATTTTGCATTACTTGCTGATAACCGTCAATCAAAAATTCTTCCATAGGAAATGTTAGGGCATTAATTTTCTAAGGATAGGTGGCTTCTGGTGCAAGCTGCACTGATTTCTCAATATTTTCAGGTTCCTCTACCAATGGATAAGTCTTGTCAATATCTCCATTCTCTGTTTCCATTCCTGTTTTGGCTATCTTCATAATGTGTCTACAATCATCAATTCACTTTCCCACACATTCAATATTAATTCATTAGATTGTTGTTTAAGATGAGGCTTCTAATCTGTGTCGATCTGTGAAGTGCCCAATAAAAGAAGAATGAGAAATTCTTTCCCTGATTTTACATTTAGACTTGATTATGAAACTAAAGACATTGCAGAACTAAAATTCATTTCCCAACAGAGTTTTATGATACACATTAGCTATTTACTGATAAAATTATGAAGACTTGTAATATCTCACCTTTTGGAAAGGGAAAGGTCCTATTGATGTAGATATATTTTTAGTCTCTGAGTTTTTAATTGCATCACATTTACTCAAATTAGCAATGACAGATTATGAAACTAAAGACATTGTAGAGCTAAAATTCATGTTCCAACAGAATTCTACTATGCTTGGGTGTTATATATTTAGTGATCAAATAATTAAGACTTGTAATAGCTCAACTTGTGGAAATTTAAAGGTTCTATTGAAGTAGAAACTTTTTTAGTCTCTGATTTTTTTCAGTGCATCACTTTCACTCAAATTAGCAAAGACAGATTTGTCAAACTTATTAGAATCTATCAATAATGAAACATTCAGATCCTGGAAATTTTCAAGAGTAAAAATATCAGTGCCAAGTGATTTCCTAATTTGTGATCCACTATTATGATAGTGAGTGGCTTGTCCACCTGCCTTTTCAACTTGTAAGTTAGCAAGAAGAAAAACCTGCAGTGTCTGTGTTTTCACTTCCTCATAACCTGGGTAATTAGAAGTAAATGTTATTACACAGAATGCACTTCCAACAAACAAATGTTTTTCAAGTGATGTTTTTCATTTGTGTGGAGAATAATGGCCATCTTCTTTTAATTCATGTTCTTGTATTGCAAATAACACTTTTCTTTGTGCACAATTAGCTTTACTTGGCTCAGTAATGTATTTATTGTATAATACAATACTCACTGAAGTTGTCCTGAGGGAAACAATGTAGCCTTGAAATATCCTCTATTTCTTGAACTTTAGAGGCCATAAATCGAGTTTTTACACTGCCCATGTAAATTATCTCAGCTTTCTCCATATAAGAAGCTAGTTTATGGTTACATGTATGTGCCATATTTTCACTAGTTCATGGTAACATAGAAGACTCCTCTTCTCTCTGACTCAAGGTTGTTGATGACAACTTTGTAACACTTACCTCGGCATAATTAGGAGTTTTTTTTTTCCAAACACAATCATTATCGTTTAGCATTTCCACATCTCTGACTGTAAACTCCTCTTCCATGACATTTTTATAAACAGATGCTGAATATTTCAATAACTAATTATTTTCATTGTGCCTATTAACTAGAATTTTGGTCAGAAATTTTCATTTGGTAAGCACATGAGCAGTCTAAAGTTTTTATAAAATCCATCGATAATTGACTACTATCTGTTCATCATCATTTCCTAGCAATTGCAATCCATCCATATGAGAATTCATGCTTATGAGGATTCTCATTAATGTGAACCAAAGGTTTTGGAACGTCTTGCAATCCAACCACTGCGATGTCTGCTTCAGCAGTCTCCATGGAATGCTTCTGTGGAATAGCTTGACTACTTTCATCCAAAAATGAACTGAACATTCCTTGCATTTGATTCTTTAAAAAAGCATCCTGACAAGCACCTACAAAATTCTCCGCTGGTTTAGATTTCTCCGATAATCGAACAAGCATTTCTTCCATTTCCTCCACAGAAACTTCTCAATATTTCACTAAATTTTATTCTTTACAGGCATACAATGACAATCTTTGAAAATGCACTGTTGCGGTACCTTCATTTAGGGCATATGTAGCATGGATTCTTACATCATTCTCACTGGTTTTCTCCAGTGACAAATCCAAAACTATTCTCTTTTCCACCAACACACTGCTTTTCACAATGCCTTTACAAGGTAAGAAATATAAAAATCCTTTTTTTTACACCAAAGCAACATTTTCCTATAACGGCAGCCCTGTGTTATGCTTCCCTGCATTATCTATGTGAATTGCTCCAACTGACAACTTTAAATTCCACTGGATTTTTGCACATCCAAAAACAACATAAATTGAACAAGTTTCCTCAGTTAGTGCATTCTTACAGTCAACCTGTGTTTCATGCATCTCTACATCACTTTCATCATTTACATCAATCACCAACTCCAACCTATCGTGCACCATTTACAAATGCAATATCTTCATGTGTAGTTACTCTAGCACATTCACTTCTTTGATCTATAAAGGAATTTAAATCTCCTGTCATTTGTCGTATGAACATTCTTGAGGGACTCCTCTTTGAGATGCTTCACTACAAAGCTTGACATCCAATGGCTTTCTCTCTATCCCAAAGCATCCATCACTTCATAAGAGGATCCATTCACAGTGTTAATCTCCCATGCCTCCTCAATTGATCTATCCCTCTTTCTTGAAAACTCGCACATTTCACCTTCTACGTTATCACTTTCGTCTATATTATTAATAGAACCTACAAAGGTGCAATGCCTTCCACTTCGTGGTCTGGCACTCCTTCTAATTTGGCAAGTAAATGAACCTGCTGAGAAGGCTCCTTGGCATGCATTGCTGTATGATCTTCATTGCTTACATCAAATATCAAATCTGGTATTTCCTCGATGTTTGCCAGAAGAGAATCTTCCAATGGAACAATCGAACATGTCTGATTTCTCTCATCTAACAAAGATTCTGGTATCCCTTTCATTGTCACTCTTGCAATAGCCTCCTTGCCACTTGGCACCTTTTACTAAGACTCTACTTAATTCCTCCATGACATCACAATCCCCATTAGACTCAATGAATTGTTCCTCCACATTTTCTTTCTTATTTTCATCTAATAAAGAACTCAACATCCCTTGAATCTGTTTGTGTTTAAAATCAATTCTCACCGGATGAGAAGATACATCCAGGGTGGCATTTTCCAAACCTTTTTCAATTCTTATAAATGGAGATGAATATTCTCCTTGTTCATTCCCTACCTCCATCTAGTTCTTGTTGCCTATACATTTCTTTTTCCTTCCTCCCCATATGAAGTACTATTTTGAATTTTCTATTATTTGCATATCAAACATTATAAATCCTCTTGTACACCGTTCTCATCTCTTTCATTTGAACATAATTCTGATAATCATTGCATTTATGAAGAAAGGATATATTCATGTGAAACCCTATCTAGCTTCTTCTCTTGGCTAATGCCATCACCTTCATCTCATAGAGAATCCAACAATTGAATGTCGACCTGACCAAAGGCATTGCTTACTTCCTGCTAAGATTGAACAAGAGAATCAAAATCTCTCCTTCCAGGGGGCATTACTCTGTGCTTTGAACTTGAAGTTTATCTCTTTTCCTTTCTCTTCTATCCCGAGACTCCAAAAAATTGCTGCAGCCCATCCTTTTTGTCTCCTCTGCCCACTGAAATTTCAAAAGCACTTCATCCTCACCCTTATATGCTCCTTCAGTTTGAAATCCAAAATCAGCATTTCCACTATTCTTGTTTTCTATATTTACTTCTGTTGAATCTGTATTTTGTGCTAGGTTATGAGTATATTGTTTTAAATTATTAACTTCAGAACAGAGACCAATCATAATAATATTCTTATTTTGTGTAGGTCTGCAATCCATGACTGAGGAGGAATTGATAGCAAATAATAAACCACATTGCTCAGAGGCATTCAACAAAATTGGCAGATCTTTGGTGTTTTTTCTCAAATTCATCCATGACTGTTCAGACACTGGCTGATTCTTCTTACCGGTATTTTCAAACCCATCTCCCAAAATATATAGCCATCTAGAAGTTAATGACTCTTTGAGCCCTTTGAAGATACACCACATAATACTCTCTCACCAATTGTTTGAGCTGCTTATCAACTCACCAATGTCTGGTCCAAAAAAGTTTGCTTCAATGATCAAATTAATTTCCTCTTTTCAAATAGAGTTTAGAATCATTTTCATAGATTCTGGAGTTGTTGCTTCTGACCATACATTTAAAGGTCTCAAATTGCTTGATTTATATGTATTTGCACCATTTGAACTGAAATTTATCTTGTGCAAAGTTGTTTCAAGCTCAAAAGTATTATCCTGCTTATAGAAGCCTGAACCCTAATAATCCTCGCAGTGGCCACTTTCACCAAGTAGAATATGTGCTTCATCAACATCATCAAACCTCAAACCTCAATTTCACGTCCAAGTTTTTCTCTATAACATTTTTTGTGAGTCCTGCTTGCTGGACACCAGTTACAAACTTTCTTTCACTTGAAAATTCACAACAATTGAATTTAAATTAGCCTCACGTGGGTTGTATTCCATTTTTAGTATATTTCGCTTGATTATTTATCTATACAATCTCCCCACTTCTCTTATCCATGTTCTGGTGTTCCTTTGCACCTCTTGGTGCAATTGCTAGTTATCAGAATATTTAAGATTTTGGATCTATCGATCTGAGATGGATATTGCAATATAAATTTGAAGGAAGGATTCATGAGATTACTTCATGTTTGTTCAAATTTTTTTAATGATAAATGTTATCTTACAGGAATATTTCAAAATTTTAAGTCATATTAATTCAGTACATTGATGCAAATTTATACGCTGATAAAATGGTGCAAATGCATGGATTTAGTTGTTGAATGATATATGATGGTTTAATAGGAGGACGGGACACTCGCAACCACCATTATAAGCTTAAGATCTAGGATTCTAATGAAAACCAATCAAAGGAAGGAGCAGTAGGCAGGTTAACCTTAAACATATGTAAAGCCATCCTTATTTTCACTAGGCGCAGAGACGTTTCGTTACAAGGTGGACTAGATGTCATATTCATCAGTTTTTATTTTCTTGTAAGATATCTCATTTCTGCAGTGGAATAGGTTTTGCTTGATGTTCTATGCATTCTTTCTGGTTTATGTCAATGCAGGTGATCGAATCACTAAGGGCGACTAGAGATGATCAGGGGCTTAGCATGTCAAATTTGGAGTAAATTCACAGAGGTAAAGTGCCAGCAACATTGACAGGGACATTAAGGTGCAAAAATAATGGAGCAAGAGACAATCAGTTAGATCGCAATTGTGCTATGAACCCACTATGATTTCTAAGCAAGACAGACAGGATTGGCGTTAACTTTGTGTGGTTGATTGATTTCCCATCAACCCATGATATATGCTGGCACTAATTTGGAGGGGATGATTTGGCAGATAAAACCCAATACAAGCTATTTAGAACAAATGTTTGAGGGCAAGCTATAAGAAAAAAATTGCTTGAGTAGAGATGAATTGGGTTTATCCATGATGGATTCTGAATTGGGTTCTTCAGTTTTGTTCTCATGGGCTATTCAACATAAAGAAGATGAACACTCATGTACCTCTCCTCCGCTATGGAATCCTGGATCAATTTCTTATCCCATATCTACAGACACGACATGTTCATATCCATACCCCATGTCAGCCAGGGTAGAGGATATTGCCAAAGGCAGATAGGAGCTCATGAAAATGTTTGAAGGAATGCCTGAATCAGCTTATGAATTTTCCCTGAGTGATCTGGTGGAGCAGAAGGCTGCCATGAAGAAGAGATCGAATGAGGAAGTGCAAACAGAAAAACATAAAGAAGAGGAGAGGAGTTCAGGAAAGTAGGATAAGAGGAAGACAAGTGGAAGCTATATAAATGGGTTAAGTAAGAGTAAGGGAGAAAATACTAAACCGTTTCTTCTCAATATATTTATTCCCAAAAGCTTGACAAACTGATTTCATTCTACCTCTAGGTTAATACCCACAAGTTGTTCTCAGGTGAAGAAGCATGATTCAGAGAAAGGATCACGGAATACATATCCTGTTGCAAACCTGTATAAGATAAAGACGTCCTATTATCCTACTGGTTCTTCAATTGGCTTCTCCAAGGTGTCTCCTAAACCATCTTCTGCCCAGGATGGTCAGTCTTATTAGGTTCTCCTAGCTTCTATCATACATACTAGTTATAATTTTGGCCTTTGGAAATTTAGCATGAGTCGATGCTTATTCTGTTGCGTGTACACTTTCTTCTCCAAGACTATTTTCCAGGTGCTTCTTCTGTGTTTCTCTTCACGCAACTTCTAAATTTTCAATTTCTGACCATTGAATATATTTTATCTTAATTATGAACTGGAAAACCCCATGGTTCAAGCTTAACTCCATGCTTAATAACCACCCATGGATTAAGAAGTCCACACCAGTCACTTACAAATTCCGAACATCATAATCTATCTACTTACAATTTCACTTATAACAGCCCCAGTGCCTTGAGATGCTATCTTTTACTCTTAAAATGTGGGAACAAAAGATTATAACTTAACGGGGAGGTAGCACCTTCATTAAGAACTAATTATTTTATTAAACCTATCATTAAGGAGTGGAAAGATGGAACCTTAAAAAAATTTCTCTAGATGTTTCTTCCCACGTCAGTCTTGTTGTCGAGCGTGAACTTCAACCATGCTTTTTGTGGAATTTTTATCAGATTTTATCTCTTTATGATCATGTTTTATCCATGTCGATTGACATCAGAACAGTTTTTGGCATGCAAGTAAACTTTGAGAAAGCAACACCTGAGTCATCTTGAAGTCAAATTCTTTCTGCATATACATCAAAAAATGTTAGGACATGCTAGTGAAAAGTTGGAAACTACTAATTAAATATTGTCTTTTTTCTTTTCATTTATTTTTTTATCACAAGAATTGATAATTAACTACTGTCATTTTTCTTTCTATTTCTGTCTCTGAGGAGGCCCAGGGTCATGTATGAGGGACTGACCCTATACTCCTGAACCTAATGCATTATGCAACTGCCCACAGACACACTAGGTGTGTTAACTGAGTTTCAAACCTGGGTGGGGCCTCAATATTTCTCAGCAAAAACTTTCTTCCTTGGACTAATCTGGGGGAGGTCCAGGATCAACCTTTGTGGCTGCCTTATAACACCAAGAGTATATCCAGCAACCTGTAAGCCAGATATACCAGATCTTATGATTTAGCAAGAACGAAGACTCTAGGAAATGGGGAGTCTACTCCTTGAGGCAAGATCAAAGCAGGCCATATACTCAATGGGATTTGAACCGCGGTCTCGTTGGTTTCACCCAGTGAGACCATATACTAAATGGGATTTGAACCGCGGTATCGTTAGTTTCACCCAGTGAGACCATATACTCAATGGGATTTGAACCATGGTCTCGTTAGTTTCACCCAGTGAAACTTACTGTTAAACCACATATCACTGTATAACTAACTATTCTCTATTACTTGAAACATTTCTAAAACTTTAAAGTCCCTGGTTGATTGGATTGCTCTAACACTGAGTTGCTTTCCCTTTCATGAGGTGGGTTAATTGAGTTTCGAACCTGGGCGGGGCCTCAATATTGGTTAGCAAACACTTTCCAATGCAAGTCGTGCACCGTTTGGCCTAGCAAAATAGGCTAATTAACAATTGTTTGTTACTTGAAACATTTTTGAAACTTTTAAGTCCTTGGTTGGTTGGATTAATCAAAAACTGAGCCACTTTCCCCATGCAAACACTTTCCAATGCAGGTCGTCCACCGTTTGGTCTAGCACAATAAGCTAATTAACAATATCTGTTACTTGAAACATTTCCGGAACTTTAAAGTCCTTGGCTGGTTGGATTTCTCTAACATTGAGCCACTTTCCCCTTCATGAGGGACGCCCTTAAGGGTTTAGCATAGATGTGTGTATTCCTATTTCCAACACCCTCGTTAGGCCACACTTTGGCTAAGGTCCCCTGCCTAACCTCAAGAAAAACTGGCTCTATCCCCATCTTGAAAATTATACATACTAAGATTTACCCCAGATTTTCCCTTGGCTAGTGTGTTGTTGTACTACTGAGCTACATGCCCCTTCATTGTGGGCATCATTAATGGTTTGACCTAGATGTATGGGTTGCTATCTCCAACAAAGAAAACACCTAATTTGGAAGTAAAGCATCAAAACTAAATGAAAGAGAATGTATAATGAACAAAGTTTTTATGCCAACATTCTACCATATTCCAAAGTTTTCATGTTTGACTTCTAAGTCATTTATATATATTTTAATCATTGCTTTATGTTTAATTGAGTATAATTGCAGCCCAATTCGTTTCATATTTAATCATCCCTGAATTAGGTGTGCTCATGCTCCTAAGTCATGACTTTTGGACCTGTGTGTGGAAGTGCTCGTTGCTCTGTTTCCAAAGGTTTTGAAAGTGGTCATTTCAAAATTCGTCCTTGTTTCCAAATTTTGTCCTTACCCTGTTTCAGGCAACTAAGACTTCGAAATATTGTGCTCTATGGTTGAATCGAAAACTTTATTTTCATATTAAACACTGGGAATCCAAAAGGAAAAAGTGGTTCCATTTAAATATATGTGCAACCTAAATTATCCAAATTCTTTTTATTACACTCCATCCATCTATTTCGTTGCAGCATTCCTAGTCCTTTAGTATTCAATTATAACTCTATAAAATCAAGATGACCATCCATATTCAAAGGCTTCTTCTTTTCTTTGCGCTATCTTCTAATAAGGATTTTTATTTCCAAGTAATTCAACTACCAAAGGTAGTACATGCGAGTAGAGAAGTAATTCAACTACCAATTATTCTCCTACATAGTACATGCTTTGATAGATCATATCAAAATTCTTACCAATACAATAACATTCATTGTTGTATGTGGACATTTTTGTTCAGGATGGTCCATTACATAATCAAGATGAGGAGCTAGATTAGACAATTTCACTTTCTCTTTCTGAAGAACTAACCAAACCAGATGGTATATGATGGAAATTTCATTTTTTTACAGTTACTTTTAGTTTAATTATATCATTTAGCTTGATGGTTTTCATATATTCAACTAAACCTTTGTTGCTTAACAAGACTTTGTCATTTCCATGTTTCAGTGAAACTATTTATGGTTTTATACTCTCATACAACCTTTATCAAGTTACATGCACCCTCATTAGAAAAAGCAAGAGAATTTTTCTTGCCAGGACTATATTTCTTTGTCATTCTTGACTTAAGAAGGTCTTTTAGCTAAGAAACTAGTTTCAAGGTTATGGAATAACTTGTCATGTAAATTGAACAGAATTTATTTCCAAAATGTTAACTTGTAAACTACTAAGCTGGTTTTAGGCTTTCCATTTAGAATCTACTTCAGTTTGAAATTTGAACGAGTTGTTCCATAGACTTGAATATTAAGATATTTTGGTGTAAGGATTAAAAATTAGCCCGTAAGGCCTCTCATTTATTCATTTATTTATCTAATATAACATTTACTATTAAATTAGAACCACTCGGCAGAAATACGTCATAGATCAAGATCATACTTTGTAGAGTGTCGTAGAATAAAAATAGGAGCAAGGACACTGAGTTCTTTTGGTTTTCCTAGTTCTTATTCCTTTGGTGTATCTTTTCACATTTAGGGGCAATTGCTAGTTTAAAGTCTAATTCTTTAAATGGTGCTAGCTCAATGGAAGATCACTTGCTTTACAAGCAGGAGGTTGGTGGTTTGATTCCATCGTGCCCTGATATTCATATATAGGGAATGACAAAGATCAATTTTTGGTGACGGATGCTCTTTTGACCATCACCAATGAGCTTATGGTGACATTTTTCGACCCTCACCAAAATATGAAATGGTGACGGTCAACGAACGCCACCATATATACGCATCAATAGTGAAGACCATTAAAGGTCTGTCACCATAAATCGTTGTTGTTTATATGAAATGGTGAAGGTCACTATTTGTCATTATAGTCATTATTCGTGACGAACCTTGATGTCACCAATGTGTTTATGGTGACGGTCACTATTCGTCACTACAAATCATTATTGGTGACGGACCTTGAATGTCACCACAACACCTATACTTTTGGCAATGCCACCTTTGGTGACGTTCATTTTTTGGTGACGAAGGCTCTTTTGACCCTCACCAATGAGATTATGGTGACCATTTTCACCCCTCACCAATGTGATTTTTTCTTGTAGTGAATTTCTCAAAAAATATATGAATTCATAAGCATATGTTGAAAAACTAGATGTCTCTCTCAAATCTATTATTTTCAGATCATATGTTCAATTGATCCATTAAAGAGCCCATTACAGAGAATCCTCGAACTCTTAAACTTACAACAATACAAAAATAAATGGATGAACATAGAATTTAGTTTCTTTATACAATTGTATCAATAAATTAACAAAAGGATTGTTAGAAGGTGTCTGGCTTGGTGAGGTGCTATTACAGGACAATATTTCATAGTTTTTCTTCACAAATTAGATTTTTTTTCTTTTCAAGCTATTGATACATGCTAAACTCATTTTGGAAATGTTGTTCTCCTATGTTTATTAATGAAGATTGATTTGGAAAGAAATATGTTCAAGTGCTAGCTTGACCATCAAGGGGAATATTTATGGACAATGAAAATGGACCAGCTTGATTGACAAATAATTGTAATATTAGACAAGTTATTATAGCTTGGTTTAAACTAGGGTAATTCATTAAAAGGAATTTATTTTATATTGTTGATTTATATCACATGAGAATTGATACATTTTCATGATGATCTTGACTCTCAAAATATGAATGTATTTTGTAATTATAAAATAATGTACTCTTAGGCCAAGAGGCACACAAATAGATAGGAAAGAGAATAGAGAGGGGAGTACCAACATTTTAATATGGTTCTTTAACTTTTCATTAATTCAAATATCTATCATTTGTGGCTCCATGCATTTCTTCTAAGCAGCCTGTGTGATGTGTATTTTACCAACCCTTGCTAGGAAGGGAGGACCCTAATTCATAGCCTAGATGATTAGCTAGAGAGGTATTTTAGTTGTGTGTTTTTTCCTCTCTATCATGATTTATGCATGATTTAATATTATTATTACCATTTTGTTCATGCATTAAGTAGTTGCAGAATATTAATCTCTATTATGGTGTAACAACATAAGTTTCGATTTGGTCCCTTGTAACCACCCCTTCCCACATTTACCCAATGTCATCGGCCTGCGAGTGTAAACATGAGAATAAGAGTTACTATTACATGACCCGACCTCCTAAATCCAATTAAGGAAGTGGGGCTAACAACTAACCATATACTGACATCCTAGAGGGGTTACAGGTCACCCAGAGGCTGAACCACCACCCCAGGTGACCAAACCTTGAGCAAGAGCCATTTTTTCTTCCTTGGGCCCAAAATAAAACCCACAAAAAGGAATGCATGTAGTTATATGACTTCAACCACATGCACAACACTACTTCCATGCAGTTATAGCCCAATTTCTCCATTTTTGAGCATGTTGTCCCTGGATCAGTGCCATATTTTCAGTCCTGCTTCTAGACCACTACCCAGAATTTCCTGAGAATCTCCAATTTCATAAATGACATGATGAAAAATTCATTAAATCAAATTTTAATAAAAAAAATTGACCTAACCAAGCCTAACCATGATATTCATTTCGTCAAACATATGGCGAACATAAGCTACAATTCATGAATTCATATCTAATCATAAAATGATAATATTCACCTGAGAATAACTTAGAAGACTCTAAACCATTTCTATATAGCTACAATAGAACTTTTTAGTCCTTGCATTCATCAATCATTCATATATTATTCAAACATGTCAAGAGACAGATAATATATATCATATAACTAGCATATAACCAATAGATAACCAGCATATAAACCATGGCAGCTCAACCATAATATCACCATCATAGTTAATACATATTCTCATGGATCACAATCTAAAATAACTCTTATTAATATATGAAAATTCCAACCAAATCGGGGACTTCCATGTACCACCCAACCATATATTATCCTGAACTGGATCTTTCTTTCATCCATTCACCCACACGCCATATTCAAAACATGAATGTGGGATCTCATTGAATAAATGAAACAAAACCAAACAACAGCTTCTAGATAAATTAACACCTTGACCCTCGATCAATGATTTGACCTCACGGTCTTACATCACTAACACAAACCATATGGGTCTCTACCCAAGTTTTCTAGGGCTCTAGAGCATTTGTTCCAACCACGGCTCCAGGAACTAATAACTCAACCCACAACCTTCTAGGGCACCAAAGCATTTATCCAACATGGCTCTAGGGACTAGTAACTCAACCCAACAAGGGCTCCTGAGCGTTTATCCCAACCTAAGATCCAAGACTACTAACTCAACCAAATCTATTCCAAGGCTTCCAGAGTGTTTGTTCCAACCAACGGCTCCACAAAATAGTAACTCAACTCCGAACCATAAGGAACCTGAGAACTAATCAAAAAACATGTGGAAAAACCCTCAACACCATGGTTATCTAGGAAATGGAAAGGCAAGGCTAAAATCATTCTTAATGTAGGAAACCCTCCATACAAATGACATCACATACCAAGAAAACACATGCATGTACCATGCATGCCAAACCTAGCAAGGAAATCATACATGCAACCTGTTACTTGCAAATAAATTTAGTCATAGTCATTGATCCAAATGTTCCCTTCCACTTTCATACTTTTCTTTGACTTCTTTCTTCAATCCAAGTGAATACTAGAGTACTCCAAACATTCTCCAATAATACTCTAAGTGTGCAAGAGTATGAGAGAATGAGAGAGCCAAATATTGAACTAACAAAAGCCATGAAATAGTCCTTAGCAACATTTTTACCATTAAGGCCTCTATTTTATTAATTTTCCTTCAATTTCCCTCTCATGCAAATCTATGTCTCTTCACCTTCATTTCCTCCTATTTTCATAAATAAATGTCAATTAATAGCTCTTAACCTTTTCCTTAGCCATAATAAAATAAAAGTAACACCCACTAGGATTTTTCCCCACCATTAAGCTTAAAATACATGTCCCATTACCTTGGTATTATATTTCTTACATCGAAAATAAACGAGGGGTTGTTAAAAATCCCTTTCCTTGGGGGAACATCATCCCCTATCATGTCCTATGACACCTTTGACCATCAAAATCGCTGAAAACCAAAACATACTACCTATAGAGCTTTATAACATAACTCGTTGCAGTATTTACCATTATCAATACTAAAAAAATGACAAACATATCGTATACTAGAGCTTTATAACACAACTCATTATGGTATTTACAATAACAACCACATATATACTCATGCACATTTTCTTCAACTAGAAAATAATCATACTATCTATGGAACTTTATAACCCAACTTGTTATAGTACTTATAATAATATATACATATACACATGCACATTTTGTCTCACCAACAAATAAAAGGATACGGTGCCTGCATCAGTCAACAAGGGAATCCGGAGGTTCAAACGTCCACCTTGAGAAGTAGTACCAGGATTCACCTCCTTCCCAGGAAGTCCATAATCCACTACCAAAGTAAAACTTACATATAATATCCAGTGCTACAATCCTACGCTACTTGTTTTCAGAATGAAAATTATTGATTCATTGTTCCAAGTCACAATCCCAATGTGCTTATGATTCCATATGGCATTGATAATGACCAAAACAAATCCATCCCCTAGTCTTCCCTTCTCTACTACACAATCCCTCGGAAAATTCAATAACCCCCTTCAATGCAGTCACACACCTTCCAAGTTCCGTTGGCTTCCCCTTATTTGCTGCACAGTCCCTCGGGCAATCCATCCCTTGGAAAGGTTTCCTCACATCAAAAGGTCCAAAAACCAAGGCATGTCCCAGCCTCAAAACCATCATACTAGTCATAGAATGATCATGGAAATCAATGGACACTATTGGGTACTAGTGTCCCATAGTGGACCTACTCGTAAAGTGATTTACCATCATATTTCTTCCTGTTCCAATTCCTTTTGTTGTTGTTGCTAATTCTTGCAGTCAACTCCAACCACCCAAACTAGGTATTTTCAAACATGCTTTCCTGTACCAAGGAAATAACTGCCATTAGATTTAAGATGAAATGAAATAAATTCAAATCATACCTCATTGGTAGCTTTTCAATAAGGTACATGTGCAACTATGTTCACTTCTTGTCAGAACAAGTCAAACTAGGTATTTGATTAATTAATCATATACAAGCATATCATATATGGTTAGCTCAAAAAGAAACCATCATAAATAAAAATCATAAGTAACATGAAACCATCATAAATTGGATTCATAGATCACATGCATAGTTAAAACTAAAATAAAATACGAATACTTATCCTTAAATCAGTTCCTTTCTTCTACCCTTTTTCCTTTTCCTTTCCATACACACATTAGATCAGTTGCCACACATGGAAATCACCCAGTTCTTTCTCTTCTCTTGAATCATGTACACATACACAAAATGTACATCACACAGATGCACCAACACGTGATGTACAACACCACGCAATACATTCACCTACACTCAACATGCCACACAACACATACACCTACACCATGTTTACAACACAACACATACACCTACACCCAGTGTACAACAAAATTCATATACATACACACCGTACAATACAACGACTACACAATACCTGTAACATAGTACCACCTTTACATAACACAACATGTACACAATACCATATATACATAGCACCACCTGCACAATGTGTACACAACACTACCTACACAACGTGTACACAACACCACATGTAAATGACACCACCTTCACAACCTGTACATAATAATATATGTACACAACACCACCTATACAACATGTAAACAACACCACCTACACGACATGTATACAACACCACATGTGAAACATGTACACAACACCACATGCACACATCACCACATGTATAACATACACATAGCACCACATGTACATATAACCACATATACAACATACAAAAAGTACCATATGTACACAGCGCCACATATACAACATGTACACAACACCATATTCACACAGCATCGAATATGCAACATGCACACAACACTATATATACACAACACCTCATATGAAACATGTACAAAACACCATATGTACACAGCACCGCACATGAAACATGCACACAACACCATGTGTACATAGTACTACATATGCAACATGCAAACAACACCATATTTAAATAGTACCACATATTCAACATGTACACAACATCAATATTGCACATTCAAAGATTAGAACGTCTCTACCAAGCAACCATTATTCTAGTTTCTTTCCACTTACCCAAGTTTTTCCCAACATGTTGCAAATAGCATTGCTTTCATTCCTATGATGTATCCCTCACCCTATTATGTCCATAACATAAAACTATATAGGCATTGTATAAACACATAATATCAATTCACATCTACATGATACTAACCTCATAAAATTGTTACGGCTACTCTGTCAACTTGATACTAGGAACCTCTTCATGCCATTCACCTGCATAAACAATCATTCTTCCACAAGAACGATCCTTGATGATTGTGTCATACATTTACATACATACATATATATACATCTAAATACTAGCATAAAACAATCATGATCCTTGATGACCCTATCAGACAATGACATACATACATATAAACATTAGAACAATAATGATCAAAACATAATTACCAAATATCATAAGGTAAAGGTTAAGAGAAATTCCTTTATCCATGCACAACATGAAAAATGTTGAGAAAAATAGTTCCCAACATAGCTAAGGCCTCTAATCCCTCAACTAAATTTACCTTAACTTTCTCGTGATTTTCCTGCCACCATCCATTTACCCCAATGGACCCAACCAATCCAACTAGTTGTCATATTCTTTCCCTTATCTTCCCTATATCCATGCACCAGATTCATCTGGGTCTTACATTACTTGTCGGGTCTCATTCATCTCTCCATAAACTCCATTAAATTTTCTTTTTCCCCAACTAATTCCCAAGAATCTCAAAACACAAAAACAAGAACAAGAAACAAACAAGAATAAAACCACGAAAACCCAATAGAAATACGACACCACAAAAAAAGTGTCATGGCCATGCATAGACATAATCAAAACTACAAATCAAATACAAAAAAATCCCAAAGCACTGAAAGCATACATCTCTCAATATACACCATGACTCAATCCACATGGGTTACCAATGCTTCAGGGAAATCTCAACCTAAGCCTTCTTCAATATTTCATGGTAGTCCCCTTTTCCATGTTATCCCCTACATCATATCGCCATAAACATAACTATCAGTGCATAAATAAACATAACAATATATTTGTTACCTTACCATTTTGTACCCATAATTATGCACGTTGACCTATAACTAAATAAGTAAATATATCCTCTCTCAAGGGACTCCAACTCCTTGACGAATCTAGCCCTAACTGGAAACTATCTGTTATACTAGTCAAATACATGTTCATGACTATAGCATAGATCCATATAATGTCAGATAAAATCAAGGTTTAGAATACTTTCTGTATCCATGATAAAAACTCATTCATTTGGAATTGTGGTTTCAAAACATAGCCAAAGGTTCCCACTCAATTCCTTTCATTTACCTTTTTCCTTGTTGCAATTGAGTCTTATTATATTCTATCACATCACCGTACTGTTAATGATATAAACAAATCAACTGTTATGTTGTCACGCTAATATCAAGCATGTTTCCTTGCAACTATTCACACATGTTAGTCACATGTTCCAAAGATCAAGGCATTGTGTCTATTAATTTTAAATCATCTTTTACCAAGACTAACAACCATGTCATAATCAGCTCACCATAATTAGACATAATACTACTCAAGCACATATCAGTTGTCTCAGCACATATTGTGTTAGTAAAACCATCTTAAAATAAGATCGTTCCTTCATACAATCTTATATAAATAGACTCATATCATGCAATTAATCAAACATTCAAAAAAATTGTAAACATACCATGTTAGATAAACCGAATAAATGACATAATAAAATCAATACCTCTATGTATCTCAAAGGAGGCTATCACATCTGCACAAGTCATTCCAGATTAGTATGCCACAATATCACAAACATATCGACTCATACCTGAATATCATAATCATGACTATCTACACAAGTAAATCTTGATCAGTGTGATACATATATCATCAATATCTTAAATACAATGACCTTAATCATCAGGTGTATGACCACAATGCATATAATAACAAGTTACTACAATGCATGACTATCTGATGCCTGTGAATATTGCATTGAAAAACTAGCACCTATCATGCATGTAACCTCAACATCAATAGAATGATAGGCATATACATAACCATAATGCATATAAAACCATTAACCAACATACCAGCATGTCCAGCATAAAAAAATATATGACAATATGCACTTACCCCAAGGTCTAGTGTTGCAATATTGCTTTAATAATATGCATCTTATGCTCCATCTCAGCCAACATATCAGCATTATAACATACCTACATCATCATCATGACAAAAATTACAACAATGATGATCAAAATGAATGCATAACCAACACATCTCTAGCTAGCATGCATTCATGACAAATACATTATGCCCATCTAGCCCAAGTGATTAAACCTTAAAGCTATGATACCAATCTGTAACGAACCCATTCCCACGTTTACCCAATTTCACCGACCTTCTATGTTAAGCATGAGATTAAGAGTTAATATGACATGACATGACCTCCTAGATCCAATTAAGGAAGTGGTACTAACAACTAACCACATACTAACATCCTACAAGTGCTATAGGCCACTCAGAGGCTAAACCACCACCCCAGGTGACCAAACCCTAAGCTAGAACCATTTTGTATACTTTGGGCTCACAACCACACCCACAACAAGGCATGCATGCATTTATTGGCCTTCAACCACATGCACAAGACTGCTTCCATGTAGTTATATCCCAATTTCTCTAGTTATGACCATGCAGACCCACAATCAGTGCCACCTTTTCAAGCCTTCCTCTAGACCATTGCCTAGAATTTCCTGAGACTCTCTAGAATCATAAATGACATGATGAAAAATCCATTCACTCAAACTTGAGTAAAAAACTTTAGCTAACCAGGCCTAACCATGATATTCATTTCGTCAAACATATGGCGAATATGCAAGCTATAGGTCATGAATGCATATATGATCATAAACTGATATTATTCACCTGAGAATCACTGAGATTACTCTAAACCCTCTCTATCTATTTAAAATAGCACTTTTTATTCAATGCATTCATCAATTGTTCATATATTCATAAAAAATGTCAAGAGCAATAGATAATATACATCATATAATCAACATATAACCAACATATAAACCATGGAAACTCAACCATAATATCTCCATCATAAGAAATACATATTATCTTGGATCACAATGTAAAATACCTCTTATTAACATATGAAAATTTCAACTAATTTAGGGACTTCAATGTACCAACTGACCATATATTGAGTTGGAAAAAATCTTTCTTTTAGCCAATCACTCTCGTGCCATATTCCAAGCATGAATGTGGGATCTCATGGAATAAACAAAACAAAACCAAACTAGGGATTCCAAAGGCAAAACCACTTCAACCCTAAACCAGTGATTCCACCTCATAGTTAGACATCACTAACATTAACCAGAACAATCTCTACTAAAGTTGTCCAAGGCTCTAGAGCATTTGTTCCAACTGTGGCTCCAGGAAATAATAACTCAACCCACAACCTTCTAGGGCTCCATAATGTTTGTCAAACCTGGCTCTAAGTACTAGTACTTCAAGCTACCAAGGGCTCCAAAAATTTTTTCCCAACCTAGGCTCCAGGACTAGTAACTCAAGCCAAGTTGTTCGAGGGATTCCAGAGCATTTGTTCCAACCAACAGATCCAGGAACTACTAACTCAACCCATATCCATAAGGAAATTGAGCACCAATAAGAACAAAACAAGTGGAAAAACCCATAACACCAGGTTATCTAGGAAATGGCAAGGTAAGGATAAAACCACTCTCAATCTAGGATATCCTTCATGTCAATGATACAACGTACAAATAAACCACATGCATGTACCATGCATGTGAAAACTATAAAGGAAATCATACATGCAACTTGTTACATGTAAATAAATCTAACTATAGTCATTGATCCAATTGTTCACTTGCGCTTTCCTAATTTTCTTTTCCTTATTTCTTCAATATAAGTGAATATTAGAGTAATACAAGCATGCTCCATTAATACTCTAAGTGCACAAGAGTATGAGAGAATGAATGAGAGAAATAAAGACTAAACTGACAAAAGTATCAACTGGAAAAAGCCACGAACTGATCCTCAGAAGTTTTCTTATCATTGAGGCCTCTATTTTCTTCATTTTCCTTCAATTTCCATCTCATGAAAATATGTGTCTCTTCACCTTCCTTTTCTTATATTTTCCTTTATTTTCATAAACAAATTCCAATTAATTCCTCTTTACCTTTTTCCTTAGCTATAATAAACCAAAAGTGACACCCGCTACAATGTTTTTCTCACCATTCATCTTGGAATATGTGTCCCATGCCCATGGTCTTATATTGTTTTTACATGGAAAACTAACCAGAAGCTATTAGATCCCTCTAGGAATGTGATGTTTATTTAATTTTTGTTATAGGCATTTTATTTGTTTGATTGAATTGAATAAATGTTTCAACAATTGATTGAGTGTTGATGATTTCCAAGAGTGTTGTTTCTTTGAGTTGGAGTGATTGTGTGACAAAGTGAGATTTATTTTTTGATGTGTGCCTTTCCTTTCTGAAAGTGTGAGTGATAGTTAGAGTGTAACAACAAGTGTGTTTTAATTAATGAGAGTGGTATTAAAATGATTAGTTTTTAGGTTTGTTAGTACGATTTTCCATCTATTCCTACATAAATTTTGTGTGATAACCTTAAAAAAATATGCCTACCCAGATTGAAGATTAATGTGAGATTTGGATGAGTTGTTCTAAGTTAAAAGGGAAATGGATCTGCCCAAAAATTTTGCATTGTTACTAGGGAGGATATAAAGGTGCATATGTGTGACTAATTTATATTAATTGATTGAAAGTGTGGTAGATGTGTTCCTAACTCTACTATTTTCAGGCGATAAGATGATAGGTAAGGACTTGCATATCTCCTTGACATACTGAGGTGGGATAGAAATGACAAGGACTTAACACACATAGGATTTCATTGCATGAATAGTGAAGAAGAAAAATACGATGCCCCCAAAGGAACTAATGGTGTAGGTAGGGGAGGAAGATGAATAAATAAGAAGAACCAATATTTAGGAATATTAGCATTCATACAAGAGATAATCTCAAAAGATGAAGTGGAATCAACTGCTTGGGGAGAAACACCTAAGAATAAAAGTTCAGGAAAACTTTCTCAAAAAATACCAGCATCGCTTGAGTCTTCTATGTTGGGTGCACACATTAAGCAAGTGCAATTTCATGAACAAACCGTCTTAGAAACAAGCCATACATTTTATATTCCATCTGTATCAGTAGAGGATAGATATCAATATTTGATAGAAGTACAAGGAGATATAGATGAGTGAGACCTAGAATCAAATCCTGAAGAGTGAAAACTTGATCAGTACATTTTGGATTTAGGAAATGTGGTGAAACATCCTACTGAGAATTCTGTTGTGGATGGTGTTGTGAATTCATTGAGACCACCTAGACCTCCTATATAGTTTTAGAAACCTAAAAAAATTGAGCAACCTGATCAACTTGAGCATCCCAAGAAATCCCCAACATAGAGGAGGGAGAAATCTCTTCTATTAAGTGGGCCACTTGTAATAGTTGCATAAAACCCTCAAGAATTTAGGAAGAACCAAATGGCAGGTAACTTAGTTACTAATTTTGAGTTTCTTATTAGAAATCTCTAGGGAAAAGCTGCAGTGAAGAACATCCCTTTCTCTACCATTAGAGAAATTATGAGGTCTAAAATGGGCCTCCTAAGTAAAATTATAAAATAACAGTGGAAATAATAAAATAATATTAGATTAAATCATCAACTTTTAGAGGGAAAAAAGAAAAAAATACTTTTTCAAATTATATCTCTAAGATTTCACTCATATTTAAATCAAAAGCACTCGTTGGGTGTAGAATTTAATTCCTCATCCAAGGAGTACCCATGTTGCATAATTTCGATGTACCTTGCTACATGAGAAATTAGAAATACATGTAAAAAATGTTTGCAATCAAGTTTTTTTTTATGTATTTCTAATTTTTCACTAGGATGGTCCATCAAAAGTGTGAAATGTGAGTACTCCTTGGATGAGGAATTAAATTCTACACCCAATGAATTTCCCTTCTCGAAATTTGAGTAAAATCATAGGGAGATAAATTGAAAATACGAGTTGAAAAAGTAGTTTTTTAATTTTTAATTTTTTAATCCTTCTACTTTTTTACTCCAAAAATGGTGAATCATCCCCCATGGTTGAAATCATCATATCGAATCCTATTGGTTCTTATAAATTTGATTTTGGTTGTACATTTTTTTTTGAGACCCATTTTAGACCTAAAAAATTTTCTAATGACTTCCTACTTTCCAAGGTACAACTACAGAAGCTCTAGATACATTTCTTCTTAAATTTGATGTCCTTTGTAGAATTTATGATTACAATGTTGCTGAAAAATAACTAAAGCTAATCCCAATCATATAAAAAGTGGTTGCACTAAGATGGTTTATGGGGCTCAACGGAGCATCCATTACTACTTAGGATGGCATGAAGATATTTTTGGAAAAGTATCGAAATTATTTTCATTCTAGAGATAAGAATGATGTTCTATTTACAATCACCCAGAAAAAACATGAAAATTTGGAGGAGTATCTTGAGAGCCTTCAATACGATTTGCAGATATCTCAACGAAGTGATCTAGATAAGGAAATAGCTTTAAAAAATTGATCAAGGGAATGTGGGATTAATTATTTGATATGATAAATATTTTAAGTAAAGGATATATTTATAAGTAACCTTATAATGGCATTGTTCAACTCTTTCGAAGGAGTTCCAAAGGATCGGCATGAATCATGCTTATGACACATGTTTCTTATACTAGTATGCTAAGGTTAAGTAATAGTGGGGAAACATGAGTATAAATTGGAAATTTGTTGGAGAATTTTAAAACTGATATTATGAGTGTGTTGTGCTCTCATCTTGATGTATTGCAAGAAAACAAATAGCTTGAAGTAGAGCAAGGTTTTTCCATATTATTCTCTTGATGTAGGAAGAAACATCCCATGACGGAATGTCCCCTTAATAGATACAATATATGTGATAAGGATCACTCCATAGAACAATGCCCCTCATTACCTAGACTAAAAGAGATCTACAAGGAAGAAAGTAATGATATTGAAACAACATGCTTCATTGGCACTAAGAATCCTTGTTTGTCTAGGCCATTGGGTATGTTACAAGAACCCTTCTCTTCTTTTAATTCTTGGTCTAGTATGTATGGTCCATAATATATTTCTCCACAACAAATGAAATATCCTATATCTCCATTGAAGTCTCCCAATTTTCCTTTTGTCTAATGCCATGTTTCCTTGCCTTAGTGGCTTCTCCTTCATGGCCTTAGCCATGGCAAGGGAATGATTTTCCTAGCCAAATTCTTGTTCATATACTAATGCAAAAATATAAATTAGAACTTCCTTCCAATGTGCCCATGAGCATACCTTCATTAAATCCCCAGTTACATGCACAACCTAACCCTAATCCTAATAATAAGGTGGTATAGCAAGTTTAAATTCCAACACTCCCTAATTATTATGTCTCAACTGTGGAATGTAATGAAACTCGATTTTGGTCAAGGAGAATGATATACTCCGTTGCTTCTCTTGTTATAATAGAAAGTGAGGAAGAAAATTTATCATAAGAATAAATCTCATTTCAAGGATCGCTAGATAAGTATCTCATTGTAATAGATTATGCTACCATTGGCATTGAAACAACAGACAATACTTATGAAGTTGTAACAACTCGTGGTATTTTTAATACCATTGTAACAACCAGTAATACCTTTAATGTTGCTGTAACATTCGACGCTACCTTAGCTGGGAAACCTATAACATCTGCTAGGAATGAGACTTCTTTGCATCCCCCTTATCTCAAAAGATTAACTAAAGTCAAGAATACCCCTCAAACTGAGTCCAACTTATCGAAGGAGTTGAACAAGTTATATGTTCAGATTCCTCTACTTCAAGCAATTAGAGATTGTAATATATATTCCAAAACCATCAAGGAATTATGTGTCAAAAATCTAGGTAGGAAAGCTAAGGACCCCCCTGCTGTGCACATAACTAGAAAGTTACCATAATTGAGGGATGATGGATTTTCTAAATATGAGTATCCTAAAAACCTAACAATATTTTTTCATATTTGACAAATAACTCTTTAAAACACCCAGATTGATTTAGGAGTAGAAATAAACTTAGTAACTAGGGAAATGGTTGAACTACTTTGGCTTGCCAATTTGAGACCCACTCCCACTATTCTATAATTAGAAGATATCTCCAAGGTGAGACGTGAAGGAATATTAAAAGAATTTATTATTTCAAATTATAGACTCTTGGTAGTACCCAGTATATTTTATGGTGTTATAGTCTAAGTCATGCCTAGGAGTACATCCTTTGATCTTGCGTATAAGGCCATGGTTGGTAATTGTATATGCCTTTACTTTCTAAATATCTAGGTGCATCACCATTTGTGACAGGAATACTACCAAGTATCTTGTGTTTTACCCTTTAGAAAAACCATGCTTGGAATATGAAAACCCATTATGGTTTGAGTTTGAACTAGAAGAAATTGATACATGTCCACTACTAACTATAGGAAAATCCTTGCACTTTAAAAATGAAACTAAGGATGATATTATTAACAATTGTATTAATGACCCTTCTATTGTTACACCATCGACATCTCGATTGTTGTGTTATGTGATAGAAAAATTTAGTGGAGAAGAGACTCTTGATAATATTTTATAGAGGAAATATCTACATCCCCTAGTATTAAGGGTGTTCCAGTGGAGATAGAGTCTGGGAAGAACCTAAAAATTAATCATAATTTAACCCCTAAATAGAGAGAGAAATTAATTTAGCTACTGAAAAAGTACAAGGAATCCTTTGTGTGGGATTACAAGGACATGAAGGGTATCCATCCTACTTTGAGCACACATCATATCTACTTAATGGAAGGATCTTAGCTTGTTCGACAACCTCAAGCTATGATGAACCCAACATTGAATAATTTTGTCAGTGAGGAACCTCAAAAACTCTTAGATGCAAATTTTATTCATCCCATTTCTGACAGTCAATGGGAATATCCACCTGTTATTTTCTCTAAGAAAAATAGAAAGTGGAGATTATATGTGACTATCGAGAGTTAAAAAAAGCCACTCAAAAGGACTATTTTCCATTACACTTTATTGATTAGGTCTTAGATACTCTGTTTAGTAAGTCATTTTTTATTTTCTAGATAAATTAAGTGGATATAACCAAATTCAAATTGCACCTAAGGACCAGGATAAAAATTCCTTCGCTTTTCCCTACGGAGAATTTTCTTATAGGGTCCTAGTTTAGAATTTCTAATGCACTTGCAAAATTTCATGCATTAGTGTTAGGAATTTTTACTGATATGGTAAACCACTGTTTGGAAATACATATGGATGAGACACCCTATGGGGATGAGTTCGATGAAGCCATGCATAACCTAGAAAAGGTACTTCAACATTACTTACAAACCCAACTTTGTCTCATCATTGATAAATTCCATATGATGATGATTGAAGGTATTTTTTTAGGTCACTATCTCTCTATTGTAGGAATACACGTTGAACCAAGGAAGGTTGAGGTAATTTTGAATATTCCCACCCCTAAAACACATGAGGAGGTACATAGATTTTTGGTATATGCATGCTATTATAGATTAGTCATAAATAATATTGCATTACCATTGTTTTTTTTTATTAAAAAGGGATAATGATTTTATATGGATTGATAAGTGTAAATATTCTTTGCACAATTTAAAAGGTATGTAACAACAATTCCTATTTTGTGAGGACACAACTAGAGTTTGTAGTTTCACATCTTGAGTTATGCTTCTAATACATCCATTGGAGTTGTTCCTAGATAATAGGAGGAAAATAAACCGTATGCCATCTATTACATCAGCAATAACTTGACCCCTACATAGGTAAATTACATGGTGACATAAAATAGTATCATGTTATTATTCATGCTGCTAATAAATTTAGGAATTACATCACCAATTATCAAACTTTCGTTCATATCGACTTATTTTTTATTCGATTTTTAGTGAATGAACCAGTTATTAATTTGAGGGTTACTAAGTAGTGTTTTTACTCCAAGAATTTGATATTACCAATATAGACAAACATGAGAAGGATAATTCGATTGTAGATTTTCTTTCTAGATTAACTAATATTACCGATGATCTTCTCTTTGAATACTCTTTTCAAAATGGTATCATTTTGCAATATCCACTTATTCACTTTGGTATGTGGACATTTCCAATTAACTTCCTACACGAAAGCTTCCCCATCACCTTTCTCCTAGGGAAATAAAAAACAGTACATCAAGCTGTCTGATATTTTTTACTACATGGCTATCTCTTCCACACTAGTTTTCATCAGCAGATTAGAAGGTGTGTAATGGAGGACGAGATCTATGATACCCTCAAGGATTTTCATGATGGGAGTTACAGAGGTAATTTCGTAGACAAGAGAACAAGTCATAAGGTAGTACAAATAGGTTATTTTTGGCATATTATGTTCTGAGATGCAAGGAACTATATGCAAGGGTGTGATAGTTATCATAGGATGAGTCAGCCTACTCAATCAAATGAAATCTAGTTACACCCTCAATTTGTGAAGAAACCATTCAGAGATGGGATTTATGTTTTTTGGGACTAATTAATCCCCCATATCAACATAATAATTATATTTTAGTGTGCATATATTATGTCACCGAATTGGTTGAGGCTAGAGAACTTACTAACGCAACTGAATGTGTTGTTACATACTTCTTATCCGAAGAATTTTTTTCTTATTATGGAGTTCAAAAAGAAATAGTTACAAATGGAGGAGAAAATTTTACTTCTCAACTAATACAATACCTTTTCAACAAGTATATAATTCATTAATGAGTCACTTCACTTTACCACCCACGGGTTTGTTATAAAATTAAATATTACAAAGCAATGAAACACATAAAATATGCGGAAAACACAAGCACACAAAACACATAAAACTAGAGAGACAAAGATATACATGGTTCACCCAGTTTGGGCTACATCCACCTCGAACAGCCAATCCTTCCTTTCTATTATTCAGCAAAATGAAGAGACAAAACCTACAGCAGATCTGTTGTAATATTCTCTGTTCTCTCTCATAGTCTCCCTATCTATTTCTTGCTCTAAGAATACACATACATTACACAGCCACAATACAATACCCTCATATATACGAGGGGGTTTCCTTCTGGGGTAAAAAAACCTAAACTAAACATAACTTCTACCGTCAGATCATCTGCCTATGAACGGCCCAGATTGACTAGAAATTACTATACTTTTACAAGGAAATTTTACAAATGTTTTTAGCTTCGGGGGCGCTGCCCCCAAAACCCCCTACCAAGGGGGGGCTCAATAAAGTCGCAGCTGCCCCCCACTGGACCCCCCAGGCAGCATTTAACTACAGGCGGTGTTGCTGCCACATTAAGGTACAGGGGTCCAACGCTATGATACAAAATAAACAAGATAATCAGGCTCCACACCCAACAATCTCCCACTTGGAGACTAATTGTAGCAACTCCACCGCTACTTCATTTGCTAGACAATGACTCCTCTTTGAACTTGGCTATTTCTCATCTTCATTGTCATCCTTGAAGACCAATTGAAACTGAGCATGTTCTCAATTTCTCCTTGGTTACAACTTTTGTTAACATATCTGCAGGATTCTGGCTAGTGTGTATCTTTTACAGCTTCAACTATTCATCTTCCAATACTGACCGTATGAAATGGTACTTGAGCTATATGTGTTTAGTCTTGGAATGAAATGTTGAGTTCTTTGCAAGATGAATTGCACTTTGGCTATCACTGTATAATGTGTCCATATCTTGCTTCTTACCCAATTCACCCATAAACCTTTGTAACCAAATAATTTCTTTACTAGCCTCTGTAGCAGCAACATACTCTTCTTCTGTTGTTGAAAGTGAAACAACACTTTGGATTTTTGAAACTCAACTGACAGTTGTTCCACCTATAGTAAATACATATCCTGTAGTTCTCCTCCTGTTATCTCTGTCACCTACCATATCTGCATCAGCATATCCCTGTAGAGCAATGTTTGAACCACCAAAGCATAATTATTGATTTGTGGTACCTCTCAAATATCTAAGAATCCATTTTACTGCCATCCAATGTTCTTTTCCTAGATTGTTCATGTACCTGCTTACAATTCCCACTGCATGTGCAATATCAGGCCTTGTGCAAACCATTGCATACATTAAGCTTCCAACTGCTGATGCATATGGAAATTTAGACATATATTCCATTTCTTTGTGGGTCTTGGGGCACATCTCCTTACTAAGTTTGAAATGGCTAGCAAAAGGTGTACTAACTAGTTTTTCTTTCTACATATTAAATATTTTCAACACCTTTTGTATGTACTCATTCTGAGACAGTGTTAATTTGTGATTTTTCCTGTCTGTAGTTATTCTCATACCAAGGATTTGTTTTGCAGCTCCCAAATCCTTCATTGCAAATGAATTTTCCAATTTTATTTTGAGCACATTTATTTCCTGCATGTTAGACCCTGCAACAAGCATGTCATCTACATACAATAAAAATATAATATAGTTGTCATCATTTTTCCTTTTCAAATAAACACAATGATCAGAGTGACATCTAGTATAATCTTGTTTAGACATAAACTTGTCAAATTTTATATACCACTGCCTTGGAGCCTGTTTTAAGCCATACAAGCTCTTCTTTAACCTGCACACTAATTTTTCTTTCCCTTTGACCTCATATCCTTCTAGTTTCTCCATATAGATCTCTTCCTCCAAATCTCCATGGAGAAATGTTGTCTTTACATCTAACTATTCAAGATGTAAATCTTCCGTTGCTACAAGACTTAAAATAGTTCTGATTGAAGTCATCTTAACAACAGGAGAAAATATTTCATCAAAATCAATATCGTTCTTTTGTGCAAACCCCTTCATCACAAGTCTAGCTTTGTACCTCTATTTTCCTCCATCTTCTTCCTTAAGCCTGTAAACCCATTTATTCTGCAATGTAGTTATACCTGCAGGCAACCTGACTAAGTCCCAAGTCTGGTTATGCATTAAGGAGTCCATCTCTTCTTCCATGGCTAGCTCCCACTTCTTCCTGCTTTCAACCTGCATTGCTTCTTCATAACATTCAGGTTCACCAGAATCAATAAACAATAAATAATATAATGAAGGAGAGTATCGTTCAAGCGGTATACTTATCCTGGTAGATATTCTAACACCACTTTCAAGTGTTTGAGGTGCCTGTTTCTGTTGTGGTGGTTGTTGTTGTTGTTGTGGCTCTTGATTATTATTATTTTCAGGCACCTTTACCTTTTATATGATCTCATCAAGAACTGTGTATTCTTTGTTTTCTTTTTCATGTTTCTTTTCCTGCAACTAATTCTTATACAATACCTTTTCATTTAATATTACATCTCTACTCCTAATGATTTTGTGGTTTTCATAATCATATAAGAAATAACCAAAATCATTAACGCCATATCCAATAAAGGTACATTTCTTTGCTTTTTCCTCAAGCTTGGTTCTGTTTTCTTTATTAATATGGACAAAGGCCTCACAACCAAAAGGATTTAAAAAAGAGTAGTTTATCTTTTTACCTGTCCATGCTTCCTCTGGAATACCACCATCCAAAGAACTTGAAGGCCCTCTGTTTATTCGATAAACAACAGTATCTACAGCATCTACCCAAAATTGTAAAGGCAATCCTGCATGCAATCTCATGCACCTTGCATGCTCCATGATTGTTCTATTCATCCTTTCTGACACACCATTTTCTTGTGGTGTTCTTGGAACTATCTTCTCTCTGTGAATTCCATGCTCTGAAAAGTACCTATCAAACTCTTTGCTGCAATATTCACCTCCATTGTCTGATCTGAGACACTTTAACTTCCTTCTTGTCTCAATATAAACCAAAGATTTCCATTTCTTGAAAGTATCAAATACATCAAATTTATTCTGAATACAATAAATCCAAGTTTTTCTAGTTTCATCATCAATAAAAGTAACATAATAATGAGAGACACCAAGAGATGATACCTGAGTAGGTCCCCATACATCTGTATGCACAAGCTCTAATTTTTCGCTCTTATTTTCTTTCCCAACTCTGAGAAATCCGACTCTCTTCTGTTTTCCATAAATGCAATTCTCACAGAAATCCAAATCAACATTCTTCAAACTCGGTAACAAATTTCTTGAGTGAAGAATCTTCATCGCCTTCTCACTCATGTGTCCGAGCCTATGATGCCATAATGTTGCATCTGCTCCTTTGGAATTTAAAGCATTAACAGAGTTAGAAATACCATTGCATAAATACAATGTACCAACCTTTTTGCCTTTTGCTATTACCAAGGCTCCTTTGGTGACCTTCCAAGTTTTATCTGTGAAAATTGTCACACAACCTTAACTGCCTAACTGCCCTGTTGAAATAAGATTTTTCTTCATATCTGGAACATGCCTTACCTCCTTTAGTAGCCATTGGTTTCCATTCTGTTGTTTTACAAGAACTTTACCCATTCCAACAATTTTACAGGGTTTGTCATCACCCAAAAGAACTTGTCCAAAATCTCCTTGAACATAGTCATGAAAATATTTCTTATTAGGTGTGGCATGGAATGAAGCCCCTGAATCTACAACCCAAGAATCAACAACATTTTGGAAAGAAATAATCAAAGCATCTTGTAATGCATCACCTGTCACATTTGCTTCATGATTGTTTTCTTGTTGTGTGTCTCCTTCTTTTCCCTTCCGAGATCTACAGTATTTCTTTAGGTGTCCTTTCTTTCCACATTTCTAGCACACTATCCCCGATCTGGACTTGGATCTACCTTTCCTTGATTTACTACGATATCCCAAGCTCTTTCCTCTTTCCATTCTTCTTCCCTAGACTCTGCACTCAAAGCATTACCGGATGTCTCACCAGAGCTTTTCCGTCACATTTCCTCACTAAGGATAGCGCCAACAACATCATCAAACTTTAAAGTACTAGATCCAGAGACAGAGTTACTAATGGCCATAACTAAACCATTCCATCTTTCTGGCAATGAGCACAGAAATAACAGAGCTCTAACTTCATCATCAAAGTTTACCCCTACAGAATTTAACTGACTAGTAAGTATATTAAAATCATTTAAATGGTCTGCAACAGATCCACCTTCCGACATCTTCATATTAAATAAACATTTCCTAAGAAATACCTTGTTTGAGGCCGGGGGTTTTTCATATAGTTTCGCCAACACCTTAATCAAACCCTCTGTTGTTGTTTCCTTTGAAATATTGAAGGCTACTGATGCCGCGAGGCACAACCATACTGTTCTGAATGCCTTTCTATCGAGAATCTCCCATTCTGCGTCTGTCATAGCTGTCGGCTTCTTTGTTTCTCCACTCAATGGTAGGTACAAATCTTTCTGATACAGATAATCTTCCATCTACATCTTCCATAGTGGGAAGTTTTGGTCATTAAATTTATCGACCCTAAATTTACCATCTTCCGCCATTGCTCCCACTTGTACCAGGAAACCCTTCTTTCCTGCGAGTTTATTAGCCAAATAGACCTTCAGCTTTGATATTAGTTGTTAGAAAATTAAATATTACAAAGCAATGAAACACATAAAATATGCGGAAAACACAATCACACAAAACACTTAAAACCAGAGAGACACAGATATATGTGGTTCACCCAATTTGGGCTACGTCCACCCCAAACAACCAGTCCTTCCTTTCTATTATCCAGCAAAATGAAGAGACACAACCTACAGCAGATCCGTTGTAATATCCTATGTTCTCTCTCATAGTCTCCCTATCTGTTTCTCTCTCTAAGAATACACATACATTACACAGCCGCAATAAAATACCCTCATATATACGAGGAGGTTGCCTTCTAGGGTAAAAAACGCTAAACTAAACATAACTTCTACCATCACATCATCTGCCTATGAATGGCCCAAATTGACTAGAAATTACTATACTTTTACAAGGAAATTTTACATCTGTTTTTAGCTATGGGGGCAGCGCCCACGAAACCCCCTGCCAGGGGGGGGCTCCATAACATCGCAGCCACCCCCCTTGGACCCCCCAGGCAGCGTTTAATTACGAGTGGCGTTGCCGCCACATTAAGGTACAGGCATCCAACGCTGTGATACAAAATAAACAAGATAATCAGGCTCCACACCCAACCGGGTCAATGGGAAAGTGTAAATTACTAATAAAGTTTTTGAAGTTATCTTCGCGAAGACTATGGAATGCCATTAAAGAGACTGAGTTGAGAGACTTCCAAAGGTATTATGTTATTATAGAACCACTTGGATAAATATTACAAGATTCTATCCTAATGAGTTGGTGTTTAATAAGAGGCCTATTTTCCCCATTGAGTTTGAAATTGAACAACTCATAACTACTTTGGAGGTGGACTTAGATTTAATTTCAACTTAGAGACATCAACTCGAATAATTGAACAAAGTAAATGAGAAGTGTTTGGATATTTTTCAATGAATAGATATCATCCAGCAACATTGTGCCAAGTGGCATGATAAATTTATTAAGAAGAAGGTTTTTCAGCAAGATGATTGGGATATGTTATATGATTCCATATTGAAATATTTCAAAGGGAAGTTTTGCACTAGGTGGTGATGTCCTTATTAGTAGAAGTGGTTTTTGACAATCAGACTGTGCATTTGAAAATCATATATGACTCTCAGGTATATTTTCCTATCAATGTACATCATCTAAGGTTGTGTCAAAATCTTACCTCTAAGTATTCATTTGTCAACATTTTCTTAGATGTAGATGTAGACCTTAAAGTTGTTGGGGTAAGGGAAGTTTTTCTTACGCTACAAGCCACTTAGTGTTTTTAATTATTTCTTTTAAATAAATAAATATAAATAAAAAAATCATTGAAGAATAAAAAAATTAAGAAAAATACAAATGTCTAATGGTGACAACTCCATTGGGGCACCATTGGACAATTGTGGTGTCTGTAAAACAACTTGTTGGTGGTCAACACATAGCTTTTCCTATTTTGTACTAGAATCCTTATACCTCAAAAAATGATTTGTTTTTTAATTCTTTTGTTGTGAAAAATTCATTATTCATAATTTGATACAAGAAACATAGACTTGTGTGTAACAATCCTTATCACTACAATTCTCTAATTTTTTTGTTGATACTGTTATGCATACCTGAAAGTCACATTTTTCAACTTCATATAGCCTTGTTGATACAGACCAAAGACATATTTATTTGTTTAGCATCACACGTATATTTTCTCTTTCATTTTTTATAATTGTTTGTTGTAATTCCTTGTTGACACACTTGCTTCTGTCAACACAAGTTTTCTTTTACTGCATTAGTCTAATGAATAATTTTTCCAATATACATGTGCCATGAATGGAATGGTGTAAAAAATTTATCACATCATCATGCTTTTACAATATCTATGTCATCATTATGGTAAGTCAATGGCAGGTATGTTTCTTATCACTTAGCAATTATTCTTTAAAGGATGATATCACCTCCTGTCATACCTACCGAGGATGGTCGTTACCATTAAGTTGGGAGGGGGGGGGATGATGATCCTATCTAACATATGATATACCTTATCATCATATCAATTTAATAATTACCCATCATACAAGACATCATATCCTTACCCCAATCTACAAATTACCAATTAGACCTTGAATTCATAGTGATAAGTTTCCATTACACCCACCTTTAGATCTAAAATTTTATGTGACTGTTATAAATTACTTGAAATAAACATTGAATATGGAATAAGATCCCAAAAATATCAAGAAGGTAAGCCAATCCTAGCAGGATGATACTCGAGCTACCTCAACAACCATTTTGCATGAGGAAAGTGTAACCCTGTAATAGTTTATGAATAGTTATGGGAGGAGCAACAATTCATCATGAACCCAATTCCACTAGTTCTATATTATACCATCCAAAGTCCCTAGACATATTTCAAAATGTGGGTTGGCTAACCCATTTCAAGAATTTGCAAGGGTTTAAGGAAAAATTTGCTTTTTAATTTGCAAAAGCCTTAAATGATTAAGGCTCAGTGGTGATAGGAGTCATAATTTTCGTTATATAGTGAAATATTGCTAGGGTGATAGTTTTTCCTCAGATAAGAATGCACTAGTTTTGTAGGAAATTGGAAATCTCAATAACCAAGGCTACATTTTTACAACAAGGTGAAGAGGTAAGGTATGAAGGAAGAGGAATTGATAGAATATCCCTTTATCACCCTTGGAATGATGTAGTTTACTTCATTCAAAAATTTATTATTTGTGAGGGGACTTTTGGGGTTGTATTGCATTTCCATTTTCAATTTTTAGCTCATTTGCACAATGGACATTTAATTAATATTCCCTACTACCTTTTAAAATCATTACAAAACGTGGAATAAGGCATGTGAGTAGCAAAGCATCCTAAAACTTGCTTGAATAACCATGGAATAATCAAATTGATCATAATTGACACAATTCAATAATAAGGAGAAACATGGACCAATTTTATAGCAGGGTTGCATGCACTAGCCCTTGAGGAAGAAGAGAGTGAAACTGAAGAACAAGGAGAAAATAGTGAAGTTGAAGCACAAGAGAAAAGTGTTGAAACAACACTAGCTAGTGCTGAAACAATTCTAGAAGAAAAGGTATTTGCACCTCATAGGCCTCGTTGGAGGGGTGTTCAAATCAGGCGCTCTATGAAGAAGGCTTGCATTGAAGGACCAATGGACATATCTAGTCGAAAATATTAAAGTGTTGAGTACAAATTCCCTCTTGAAGAAGAAGTACCTAAAACAAGGGCACATCAAACAAAATAACCTAAAATAAATATGTGTGAGGCAGAGATGTATAAGAAAAATATATTTAAAGAAGTCACTGAGAAAGAAATTTCTGTTAAAATGAGGATAAATAAGAGGTTTTTGAAGAATGCATCGAGAGGTAAAACCCCTAAAAATAGAGTGTGAGTAACTATAGTACCATCAACTGCCTCAATACGAGAAGTCCATTCTACTACAACAAAATCAAAAGAATCCAAGGAATCAAAGGAATAAATAAGTGAGGAGAAAAGGAAAGAACCCACACTAGAACAAGAAAGCATTCCCTCACCAAGTAAATCTGAAAATGATTCTCTGGTTAATAAAGTTAATGAATGAAAATATGATATTAAAAGTCTAAAGAAACAACTTTCCATGCTTAAAGAAAAATTTCAATTTCAGAAAAATATAGGATTGGAGATCCTAGAAGAGGTGGCAAGAATGATCTCACCAATTGATATTGCTGAAAAAATTTGCATGGTATGCAGAAAAATATTTAGGGGGGGAATTATTACGAGAAAACTACTATTTCAATTGGATATCAAGTGGGAGAACAAGATTAGGAGTTCCAAGCCATTGTTCCAAAAGAACCTATTGTCGATTCTATTGTTATGCAAGAACCAATAGTTGAAGTAGAGAGGAATGGAGTAAACCAGTCTCCTACTCTACAAGAACCTATTAATGAAATTGTTGTTCCATAAGAACCAATAGCTAAAATAAAGTGTATTGAGATAAATCAAGTTGCTGCTCAACAAGAACCTATCAACGACGTTGTTGCTCCATAAGAACTAGTAGATAGGATAGTGCAGCAGGAGGAGAAAGGAGATGAAAAAATATTATAGGAATTTTTTTAGTCTGCCACTGTAACAAGAACATATACAACTCAATTATAATTTGAGGAGTCATTTAAAGAAACACTTTTTCTATAATAGTTAGATAAATGGAAGATATCGGAAATATTACTGAAAAGTGAAGTTGTTTTTTTAAATAGACATAATATATTGTTCATAATCTTAAGAGAACTTAGGTTTGACATGTGTTGGTTAAAGAACTCATAAACATTAAGGATGAAAGGAAACATGTGATAATAAATGTGGGGGAATTGTAGAAAGAGGTGAAGTTGTTACAAGAAGAAAAGAATAAAATGTATGAATGCAAAAAAATGCATTGAGTTGTAGGGATCCTTCTCCTTCATACCCCCTATATCTGCATGAGAAACACTTCATTTTCTTGTTAAAAAAAATTAAGGAAAAAAAACCACACACAATAAGGGAAAACATAGCCTTTTTGGAAACCTTCCAAAAGGCCATCTTTTCTTAGCAACATCTACTTTGTGAATTTTATTTACATGGTCATTCTTTTTCTGGGGGAGGTACCTTTAACATCACAACCTATGTTGGATACATTTAGCTTATGGATTTACATCATTTTTGCGAAATCAGGTCATTTAGAAGGTTTCCCATGATATTATAACAATAAATGAGGGAACTATGAATCCTTCTCATTCAAAATGAGCTAGGGAATGCTTATATTGTTTCTATGACTTACAATAGGATTTCGAAATATACAACCACTAGAAAGATGTTGATGGAAGTCAGGAATAGAGTTTTGAAGCACTATCTTAAGGGTATCAAGGGGATGAGACTGAATGTGTTGGAAGGAAGTAAGGTGAGATGGGAAGCTTGCAGAGAGGAACTAAGAAATGAGTATCCCTTCTGTTTTAGAAAAAAATTACATGCACTTTCTAGAGTACATTAAGATGTTGAATGCTTCAAGAGATGTGTACCTAGTTGGTGTGGGATCAGATTCAAATTCCCACTCATCTGGCTTCCCTTTTTATAAGTATCAACATCCATATGAGGTGAAGGATAATTTTTGGGAAATGGAGTTGGTTATTTCTTTGGGTTACAGAGCACCTGATGAAGACATAATAGGTGCTTATGAATTTTTATAATTCCACTCATAGCTTGCTAGGAGCTAGTTATAAGGGTATGCATAATGAGATGTAGATGTTTTAGTTGGGGGGAGATGTTGGGATGTGTAATTGATACATTTTAATACCTGTTTTCCCTACCTTTTTTATCATTTTGATTCACAAATCCCACCAAAGCCATACCTTGTCACTTTGATAATTTGACATAAAAGCCATACCTTTTTTATCATTTTTGTCTAGTTTTTCTTGTAATTTGACATAGAAGCTAACTTCTTTAGACAACTTTATCAATAAATTCCCAAAGGGTTGTTACAGGGTGTGTGGCTTGTTAAGGTGTTGTTACAAGAATTAATTTTCACTCGCCAAATGGACAGATATTTTTATAAACTACTGATACATGTTGAACTCATCATGGACACGTTGTTCTCCTATGTTTAGTAATGAAGATTGATTTGGAAAAAAAAATGTTCAAGTGTCATCTCAACCATCAAGGGTACATTTGTGGACAACACAACTGGCCTAGTTGAAATAGCTACGATTTTTTATTGACAAATTGTTGTAATATTAGGAAAGTTGTTACAACTTAGTTTCAACTGGGGTATTTTGTTAAAAGATGGTTATTGTATATTGATGATATTGTCTCTCAAAATAGAAATGTATTTTGTAATTATAAAATAATGTACTCTTGGCCCACAAGGCATACATATAGACAGAAAAGAGAACAAATAGGGGAGTACCAATGCTATGATATTGTACTTTAACTTTTCATTAATGAAAATCTCTACCATTCATGTCTCCATACCTTTTTTCTGAGTATCTTGTGTGTTATGTAATTTACCAGCCCCTGCTAAGAAGGAAGGACCCTCCTTCTTAGCAGGGATCACTGGTTAGAGAGGTATTGTAGTTATGTGTTTATTTCCTCTCATTCGTGATCTATATGTGATTTACCATTATTGTTACTATTTTGTTCATGCATTGAGTAGTTGTACAATCTTAATCTATGTTATGGTGTCACGACATAAGTCCTAGACTGGTCCCTCCAGCAATGTGATGTTTATTTAATTTATGTTAAAACTTTTTGGTTTGTTTAATTGAATTGAATGATTATTTTAGTAATTTCTTGAGTTTTTATAATTTAAAGGATTATTGTTTCTCTAAGTTGGAGTGATCATGTGACACAATGAGCTTTATTTTGTGATGTGGGTATTTCCTTTATAAAATTGCAAGCAAGAGTTGGAGTGTAACAAAAAGTGTGTTTTTATTGCTAATAGTGGTATTATAACAATTGGTTTTTAGTACTAGTTTCCATTTGTTCCTGCATATATTTTTGTGATAGCCTTGAAACAAAAAAACATACCTGGATTGACAATTAATGTGGGAGTTGGATCAATTGTTTTGAATTAAAAGGGAAATTGGTCCACCAAAAAATGAGAAAGGAAATTTTATTCTAGAATCTAAATATCAGAATATATTTACGACGATGCGTCAAGTTAATTCCGGTTTTTAGAATCATAATTCTCAATTAAAGGCCCAAACTATTTATGATCTGGTGGGAAATTATTTCAACATTCTTTATATTCTCAAAAAAATTATCAAATTCCTTCCCCCTGTCTTTTTATGGATATCACAGAGATTTGGATTTGTTGACCAAAGAAACTTAAAGCATTATAATTCCAACAAGATCAACGTGGGAAAATACTACCAAGGATAGAATTGAGGCTTGCATTTTGGCCAAGTAAGTGAGAATTTCACATTTAGAAGGTAATATTGTAGTGTATTTATACAACAAGAATTTTTAAATGCAAAGTTATGAAACTAGAAGTAAACTAATGTGTCAAATTAAAATAATAAAAAAATTCCCACTCAGGCCACTCATGCACACTTAAGAATGAAGGTTGGGTGTGCATTTTACCGAACTAGTCAAATTCAACTAAAAGTTGAGGAATATAAATTTTGAGAACACTCCGGAAAACAACTTAGAATGATTTTTAAAATTATGCACCAGGTTTTTGTTATACACACACACACACACACACACACACACACACACACACACACACATGCTCTTATGTTTTAAAAAAATATTTGTATAGTCTTACTCTTTGTTAATTCATAGTAAACATAAGATTTTAGCCATCCTTTTCAATTATGACAATGTTGCTTATAGTTTATGCATAAGTATGAAGCCATCATGATGTAGTGGGCCTGCTATAAAATACTCATGCAAGTTCTGTTAAGACACATATATGGAATTAATGCAAATGTTATAAGACAAATATGGACTTGTATAAGACCATGGGAGGAAAACGAATATTTTATACAACTGGATGTAGATAAAAATACCCAGCGATAGAAATTTGACTTGCATTTTGGTCAACTAAGCATGCATTTCACATTTAGAAGGTAACCTTGTTCTGTATTTACACAACAGGATTTTTAAATCAAAAATTAAAAAACTAAAAGTAATTGAATGTGTTAAATTAAAAGAAAAATAATTTCCTATTGAAATCACTCAAAAATACTCAAGAGTGAAGGTTAGGCATGCATTTTACTAAACTAGTAAAATTCAATTAAAAATTGAGAAATGACAATTTTGAGAACATTGTTATAGACAATTAAGAATGAGTTTCAAAATTCACAAGGAGGTTTTTTGTTTCAAAAAGTATATGCTCTTATGTTTTAAAAAATGTCTCTATAAATCTCATGGAATACATTTTTCTAGGCCCATTTTTATAGTTTTACTCTCTGTTTTTTTATAACAAAAATAGGATTTTAGCCATTCTTTTTAATTTTGATAATGGTGCTTATAGTTTATAGATAAGTAGATGAATAACACATATGATATGATAATTGTAAAGGGAGTGAATATCTAGGAATCAAATACAATGGGATCGCTATCAATAATGAAGAAATAACCTCTTAAATGTCACTACAAAAATAAAATGAAGACTTCCTAGTGAAAATTTATTAAAACCCAACGAATAATATATGAATACAAGAAAAAATTACTATCTTTTTTAGAATCAAAGTTGATATATTTTTTCCAAATTTTGAGCTCAATTACAGTTCGTATTTGATGTTGAACTGGTAGCTACAATTGATCCATGCATATCTTTATTGGTTTGTTGAGATGATTTGACTTGTGAGCTTAAAAAAATGGAAGGAATTTTTTGGTATTTGTATTACGTTACCCACTTAAATCAATCCATTAATGAAATTTTTGAAGCTACTTTCCATATGATAGATAATGAATGAATGTGTGATCAATCAAATTTCTTGATTTCATGATCAAGTATTAGTTAATAACCGTGTCACCCTACTCTTAGTTACAATATCAATTATAATAGTATAAGTGCCCTCACACACACAAATTTTATTAATAATGAAAAGAAAATCACATAAAATATGCAAGATTTTACACAGAATCACTCAACACTCTTGCAAGAGGAGAAACAAGTTTTAAATAAGGCATTGTCCTAACCTAATTTTGTTATGGATCACTTATTTCATTTACAAGTGTACATTTACATTTAATGCTCTCATAACAACACTCCTAACCATTTTCCTAAATTAGTTCCTAAGAAATGACACATTTCTAGATGCCATGTCTTTTACAATAGTTAGTTATACTAAGATGTCTCTAATATTTAACTAAATATTCTAGATTTTTTTTTTTTTTTTTTTTTTTTTGTAATCTAGGCCAGATTCTATTGATAATATAAAATAGAGTACAAAGAAGTTGTGGAACCAAGATATCTATTGTTAATTAGCCTACCCCCATTCGAGTCTGGTTCAAAAATGACAAAAAGAGGAGCTTCCTTATAGGGGAAACCAACTTTTATAGTTTCCGAGAATATCATTGTCTTGTTGTTTATCTAGCATGCTAAAGTAGGTGCAAAAAGCTATAACATATATGCAAAAACAAACAAGAAATAGGAACCTAGCCAAGGAGCTATCGTGTTCCTTTTCCTTCATCTTCATCTGCGGGGGTTTCTTCCAGCACTAGGCAGCCATACTCTTGGATGATGACTTCCTCTTCCATGGTCAGGAGAGGCCTAGAATCTGAGTGAGTTGCTACCTCGACTGAGGTAGTCTCTGCATTGTCTTTGTGTTTGGTGCCATCCGGAGAGAGATCCCAGACTCCGATATTCTCTGCTAAAGGGAGCTTGGCTGGTAGATTATTCAATTTTTGCGGCGGGGAAGGCATAGAAAAAGGAATGGTGAATTTTCGTTGTCGTTTCCTACCTGTATGAGTGTTGCGGTGAGAGCTAGGATGACCTGCGTCTAAGTGGGGGCTCGCTTCGATCTCTAGAGCTGGAGTACTGTAGAGGGGGGTAGGAGAAGAGGGCTTGGAGTCGTCAGGGGTCTTCATTAACTCGTCCACAAAGTGAGTGTGAACGGAATCGTTGTAGGTGTGGCCCGGAAAGGTACCTCTACCTCTGCCTCGGATAGGTCGCATACGCTAGCGAGGAGTCATAACAGAGGAGGCTGGAAGAATGACAGGAGGAATAATGTGAGTGATTTGAAGAAATGAGAGTCCTTAGGAGATCACGATAGCATGCAGGTCAGCTAGGTGAAAAAACCAGGCACGAGAAGCTGACCAAGTGCGAATGGCTTCCAACAATTCCATTGGGCAGTAATAATCTTGGGCAGATGGTGTAATCCTTAAATGCTAGAGTAATGACTTTAGACGATGGCAAAGGGGGTTTCACTTCCCCAGGGGGGAAACCTTGTGCCCTTTAATGACATTCTCCATCAGTCGTCGTGTCATTAAGGTGAGGGTTCAGAGATGGAGGCCCTCCACTTAATCTTCAATTGTTGTGTCGTGTAAGGATCCTTTGTCAAGGGCACATCGATTATCACCCATATCCTAGGATAAATATTCTAAATAATTAAACTAAATTTTATGTATTTTTGGATCATCTAACATTCTCCCCTTTGATCAAAAGATACATTACAATAGATACCAAGTTTATCCCTGAACTTAGTAAATCTGATCCTACCAAGTGGTTTTGTGAAAATATTTGAGATCTGATCTTTTGATGGACAATATATCGGCTTGATGACATCCTTTGCAATGAGTGTGCTGATGTAATGATACTTTGTGTCCACATGCTTCGTTTTGGAACGGAAAACTAAATTTTTGGCCAACTTTATGGTTGAATGGCTGTCGATGAATAAAAATGTAGCTTCTGCTTAAGGAATACCTAAATCCTGCAACTCTTTTCACAACCAAACAATTTCGCATGTTGCTTCCCATGTTGATATATATTCTACTTCTGTTGAAGAAGTGGCCATTGTAGCTTCCTTCTTGCAACTCCAAGAAACTGCAGTTATCCCATGTCCATCAAATAATCTGCGGTTGATGCCCGATCATCAATACTTCTGGCAAAATATGCATCTGAAAATCCACCAAGTACAAAGTTCCTAGTCTTTTTGTAAATAAGACTAAAATATTTCGTCCCTTGGATATATCTAAGGACCCTTTTTGTTGCATTCCAGTGGTTGTCCCTTGGTTCATGCATAAAGCACGAAAGAATACTAACTGCATAAGATAAATCTAGACGGTTGGTTCTCAAATAGATCAAACTGCGAATCAACTGTCTATAAGTAGTATTGTTCACCAATCTCATCCTATCCCGTCACCCCCACTCCCCCTCCCTTTCAATTTGAAAGTTTCAAGTTTTGTTCAATTCGAACAAGCTTACAATCTTGCATTCGAAATCTTTGAAGAAGTTCATATGCATACTTTCTTTGACAAATGAAAATATGGTTTGGATGTTGGAATACTTCAACTCCAAGATAGTAGTGAAGTAATCTCAAATCAGTCATCTTAAAACCAACTTGCAACTCCTTCTTTACCTACAAAATATTATCATTATATTTTGTAATAGTGTGAAATAACCTTTTGATGAACTTAATATAACCCAACATTTCGAAGTACTGAAATGAGTCCATATTCAAGGGAACTCCATCTTTCTTGAGAAGATTGATGTGATTCAAAAAGCTAAGATCATAATAGATAAATATATGAGTGGGTAAAAATAGATATTTGATTAGTTGGGTTGGGTGGAATGAAAATCCAAAATTTGATATTATAATATAATTCTGCATTTATGTTATTTAGATTAAATTAAAATTTCTTTTAAAAAATTATTTAATTAATCTTATATTCATTAAAATAAATTTTATAAGTTGGGCATTGAATTCGATAGAGATGAGTATACGTGTATCCCACTAAGCAGGGAGGTCCAATAAAGTAGTTGAATGGCACTACATAGTTCTCGCTCACCTAATGTCAGCCCTCCAACGAAGAATTATTCAGTCCGTCTTGTTGAGTCAAACACCAAACAATTATTCTATTCAGCTAATGTCTAGGCAAGACTTATTCAATCCTGCTGTGTTGTCGAGTCAATCACCAGATTCGCCACATAATTAGATTCTTCCTTTTCAGACTCAGCACACCGTACTCGGATGAGAGGTGACCATGAAACTTCCAAATGAGGAAAATAAATTAATAATTCCGTCAAATACATTAGTTCATCTGAGTTCCGAGTTCGGCAAATAGACGAGGTCTGAATGGACGATACCTTACTTCGTCGGTGCTTACGCAATATAACCATTGATCTGTTGCTTCGGCGTGAAGGCTGCCTTTTGACTTTGATGTACAACGCGGAAGAGTTGTTGTTCCTTCCGAGATAACACGTTTTTAGTAATGGCGTCGTGAAACAGGGCAGTTCCAACCCACCTACGAGATATCAATTTACATTTCTTCATTCCAGAACACCAAAGTCATATTTGAAAATCTTTACGCTGACCTTTTACATTAAAATTTTTATTCTAATCAAAAGTTATTCCCAACAAATCTTATTCTACTTTAAATTTTGTATTTTAATCTCATTTATCCACTTTAAAAGTTGTATTTTAATCCAAAATATCAACGACCATCTTATTTTTCAGCCTTAATATATAAGGCTTTCATGGAGCGCAGATGAAGTTAACATGGTGAAATAAATATTAATATATAAGCCTTGCAATCATAGCATTCTGATATGTTTTATTATTAGTCCTCGGTGAGGAATATATCAATAGGCTTTCGTATTAGTTTCAAATTTATAGGTTTTAAAACTAAGGATCTAAACACATTTTATGTTATTTAGTCCATCTCGGGAGGGAAGGCATAACATACGTTGATTAATCCCTCCGTAAATAAAATGCCTAACCTTTGTGAATTACGTTTAGGCTTTACTTACATCACATTAAAATTGTTAAGTAGGTTGAGGCTCCGGAGAGTTGCTATTAATAGCTTCCTCTCATTTTATTACACACGTTTTGGAAAAGATAGTTCTAATTAGAGCATAAAATAGATTCCTCCTATGTTGGGTTTCTTAACAAATTTTATTTTTATGTTTCTATTCTTTTGAGCAGTTTGTCGCAACAAATATTATTTTGAGTACTTTGTTACAACAAATATTTTTATGTTTCTATTTTTTATATTCTTTTTCATTTATTTCACATTCAAACAAAATTAACAAATACTTTTATGTATTTTTTTTTTTTTCATTTATTTCACAGATTCAAACAAAGTTATTAATTAATTAATTTGAAATTTAAAGAAAATAAATTTACAAAATGTAATATTTAAAAATATTAAAATATTTGTTGTGACAAACTATAGTGGAATATTCATTTTTTTTTTATATAGATTAGACATAGATCAACATTGTATACTATCATGAATATGATCTATATTACATGGATCCACTATGTACATTTTCATGCCCATGGTCTTGCATATCATTTTAGGAATTTGTATTGTATTATGTCACCATTTATGATGTTTTCATAAATTTAAGAATGGGTATTCCTATCTTGGTTTTATATAAATAGATGGTTGTTTAATCTGATTTTTAAGATACTTGATAGTTCCTTGATGCATGACCTCCTTTCTTAAGCCACATTTCCATATATTTTGTTAATGTATTTTTTTCATCAATTCCTCTTTTGACCTCATACACTAGGGGGAATTGCTATACATGTATTTATCACCATAGACCTTGTAATGATGTTATTACAGGATTTGAGGATAATAATACATAATTGAGAAAATTTGTCATAATTATTTCATCACAACTTCATAATTATCAAATCATGACTATTTTATAATTGAGTTGGTATAATAATTGAACATAAATTTATAAAATTACTCATAATGGTTTGGAAAACACTCATAATGGGATGGAAAAGTTTCATAATAGAGTGTGAATTTATATAGTACTCGCAATTTACTTGGTTGCATACCATGGAGCATACATATGACATGTAATTTTGTTTTCGTATAACATAAACCTATTTGTAAACTCCTTAAATTCCTACTTAAATAGGTCAAATATAGGAAAGGGGGTTGGTTTTGGAATATAAGAGTCATCATGTAGTGAAACCAATTAAGGTTATTTGGTCATTATTTTGTTTCCTAGTATTGGGTGTTCGATATCAACAAAAGTGAGGTTATAGGCCTATGTCAAAGAGTCCATTGTCATCTTGTCATCATATGGTCAAGAGATTCATTTGCTCTAACAAATAATGTGAGGACAAAAAGGATTTCAAGGCCCTGGAGCAAGGATTACAACAAGCATGGCCCAAGGAAATCATCCCACTTGTCATAGTTTGTTTTGTTTAATATATACCTTATTCTTTTCCCCATCAAAATTATTTTTAAATTGTTGTTAAACATATTTGGTTGAAGTTTTTTGGATTATAATATTACTTTATATATTAGATGACATTTATATTTCGGAAGTTTAGGTTTATTTCTATGGGATTTTAGAAATTATGTTTGTTGTGTTTATAATGTGTAGGTAAGGAGGTGAAGAATATTTCTAGGAGCTAGATCTAAATAAAACTCTTTGAGGGATGGATTGGAAAAACTTTAGGTTAAAGGTGAGTTGTTGTTTCTTTCTTTTCCTTTCATTATATGTTTGTATGAATTATATCTAGGAGGGAAAAGATAGTGATATATATTATAATCTATTTGCAACTATGATAAGATCATTGAGACAATTTTTATATCCATAGAAGAAATTATATACAACATATTTGCATGAAATTGTCTTGAATAGGGGACTCCATAAGCCCATAACAATTCTTCTGACAACTTTAGGATCAATGAGTATCACATGAGCTAGGATTGGAATGTCTAATATGACCTTATGACGTTTCTTGAATATAGTATGCTTTATGCCTTGAAGGCCCAACCCCTCTATCACCCATGGATCAAGGTGAGAATGACTACTTGGACCTCGAAACTATATTTGAAATGGAAGGAATTAGGAAATTGGATTAGGACTCTACCTAGGATGGTGAGGCCCCCTTAGTGGGTCAGAAATGGAATTTTTTTAGTATTTTATATTTTATTGGGTCAAAATTTCAAATGTATCGCGAGGAAGAAAGGAATCACATATTCCTCTTATAATATATGAAAAAATATTTTAATTCTAATAATAAAAATATACATCCTTGTACTAGTGGAAGGTCTAAGTGGGCTTCTTATAGCGAAAATAGGAGGGGGGACCTGAAGGGAGTGGCATTGACTAAAGATATGGCAATAACACACTTGTTATTTTTTTATGGAATCTTATTATTTTGTGATGGTTCTAGAAAGAATACTATTGATATAAAGGAAGCTCTACTTAAATTTTAGAAATCCATTGCAATTCATATCAGTGTATCAAAATATACTCTCCCTCTCCCTTGATGAAGCTATAAATGTACATGCACACTTTCGATTTCATGTCAATACCTTTGAAGAACAGTTGAAGACCTCAAATTTCATCTAAAACCACATGAATATAGGATGGTAAACTTGCAATGGTTAATAGCTAGAATTGAGAAAATAAAAAATAATTGGAGTTTTAGGTGGCTGTGTTTTGTTGGCAAACTGGTTCTTATTAAATGAATGTTGGAGGTCATCCTAGTATTTTAGATGTCTTTATCTTGTATCACGAAAGGTGTTTTAAATTCAGTGTGTGAGATTTGCTATCGATTTATATGGGCAGGATGAAAAAAAAAATACAAAGTTCTTACATGGGTGGCATGGGAAAAAAAATTATGCCTAGAGCGTGGGGGGAATGGGGCATAAAAATTCTCCCATTATTTAGGGAAGATTTAGCAGCTAAGGTGGGCTGGAGGTTTTTATCCACACATAGCCTCTTGGCCTCTTTTTTCCATAAGAAATATATGTATCCATCTTCTATGGAAGAATGGGCCATATCCCCATAGAGGAGGAAATATTTTGTCTTAGTGGCCTTTCTTTGAAGATTGGTAACGGAGGAAATTAAGGATTGGTGTGGATTTATGGGTTGGTTGTGGGGAGAACTTTCAGCTTCCTCATTACTTAGTCACATTCTTGAATAAAAATGGGAGGATATCTCTTAATCATATTGCAAAAAATACACGTTCTACCAACTGGGCTCAAGGTTTGGAAAATTGTTACCAACTCAACCTTCCAACGATTTATGTAGATACATGGCTAAACTATGACATTTATTTGAACTTGTCTCATGTCACGATTAGAGACAAGGAATAATTTCTTTGATGGGTCCATTCCCCATTTAGGGAATATACCCCCAAAACTGGTTTTTTTACTAGAAAAATGTAAGAAGGCTAGTGGAATTATTTTTCTGGTGGAAGAAGATCTAAATACCGAGTTTCTTGTAAAAGCTTAGGTTTTCCTTTGGTGTTTGCAAAAAAAAATTCCACATAGAATAACTTATAAAAGAAGTAGAAGGGAGGCCCTAGTTCTTGCATACTTCACAAAAATGGCAAGGAATCGGTGAGTCATATGTTTATAACATATCCTTTCACATTTTGTATATGGGTAGTTTCAAAGAATAATCTTGGTTGAGGTGTTGTTTGGCTTGGTGAGACCTTTCTTGACACTAGGAAATCTTGGTGGGAACAATCAAATGATAAGCAACTCGGGAATATTCCCAGACTCATTGGTTGGGGAGTTTAGATAGCCCAGAATAAGGCTATCTTACAATACCAATCCTCTTCCCTTGACAAGGTGGTTGTACATGTCCTTGAAATCTAAATTCTCTCATTCAATCGTTGGGATATGCCCATGTTTTGCGTGTTATATAAGCTGAAGTTATAAATTTCACCTCTCCTTAGGCATATTTTGACATGGATTCTCTTACAAGTGGAGTTTGTGGGGAGGTGTAGTCCTTTACTTTCATGAATGTGATTTATTCAAGCATCATATTGGTTTGGAAAATGGCTCAAATAATTATGCAGAACTATTAGCGTTGAAGTTTTATTATGTTTTATCATTCAAAAATATTGTCGTACTCTTTAGATCTTTGAAGACTCCATGAATGTCATAAATCGATTCAATGAGACACATTCCATAGTCACACACTAATTCCTATTCTTGAGGAGACCCTTCATCTAAAACTTTATTTTGATCATTTTTCTTATTGACACATATACAGGGAACATAACACAACAAAAAATTCCTTATCTAAATCTACATGTAATAGATTCTTGGCATATGAAATATCATTGACCATATAGGGATTGATTTACGGGTGTACTATCATAGGTCGTTCATATATGGATACCAACAAGCATAATAACTTCCATACTTGATATATTTGATATACTTTTTTTCTTTTTGATGAAATCTAAGACTACATAGTGATATATATATATATATATATTTTTAAATTTATGGACATATATACCCCTTGTATAATTCTTTAGCCAACTTGATTATGGATTTATATAGTCCCGATTTAAATAATTTTGTTTTTAAAAAAAACATAACAATGCATAAAAAATATTTTCATAAATTAATAAAAATATATAATTTCTTTTCTATGGAAAAATAACAATATATTAACTTCAATGTTAAATTAAAATAGCTTAAATATTAACAAATTTATATAACATTTTTTTTATATTCCTTTGATATACATAAATAAATTTTAAAATATCGAAAAAATTATTTTGTTTTATCTCTCTCCATATTCATTGTGGAAAATAAATCCTTTTACATTATAATATAATACTTCTCCTAAAATCGACATAAAAACATTTATCCATTACTAATAACACGTGATACATATATTCCAACTTCAAATTAAAAGTATGTGCTCCCCTTTTTCTATTTTATGACACCTATGTTATGTTATACGTACTTTTGGCCTCTTAGCTTCAGCAAAAAGCAAATTTTGAAAAGGGTGAAACATATATGCAAGGTCTTTATTTCTCAATCATTGATAATATATAATGGGATAGATGGTTAAAAACTAGCACTTGATCATTGCACCTGAGAGGCGCATCTACGATCTAGTATGACCTTGATGTCGGGATGGGTCACCGTCCTCATACAAAATGTTGGCTTAAGTTTTAAATTTAAAAAAAATAAAATAAAAATCGCATTGTGCTAGAACATATATCAATTTCTAATACAATTATGTATTATTTATATAATTTGAATGGATAGTAAATTATATACGTGAATTTGAATGGATCATAAATTTACCTTTAACAAAAAAAATTACCACATTGAATTTCCAAATTAAGTAAAATTTTAAACATCTTTACTCTTTACTAAAGTAATTACCATTTTCTAAATCAAAGGAAAAGAGTTAATTGAACACAAACAATCAAAATCCAAAATCTTTTAATATTTCTTCTAATTAAATATTTGTAAAATGAATTTATACTTACTCCAGAGCTATGGTAAATAAATAAAAACATATATAAACTAGATGTATGGTAAATAAATAAAAATTATTTTTATATTTATTCCATAAACCTTTTTATATTTAAAAAAAATTTAAAAAGAGGTTTTATTTAGATGAAGCCTATGGGAGGAATACCATGGGACAAATTAATATTGATACCATGGGCTAGATACCATGGGCCAAATACCATGGATAAATAAATAAATATAAAAGAGGTATAAACAAGTATGATAAATAAATAAATAAATATAAAATAGATATAAAGAGGTATGGTAAATAAATAAATATAAAAGAGGCATAAAAAAGTAAGGTAAATAAATAACAATATATCAAATAGGATTATAAATAAAAATCTAATTATATAACAAGCCTATGGGCCAAATACCATAGTAAAGAAAAGGGGTATGGTAAGTAAATAAAACTTCTTTTCATATTTACTCCATAATCTCCTTTATATTTACAAATATTTATGTTAATTAGTTTACATAACTAAGAAGAAATAGAGAGAGAGAGTGATAAGGGAGAGATGGAGAGAGAGTGTGTATGTTTAGGGGTGAGATAAAGAGACAAAGTAAAATGTATGGAAAGAAGGGGGAGAGAAGAAGTGAGAAGGAGAGAGGGAGGGATATAGTAATGTAGTTGGAGAGAGAGAGGGGTGGAAAGAGAGAGAGAAAGAAAGGGATGGGGGAAGAGAGAGGATTAGAGAGAGAGAGAGAGAGAGATATGGGGGAAAAGAGAGGATTGGAGGGAAAAGAGAGAGAGAGAGGTGGGAGAGAAAGGGGGAGAGAGGAATGATGAGAGAGAGGAGGAGAGTGATGGGGGAAGAGAGAGTATTGGAGAGAGAGAGAGGGATTTAGGGGAGAGAGAGAGAGAGGAAGGACGAGAGAGAGGACTTGAGAGAGAGGAGGAGAGAGGGATCGATAAGAGAGATGGAGTTAGAGGGGGAGAGATGTAGGAAATAAGAAATATAGAGAGTGAGAAGTGGAGAGAGAGAAGGAGTGACAAGGGAGAGACAGAGAGAGAGCATGTATGTTTGGGGCTGAGATAAAGAGACAAATGAGGAGAGATGGAGATAAGGGGGGAGAAGGAGATATAAGGAGAGAGGGAGGGATATAGTAACATAGTTGGTGGGTGAAGAGAGAGAGAGATGGGAGAGAAAGGGAAAGAGAGGAAGGAAGAGAGAGGATGTGAGAGAGTGGAGAGAGGGAGGGAAAGAGAGATGGACTTGGAGGGGGAAGGGGAGGAGGAGGGAGAGGGGGAGAGAGGTAAGAACAAAGAAATAGAGAGAGAGAGAGAGTGAGTGAGTGATAAGGAAGATGGAGAGAGAGGGAGAGAGGGGGAAGATAGAGATATAGATGGAAGGTGGAGAGAGGGAAGAAGAGAGAGATGGGGAGAGGAGGGGATTGACAAAGAGATTGATATATATGGATTGCGAGAGTGTGTGTGTGTTTATGGGGGTGAGATAGAGAGACAGAAAAGAAGAGATGGAGGGGGATATAGATATGGATGGAGGGTGGAGAGAGGGAAGAATATTTCTCACACTAGATGGATTGAGATAAGTGGAGATGGTGATTTATAATCCTATTTGATTATTTGCACTATATGCATCGATTTTAGTGTAGATATTTATTTCTAATGATATTTGATTACTTGCACTAGATGCATTGATTTCAATGTAGGTGGTGATTTCTAATACAATTTGATTGCTTGCACTGAATTTTTTTATTTCAATTTAGATGTTGATTTATAATTATATTTGATTACTTGCACTAAATGAATTGGTTTCAATGTAGATGATTTCTAATCTTATTTGATTGTTTGCACTAAATGCATTGATTTCAGTGTAGATGGCGATTTCTAATCCTATTTGATTTATTTGAGTAAATGCATTGATTTCAGTGTAGATGTTGGTTTCTAGAGAGAGAGAGAGAGAGAGAGAGAGAGATAAGGAAGATGGAGAGAGAGGGAGAGAGGACAAAAGGAGGAAAAAGAGATATTAATGGGGGAGAGGGAGAGAAGGGGAAGATAGAGATATAGATGGAAGGTGAAGAGAGGGAAGAAGAGAGAGATGGGGAGAGGGGGTGATTGAAAAAGAGATTGATATATATGGAGTACGAGAGCGTGTGTGTTTAGGGGGGTGAGATAGAGAGACAAAAAAGAATAGATGGGGGGGGATATAGATATGGATGGAGGGTGGAGAGAGCGAGGAATATTTCTCGTGCTAGATGGATTGATATAAGTGGAGATGGTGATTTCTAATCCTATTTGATTATTTGCACTAGATGCATCGATTTTAGTGTAGATATTTATTTCTAATGATATTTGATTACTTGCACTAGATGCATTGATTTCGGTGTAGGTGGTGATTTCTAATACAATTTGATTGCTTGCACTGAATTTGTTGATTTCAATTTAGATGTCGATTTATAATTATATTTGATTACTTGCACTAGATGAATTGATTTCAATGTATATGATTTCTAATCCTATTTGATTGTTTGCACTAAATGCATTGATTTTAGTGTAGATGGCAATTTCTAATCCTATTTGGGATTTCAAGTTTACTCAAAAAAAATAGGTTTACACCTCAGAGATTTAATCCCTCTCGGTGCATGATAGATCGAGTTAGATGGATCTGGCGTTTTAACAAACCAGCCAGCAGGCAGCCAACAAATGACCCGACGCAAGGAAGGACTTGACGCGCGCAGGAAGGAGATGACAGCAGGAGGGTGTAGCAACCGCCAAGTGTCGAATTTTGAGAGGGTGGAAGGCCGATAGGTGGAACACAGAGATTGGCTGGGAGCACTGTTCATCCCAGCAAAGCTCATAATAGGGACACCTTCAGCGTAATTAATTATATCTCTGAAATGAAAGTAAATGTTTGTATTCAAGTGCATCATGTGTATGCAATAATGATGGTAATAGTAAAATTTATGAAAAAATAAATTTTATTTAAAAATAACAATATAATTAAATTCATGTTATTATTTTAATTAAAAGAATGTTATTATTTTGAAATAATGTTTCGGAGGAATTTGTTTTATTATTGATAATTTACAATTTTGTAAGTTTATGATTTTTTTAAACTTTTATTAGAACAAAATTTTAAATTTTAAATTTTTTAAGTTTAAAATCTAAAATTTGAAGTTTAAAATCTTTTGAAACTTTTAATATAGCATAATTTTTAATTTTCTAATTTATATGGTCATGCAATTTATGTTTTTCCAAATAAGATTATTATGTTGTATTTAAAAGATTATCTATTTATTTGGATATTTATTTTTTAATAATTCCTTTATCAACTTTTCTTAGCTAATAATTTTTTATCTAAGTTTTAATATCAATAGAAATTTAAACAACTTTGTTTAATAAAATTTTTAATAGAAATTTAAACAATTTTGTTAAATAAAAATTTTAATAATTTTAAATTTATTTGAACCATAATTAATATTAAAAATATCATAATTAATTAAATATTTATTTGAATGTTTCATATAATCTCAACTATTGGATTCACTATTCTACATATTTATGGAAGTATACAGTGGATAAAAGACAAGCTTATTGCTTGAAATCTTATATAGAGTTTACTTTTTAGTTCTACAAGGTATTTTTATTTGATGTAAAAATAATATAATATCAAGATTTTGTCTAGAAATGTTAATTTTGAAGTTGGAATTCCACATAGTGCAGAAATCAATTGAACTATATACATATTGAAATGTGACCAAATATGCATAATGGATATGGACCGAATATATATTTGATTTTATTTTTATTCGTTTATTTTTATATTTTTCATTTTATTCGTTTTTATTTTAACTTTTATCTATTTACTTATTTTGTTTTGTTTTATTTGTTTATTTTATTTTATTTTTATTTTATATGTTTTATATTTTCATTTCTAATTTATTTAAATTTTTGTTTAATTTTTTTTTTTTTAAGCTTAAATAAAATTACTTCTAAAACAAGGGAATGATGTTATGAGTTTTGATTCAACTAACATATAATTATTAAAAATAAAATAATTTTTTATATATTTAAACTATAAATAGTATTACACTATTCTTAACATTTAATTTATTCAAAAATGTTAATTGTTAATCTCAATCAAAACACGACCAAGGCGAAGTCTTTGATAGGCACTAGAGTTAATACAAAGTCTATTCCTTCAGTGGAGGCAAATGCTAGTTAAAATCATTATTCCCAAAATATTGGAATTCAATTGCTGATGGAAACTAATGGAATTGGCATCGATTTAAAATATTAGTCAGGGCCGTGCAACTGCTCTAACCACGATTCTTAGGGCCGCCATGAAATACGCAGCACCTGTGCAGAGAGGCTTTGGCCTTCCACTTACGGCATTACTCTCCCACAGGTAATATAGATGTGTGATGGCAACATATTACTCTTTCGAAAGGATACCCTGCGTCAGAATCTTATTGCTAAGGTTACCTTGTCTGTCGTTCAGTTTAAGCTATCGAGTAATAAAATTAGACAACGAGTAAATTCTTAATCAGATATCTTTGCTTTTGTCTAACCCACAGCAATATTAAAACCCAAAATCATTTGAAAGAAAATTAGAGGGAAAAAAATAAACTGTCACAACAAAACATGACCAGATTATGAAAATATATTTCCACTGTACCATATCCGGATCTAATATATGCACGGAAAGGGAAAATTTAAAAGCGCAAATCTAAATTTAAATTTCAGATGTGATCAATCCAAATCTAAATAAAAAAATAAAAATAAATGGCTAGAAAAGGAAACAAATCTCCTTACCATAGATATGGCAGATCCCATTCAACGCAATGTTTTTGTTATTTTAACACAATTATCATACATTGAGAGACATATATTGACGTGAATTACACCACAGGGCGAATACAAAAGCAGAGAAGACTCCGCATCAGAGCCGAAGCGATAGCGAAAAAATTCAACAGAGGAAATTTTTCTATATATGCAGCACCTTCATGATTTCATTTATGGGTATACTTCGAATTGGGTGTTTTGATTTAATTTCTATATATACCCGGAATTGGGGATTCCTGATTTCTATCAAACTATTTATATACCTTACATCACAGGGCGAAGATATTTAACATCGACCTGCGTGAACAATGCAGAAAAGAAGGCCAGTAAGCATCGTATTCGACCTTCCTCAATTTCATGTGAATTATAAAGAGAAGGGCTTCCCATACCTGTACATTTAGTAGTCAAGTTAACGACCCTTGAACAGAAATATACTCACTAAGAAATAGAAACTGTGAAAATTGTTAAAAAATGGGTGGAAAGATTTTACCTTTAATTAGCATCTCCCAAGTTTCTGAGAGATAGTTGGAAAATATTTCTAGATATTTAAGGAAATTGAAATTAACAAAAGCATGTCATACTTCTAAATTAAAGCATATGAAATTGGAGTTGTCTGAGCGTAGGAGGAATTGCCCGGACGGTCAAAATTGGCCGGAATCCGGGCCAAAAAAGTTTAAAAAATCTTGCAGAAACAGTGTTTGAATCCTGATTTTGACATTGGAAATGGATTCAGCACCATCAAAAACCTGTAGGACACCCAAAATATTAAACTTTGATAGTTATAACATGGATTTAGAAAAAATCCTGCCGGATTTTCTGAAAATCTTATCAGAATTTTCATGATTTTCAGGGCGATTCCTCTGGCTAGTTAGACTACGGCTATGAAATTTAGTGATGAATATTAACAAAACTTTGTTGGGATTATCGAAGAACAAGGGAGATTGACCTATCTATGAAACACATTGTTGCTTATCGGTCTTGCAGAAGTAGAACTCTAAATGGAAGTTTAAATACTCAGACAGAGACACAATTCTAAATGGGCTGGTGAAGAGAAGTCGATAAGGGAAAAGTACTTGGGTTACTCCACACGAGAACCGAGCCAAGAAACGAATTCATGTGGTTATGCAGGCCCAAGTAAAAACCGAACTGTGGCATAAACAAATGAACAACAATAAAAATTTGAAAATGAAAAATCTGAGGATGAATAGGAGTAGTGGAAAATGAAAATAAAACTGAATTGAATTCAGGAACAAATGCAGTTGATTACCTATTAAACCGAAATCGTGAGAGATTTACAATGGAAAAGCTATTACACCTCATACTTGGAACTAACTTCGAATTCTTGCCATGAAGTCTCCAAGAGAGAAGAGGAAAGAATCAATAGGAAGGTAGGAAATGGAATCGTATGTGCAAGAGTAAATAGAAAAAGTTCAAACAAAATATTTAATCCAACCTATCGAATGAGAGTAATACAGAGGAAAAGCACAAACGACGGAACTTACCAGTCAAAAAGAAGTTTGAAGAAAGCACTGGTTCGGCCCATTCGCATGGCGGAAGCTACTCTCCTCTCATCATCCAAATGGATTTGTACTCACCAAATTTTTAGATGGTAATTTTATCTGAGCATTAATTATAACAAAAATAAATCCATATTATTCTATAAAATATTAGTAATTGTTATTCATTATTAACTAATATATAGAAATATCGTTCAATTTTATTAATCCATCGTGTGTTCTCTTGATCCTTTTCGTTATTAAATTTTTCTTATTCATAAAGGTGTTAAACAAACTTACGTTGGATGACTACTATGGCCACAAAAATAGAGTCTAGAAATTTGGAATACTTTAAACATTCCCTCCAATTTTTAGATGCTTCTAAATTATAAGAATAGAAGCTTGTGCTTCATGGTATGTTCCTTAAGAGTGGCAAGCATTTTGTTGATATGTTGTATCACAGTTTAAAGATTATTTTAAATATTTTAATTGTTCCTTAAGAGTGGCAAGCATTTTGTTGATATGTTGTATGAGAGTTTAAAGATTATTTTAAATATTTTAATTGTATCACTTAATTGTGAGTTGGAAGAACTTGATGCGTTGGAGTCCTCCTTTGAGCTGAGCTTCGTGCAACACACGACCTGGTGACTATTATCGGCATGGAGATGCCAAATTTTTTGAGCATAAAAGAAAACAATATTTTGAATTTTTTTTTTTTTTTGTAATGAGGTGTTGAAAACAAGATTGTTACCGGATAATACTGTTCCGAGGTGCATCTCCTTTTCTGTTGAATCCCAAGTTGAAAATTCATATAGAAAGTTCAGTGTCAGTTTGATTAGTTTCCTTGAATTTTTGGAGGGAGAGAGCAACTCCAGACAGGTTGGCCTAAATTCAAATCGAACCTATACATTACTACAATTTCATTATTTATATATTTCAATATATCAACGTCCCTTTGTAAGACTGCATTTCCATCGGCAGCGATTTTTGTTATCGTGATGGGCTCGTGAGAGACTTCGAGTCTGAGGAGAATGTAGGACACAACGGATCTAATACCAACTCCTCCATAATTTTGTAACAATCTTGAAGCTTTCGCTGAGATTTTCGGCCAAAAACTAAATAAATAAATAAATAACTGAATAAGCGTGGGTAATAACGGAATGATCTATAGTAAAAGGAAATTTCACAGGAATAGAACAATTTTCTAGAAAGATGAAATAATCGAGAAAAACTTTGAACTTAACGTAATAATAACCTTGTCCACAAAGATAAACTTGCTTAGTTCTGTCTTGTGAAAATCTGCTTGTATTGGGATCAATCCTCAAATTCCCAGTACAAATATAACATTGCTAGCACCGACGGTCCATATTCCAGAAACCCGACTACGGCGGAAATACATCCAACGACTGTAAAGTATAATTTTCTTGACCTAAAATAAATAACAAGCGCCTCCTGTAATTTTTTGCCAAATATTGAAGATTATTTACGGGGACAACCCTGCAACAACAACTCTGTTACAAAAATACGTAAGAAGGCTTGAATGCTCGAAACTTAACGTGGGAGTCGAGACCAGCACATCATCCAGCCACGCCATTCTCTGGGAGACAAAGGCTTAGACAATGAACAGTTTGAAGTGATGCATTGGTCAGGTTAACCAATTTCTTTTTAGAACAAAAAACCAAAGAGAGAAATGAAGGATGTAAATTGAGCGTTTTAATTAAAATTCTATTGTAAACCCTAGTCGATCGAAACCCTACAAGTGTCGACAGATTAGTCAACATCACCCGGTTCCATTGCTTGAATTTCTGAATTTCTGAGCACCAAACCATCACGTGAAGTTGTACAAGAGACTGACGTTAACGACAGGAAAAATTAAAGGACCAGACTATCGAAATAATGACCATGTCCTTCTCAAAGATTTATCGGGGCTCAAGAAGTCGTGTTATGCGCTGGCCTGATGAATACGTTTCTCAAATTCGAAAAGGAGTAGGTGTAAATAATTGAAGTTAGGGCGAGAAGAATTAATTGAACGACAACAATCGCAATGTTTGACAGCAGCACGGACGACGGACGCGGAGGAGCTGACGCGCGCGGGAAGGGGCTGAGAGCAGGAGGGTGGGAACAATCGCCAAGTGTCAAGTTTTGAGAGGCTGGAAGGACGATAGGTGGAGCACTGAGATTGGCTGTTGCTCTGTTCATCCCAGCAAAGCCCATAGAGGAACACCTTCGGCGTAATAACACAAAACTGTATTCCACGTTAACTAAAGATACTAGCAATTGTTGTTAAAAGTGTAAAGTAAGATGTTAATTAAATATATTAGCAATTGTTCTTACATAAAAGTGGAAAGTAAGATATTAGCAATTGCTTTTACCACAGTGGTTGCTATGTCTGTCCGATTGACTAAATTTACCTTTGTTTTCTTTTCTGGTTTTAAACAACATATTTTAAATTTAATGGAAACAGCATGTCTCTTCATGTAATATTTATCAAGGAAATAAAATATTTTCATATAATTGTTACACTTGCAAATCAACTTAAATTTTTTCGCAAATTATTGAAAACAACATGGTGAAAATATTAGAAAATATTAAAGTCACCTCGTACCTTGTGCAGGTAGAAACAGAGTACAACAAGGGTAGCAGCAGAAAGTTGAGTGTACACTTTTGTGCATTTAACAGAGATGGAGAAAAATCGTAAGGAAGTTTTCAGTGTTGATGGGCCGCAGCCACAATTGTAGAGATGAATTAAATTTTGTTATGTGTGTAGCCGTATTTGCAGAGAAATTGAAGAAAATCGTGGTTCAACCACAGAAGAACAGAGTTTTATTAAAGACATTCTTTTCGGGATTTTAAGCCCTCAACAACCACAAACATAATTTTTGTTCAAACGCGCCAACATTTTAAGTTTTGATTTGGGCCACGTCATCTGTGGTCCCCACCACTTCATCGCCAATCGCAAAGTTTTTTTTTGAGTTAGTGTCTTGTTGATATGAAGGAGTTCCGATGTGATGCGATGTTGCGACATTGCACATCGCACATCACAAAGGAACGATGTTAAAGCCCCCTTCACAATGTTAACCCGCCGATGTATTACATTGCGATGCGATATTGCATATCGCAATCGCATTCACCCAAGGTTCATCCACCGCATATGTTATGTTCCATTGAAACTTTGCGATGCGATGTGGTCCCTACCACAATCGCTAATCGCTCATCGCAAGTCTTCCACCCTCCACTTATGTCTTCTGTCGATGCCGATGGTGCGATGCGATGTGGTCCCACCACAGTCGCACATCACACATCGCAAATCTCTTATCGCCATCCGCCCAGACCGCAGACTGGTTGTAATCCTTGCGATGTGATCTGGTCCCACCACAATCGCAATCACAACATCACAAATTTGTTATTCAACTGTTCCATCGATTACCGATCGCCGATTGTGATGTTGGCTCCACTCGCATATCGCACAAAAGAAATTTTAGTTCTTTGTTTTATGTTTTTTCTATTCCGCCACGCCATATAAAAAGAGTGAAAAAGCCCGTAGGCTATTAGTATTGCATTTTATTATGTAATAGTTGTGTTGTATTGATGTGTAAGCCCGCAGGCAAAGAAAACACAGTGAAGCATAACAGAGCACTGTTTTGTGCATTTTAAGAGACAAAGAAGATTAGTGAGCACTGCGTCTGTAGCAGTCAGTCCAGGTTTTGTAAATCCCTCAGAGGAGGAAGAAATCTATCATTTTGTAATAGTTTTAGTTCTGTTAATGAAATAGAAAGCTATTTTATGCCATCTCTGTCCAACAGTAAGCAAATTTAATTTTATTCTCTGTGTTAGAAGGAGAGTATTATTCTCTCAGTCATTGTTCAGGAATTATCAGAAATTCCAACATGGTATCGGAGCTTACCCAGGCTCTTTGAAGGTTTCAAAGAAGCTGAAGGAATAAGAATATTTGTTGCAGCAGTTCTCCAGTAGTGTGAAGGCTCAGCAGAAGTTAAAATCCATGTATTTCTCAAAGAAAAAAACAGAGTTGTTGTTTTGTTTAAAAGAACGGTCCTTAGAGATAGAGTTTGTCTTTTAAAGAAGGAAAGACAGTTCTTTAAAAAAAAAACACACAGTCAAGTTTATTTCAGAGTTCAGTTTATAAGAAATGGCTAGACCAAGCACTAGTATGAATATTGGAAATACTCAGCTTCCACAATTTAATGAGAAGAACTATGATTATTGGGCCATTACCATGAGAGCCATGTTTTCCTCCCATGACTTATGGGAATTTGTTGAAGACGGTTTTGATGAAATAGCAAATGAGCAAGCCTTTAATGCCTTAACACAGGAAGAGAAGGATTTATTGAAGAGTAATAGAAAGAAGGACTCTAAAGATCTCTTCTATCTCTATCAAGCAGTACATGAGAGTGTGTTTCCAAGGATAACAGCAGCTAAGAGATCTAAGGATGCATGAGATACTCTAAAAATAGCCTATCAAGGTATGGAGAAGGTAAAGATAGCAAAGCTACAATTGCTGAGGAGAGATTTTGAAACTCTCTGTATGAAAGAGTTTGATAACATAGACTCATTCTTCACACTTGTGATTGGGATGGTTACACAGATAAGGTCCCATGGAGAAACACTTGAAGAAAGAAGATTTGTGGAGAAAATATTGAGGAGCCTACCCTCAAGGTTTGATGTTATTGTTACCACCATTGAAGGGACAAAGGATATCTCAAAGTTCACGGTAGACGAACTTCATGCATCATTGATGACTCATGAACAAAGATTGGGAAGATCAGTAAACCCATCTTTAGAACATGCCTTCAAGACTCAGATGCCTTTTGGAAGAGGAAGAGGTTAAGGCAGAGGAAAAGGAAGAGGCAGAAGCCAAAACAGAGGAGGAAGGAACAACCCTTCACAGTCACATGGAAGGAGAAATAGTCAAAATCAAAGCCACGGCCAAAGAAATAGCCAGAAAGGTGGACACCAACATGCTCATGGACAAAGGTATGAAAAATCCATTGTCCAATGTCATTACTGTAAAAAAAATGGGCACTGTGCCAATGAGTGTAGGAAAAAGAAAAATGACATGAATAATAGGCAGAATGCTAATGTAGCAAGAGAAGAAAAGAACCCAAGGAATGTGTTGTTAACATGTAATGTAGCACAGGATAGGCAATGTGATGTATGGCTCTTAGATTCAGGCTGCAGTAATCACATGACTGGAAACATAGCAATGTTTGCCAATCTTGATGAAGAAGTTAAATCTGAAGTAACAACAGGAGCTGATACTAATATTTCTGTCAAAGGAAAAGGCAGAGTTAGTATTCGTGTAAGAAATGGCGAGCAGAAATTTGTGCCAGATGTGACTATGTTCCTAACTTGAAGTGTAATATTTTGAGCATTGGGAAGCTCATAAACAAAGGTTACAATGTAGTTTTTAAAAACGATGTGTGCACAATAAGGGATATACCTCTAAGCAAGAAGATTATTGTTGAAATAAAAATGACCAGCAATAGAATGTTTCCACTCAAGCTCAATACTGACTTGAAGGGAAAAGGAAAGAATGTAGCAGTTGTAACTCAAGATATTTTTCAAAAGGAAGTGAAAGATGAGAATTGGTTATGGCACTTGAGATTTGGACATCTCAATTTCTGAGGTCTGAATTTGTTGCATAGAAAAGGAATGGTAAGATGACTACCATTGACTGGGAAATCGGACAGCCTATGTGAAGTTTGCATCTTGGGCAAACAACACAGAGAAAAATTTCCATCAGGAAAGAGCATAAGGGGGAAAGCACCCTTAGAAATTATCCACTCATATTTATGTGGGCCGATGTAAACATCATCAGTTTCAGGCAACAATTACATGCCAACCTTCATTGATGATTTCACAAGGAAAGTGTGGGTTTAATTCTTGAAATATAAGAGTGAAGTATTTGAGAAATTTTGCCACTTTAAAGCTCTAGTAGAGAAACAGAGTGGGCAACATATCAAAGTGCTAAGAACTGATAGAGGAGGTGAGTATATCTCAAATTAATTTCTACGTTTTTGCAGAGAGAATGGCATACACAAACAGTTTACTACAAGGTATACACCGCAGCAAAATGGAGTTGTTGAAAGGAAGAATCGAACCATAATGGAAATGGTGAGAAGTATGTTGAAGGAAAAACACTTGCCAAATGAATATTGGGCAGAAGCATCAAATTATGCTGTGTATATTTTAAATAGATGCCCAAAAAAATCTGTAATGAATAGAGTTCCAAAAGAAGCGTGGAGTGGCAGAAAATAGGGAGTCACCCACATGAGAGTTTTTGGGTGTGTGGCTTATGCACACATTCCAGATCAGTTGAGGAAGAAGTTGGACAGTAAGGGGGAGAAGTGCATCTTTCTTGGATATTGTGAAGAATCCAAAGGATATAGATTGTATAACCCATCTGCAAAGAAATTTTTTATAAGCAGAGATTAGCAATTCATTGAAGAGGAAGCATGGGATGGAAGCATTGAGAAAACTGTCAATGTCAAAAACTGTTTATCTCATGATGAAGATGAAGAAGATGTGGCTGAAAATAATACCTCGTCAGTAGCACCACCCCCACCAACACAAGGACAGCAAGGGACACCTCAAGTAGGAGTAAGAACACCCTTGATAATTTGCAGACATATTGACAAAGCCATTGGGGCAAAAAAGTTTTGAATATTTAAGAAAATGCTTGGGTATGACTGATAACCCAACAACCGACTTTAAGGGGGAGTGTTGAAAATATTAAAGTCACCTGCATACCCTGTGCAGGTAGAAACAAAGTACAATAGGGGTAGCATCAGAAGGTTGAGTGTACACTTCTATGCATTTAACAGAGATGGAGAAAAACCGTAAGGAAGTTTTTAGTGTTGAGGGGCCGCAGCCACCATTGCAGAGATGAATTAAATTTTGCTATGTGCACAGCTGTATTTGCAGATAAATTGAAGAAAATCGTGGTTCAACCGCAGAAGAACAGAGTTTTATTAAGACAGTATTTTCGGGCTTTTAATCCCTCAACAACCACAAACAGAAGTTTTGTTTAAACGCGCCAAGATTTTAAGTTTTGATTTGGGCTACATCATCTGTGGTCCCCACCACTTCATCGCCAATCGCAAAGTTTTTTTTTGAGTTAGTGTCTTGTTGATATGAAGGAGTTTCGATGCGATGCAATGTTGCGACATCGCACATCGCACATCGCAAAGGAACGATGTTAAAGCCCCCTTCGCAATGTTAACCTGCCGATGTATTACATTGCGATGCGATATCGCATATCGCAATCGCATTCACCCAAGGTTCATCCACCGTATATGTTATGTTCCATTGAAATTTTGTGATGTGATGTGGTCCCTACCACAATCGCTAATCGCTCATCGCAAGTCTTCCACCTCCACTTATGTCTTCTGCTGATGCCGATGGTGCGATGCAATGTGGTCCCACCACAGTCGCACATCGCACATCGCAAATCTCTTATCGCCATCTGCCCAGACTGCAGACTGATTATAATTCTTGCGATGCGATGTGGTCCCACCATAATCGCAATCACAACATCGCAAATTTGTTATTCAACTATTTCGCCGATCGCCGATCACCGATTGCGATGTGGGCTCCACTCGCATATCGCGCAAAAGAAATTTTAGTTCTTTTTTTATGTTTTTTTTTTATTCTGCCGCGCCATATAAAAAGAGTGAAAAAGCCCGTAGGCTATTAGTATTGCATTGTATTATGTAATAGTTGTGTTGTATTGATGTGTAAGCTCGCAGGCAGAAAAAACACAGTGAAGCATAACAGAGCACTTTTTTGTGCATTTTAAGAGATAGAGAAGATTAGTGAGCACTGCGTCTGTAGCATTCAGTCCAGTTTTTGTAAATCCCTTAAAGGAGGAAAAAATCTATCATTTTGTAATAGTTTTAGTTCTGTTAATGAAATAGAAAGCTATTTTATGCCATCTCCGTCTAGAAATAAGAAAATTTTATTTTATTCTCGGTGGTAGAAGGAGAGTATTATTCTCTCAGTCATTGTTCAGGAATTATCAGAAATTCCAACACAGCATAAATAACATAATAATTTTAATGCAATCATTATTCATGCCAATCTTCTTCGCAGGACTTATTACAATGTAGTCTGTTGGAAAATCAGTAAAAGAATTGTAATGGAATAGTGAGACAGATATCTAAAATCAATGGACTGTTCTATTTGCATGACTAGAAAAATTTCCGTTATCTCTTCACCGTTATCTGTTCACCGAAGTGAAAATTTTATGCGTGGAAAAATTTGATCAATGGTGACCAAAGAATTTGGATCAAAATCCATTAAATGGACGAAACAAATGAACGAGAAAATCGTCGGTATCCATGGCAGTAGAACTTAGCAGAGCGGAATATCTCTAGGAGGATCCTGAAGACTCAACAATTCGTTAGGTCCATTGTTTACCACAAAAACTGTGGCCAATCCCCATGTTATGTGCACATCCAAGTGGCAGTGCATCAGCCAAGCTCCTACAATAGGAATTCACTATTACTAATATGCACAAAGCATTCCAGCTAATTCTGAATCAGAGACAATAGAAAAAGAAAGTAGAATACTGTAAAACAAATGCTCACCAGTATTTTCAGCAACGAATCTTATTGTAGCTCAACCATTGACCGGAACATTCACAGTGTTGCACATGGGAGGATCCAGTAGGTTTAATTTTTGAGCATCTGTTTTTGAATTACAATTGCCAAAGCCTACTCCCATGATGTAAAAGTCATAACCATGGAGATGGATAGGATGGCTTTAACCCACAAATATATTTGTTCCTTGAAGAATTACTTGCACCGTTGTGTTATACTTCAGAACTTTCACTCTGGTATCTTTTACTGGGGCCCAAAGGGCTCTTCTTATGTTATGAGTAGTATAATCAAATTGCACAGGAGGGTTATCGGGGAAGTACATTGTGAACACTCCTTTCTTGCCAAGTTGCTGAGCTTGAAGGATTGAAAACGACCTTGGAAACACAAATGATATGTTATTCATACTTGCTACAAATATTGATCCATTGGGACCTCCACAAGACTGTCCTGGACAGTTGATCAATCCTAGACCGACGATGTAGAAAAAATTATCTTCCACACTCTGAGGAATGAAGACTGGATGATCTTGTGAGGCCAAGCTTCTGAGACAATCAGCGAAGCTGGTCACAGTTTGAATGTCATTATAAAATGGAAGATTAGGCATTGTTGGATTTGATCTGGTAGAGCTTCCCTCATATTCTAAAATGGTAGTGGTAGTGGTGTTATCGAAGGGAACTAGCACGAGCAGCCATGTAGTATCTACCTATGCCCTGATCGGCAGTGAGAATTATGTCTGTAGTTTGCCCCAGACCGAGCATAATAACATTGGTTTTCAGAGGCTTGGTATACGAAGCATCCACAGCCACAACGGTCATTGTGTGGTCAGCTACCGAGAAGAATAGGTCAGTATTCATTGCAGCATTGATGATTCATAGAAAATTGGTTTCCCCAGCCTTCACCGAGGCAACAAAGTTTTCTGCATCCATTATTTTCCAGCACTAAATTCGGAGATAGCAGAGAGATTTTTAAAATATTAGATGCATTTATTGAGTGAAAAGAGTACCTAAACTTGAACATGGGTATAGGCTTCCTAGTTGACCATTTATAGTAAAAGCATCTGAAACGTTTGGAGCAGCTCCTGTTCTCGTAGCTTGATTCAAAACGTCAATAGGATTCCTATTCCACCACTCTCCTGTGAATGCAAACATGGTTTATATATTTCCATCCGATTAGGACTTGAAAGTTAATCAAGCACCATAGAATATTGTTTGAAGAACATAGAAAATATAAACATTTTAACGTACCTAGAACAATAGGAATTTCTCATCGGACCTGGGAAAAGGATAAGTGGTGCCCAGCCTTGTATAAATGATCAAGGCTCTGTAGACAGTAGCTCGAAGCCATAAACTGTGTGCATGCCACCAGAGAGTACCCTCTTGACCAGTGACGGTGAATCTATATGTGTAACTCCCTCCTGGGCGAATGGGGCACTGGGTTAAAAATTCAGGCCCATCAGACCACCTGGTTCGAAATTGGCGAATTCCATGCTTGCATGCAAAAACAAGTATGCACTCCAATTGTTCATGTATTTGAAGATGTACATCAAGAGATACTAAAATATTGTTTAATTTGACATTTAACAAGATTAAAATGTTTTAATATCAATCAGTTGATTTAGTATAATTTGGGACGCACCAGTGAATGGTAGCATTATATTGTGCTTTTTTGTACACTTTGACGATAAGGTGTCCCCATTACTAACGTGGAGCGTTGGTCCTGAGAACTGTCTGTTCACAGTGATTATATTATGTGTTCCACAAAGCTTCTTGACAAACGTAGATTGAAGCTGAAATTTCAAAGAATGCAAGTTAGTATTAGTTCACTAATAATATGATATGAATCATGATGTTCAAAGCATATTAATCAATTACTAAACCAAAAAGAGATTATAAAAATTAAAATAGACGATAAGGAAAAAACTTTGCAATTGATATAGAAAGAGAGATATTAAAGGTAGGAAAACCTACAACCCATGTGTGTCTCTGTATCATAGCCAAGGCCATAGTAGTCAAGAAGGTGAGACATAAGACCATCTGAACAAATCTGGCTGCAAATGTTCATGCGGAAACATGCTAATCAAACGCCTCCATGGCAGACAGTTTTTTCTTAGTAACTAACAAAATACAATACCAGAAGAGCCACCAGCAGAAATGTGATGAGCTCTCTATATATATCCAGGTGTTGGCACAAGAGCACAATTTCACTGCAGAACTACTAACATTAGGGGATTTTTGAGGTATAAAATGGGCCTCCTAAGGAAATAATAAAATAATAGTTAAACCAATAAATAATATTTATGAATTTGTGATTCATTTTTTGCACCACAATCCATGTAACCATAGTTAAATTCAATTCAAAAGTTGTACCAAAATAAAATTAATAAAAAAATTCTATTGATGTGACTATAAATAAGAATGAGCTTTTCAAGAAAAATTCATTAACAATTAACAACTAATGCATTTTTCCTTTGTACTTAAATAACTTAAAATAAAATATAAATATAAATTTATAAATTCTTAATTATATTATATGCTATTAATTAAAATTTATATTATTTAAATTGTATAATAATATGTAATTACGCCGAAAGGCGTTCCCTTTGCTGGCTTTGGCTGAATGTCACTGTTCACTGGAGCCAATGAGAGGGCTTTCTCATTGTCCTTCCAGCCACTGAAAATCTCACATTTGGCACCTCCTCCTCTTACCAGCTCACAGTTTCAAAATTTACCAGCTCACAGTCTGAAAATTAATTGCTGACTCTTGCCACCTCACAGTTTCAAAATTTACTAGCTCGCACTCTGCAAATTAATTGTTGAGATATGGAAAATATGGAGAATATTATGTTTATTAGACGCTTGCTCCCTCATTGCAACTCGGCATACGTCTCGTTAATGCTGAAAGAATGGTGAAACGTGACAGCAATGCCTCTCACCCTCTTACCAGCTCACACTTCCAAAATCCGAGAAATCGCCGAGATATGGAATCAATGTTCGCTTGTTGCAGCGCTAAATATGGCCATATGTCTGGTTCGTCGTGACTGCTCCCTCATCACATCTCACCATGCGTCTCCTTAATGTTGAAACCTGACAGCAACAGTTGTGCTTAAATGCATTTGTCCTAGCTCGGTCTTTATATGCTCGCCCTCAACTGCCTTCGTTCTATTTCAGCACCTGCAAATTCAATCTCACTGCCCGGCTTCCACCTTCACAGAATAGCCGATAAAATTATGTTCTGTCAGCAGTTCTTTTCTCGGATCCTGTTAGATTCTCTTGAATTCTTTCACTGTGACTGTTGTTTTAATATGAGCATTTTGTCTTTTCCTCTACTGTTTATGTGCCCGAAATCCCTCCCTTGCACCTGTCTCTGGAGATATGAACAGTGTTCGATTATGTATTTTATGTTAAACTTATATTTGCAAAGGTAGATCTTTTTATTGCTCTACGGATATGTCTCATTACCCATCGATTTAATTCTAACACTCTTACCTGGATATTTTTAGGCAGCGGGAGGGATATAGCCCAGCTAACCAGGTAAATCTGGTTTTGTTAGTCATAAGGCTCCTTAATGCATGATTTCTTTATTTAATCTTCACAGTGGGCTACTAATCGTGTTCTTTCATTTCATCCTATCCCCAGGTGCTCTTGTTGCTATCGCTGTTTATTTGACCCCTACTTTGAATTCTGTTGGAATTTAATGACTCCTCACTCTCTGCTACAGGTAGATACTAAATGTCTTTTATAATACATCTTATGATATTCTAGTGAGTGAATGGCTGAATGATTCCTCTGTGCCCCGTGGTGTAATGACTTCTCTTACTTTTGTTCTCTTGTTGTGGGAGGCGTACCTCTGTACCGTCTGGAGACATGAACAACACTCCATTATGTATTTTATGTTAAGTGCTATGGTCAGTCAACTGAATTTATTTTTTGATACCCTGTAATAATCGGAAGAAAATGTGAAATTGAAAGCGACTTGGCTGAAAAATGATAGAAACTGAATTCGCTCTCAGCGTATACTGCATTTGTCTTTTCCTCTGTTTGTTTTAGACTTTTAAAACAAATTGATGGGTTGATGGCCCACGGTATATATTTAGATGTCATTTATACGATCACTTTTTGAAAATTGCGATGGCCTTTAATGGTGTGTAATTGTTTTTCATTTAAAACGATTCCTTTTTCATTCGCAAGTCAAGGATACACTCTAGCTCCCTATGGAGATATGGACAGTGCTCCATTATGTATTTTATGTTAAGTGCTATGGTCAGTCGAGTGAATTTCTTTTTTGATACCCTGTAATAATCGGAAGAAAATGTGAAATTGAAAGTGACTTTCCTGAAAAATGATAGAAACTGAATTCGCTCTCAGCGTACACTGCATTTGTCTTTTCCTGTGTTTGTTTCACACTTTTAAAACAAATTGATGGGTTGATGGCCCACGGTATGTATTTAGATGTCATTTAGAAGATCACTTTTTCAAAATTTCCATGGCCTTTAATGGCGTGTAATTGATTTTCGTTTAGAACGATTCCTTTTTCATTCACAAGTCAAGGATACACTCCAGTGACTTGATTTTTTTAATCGCGATTGTTTTGTGCACTATTACATTAATGGTGTTGGAAATTGTTTTGTGGAAATGTTTTTCCTTATCTGTAGCACACTCTCTTTATGTATATATTATTTTTAATTCAAATACGATTTTTGGATTTTGAGTGGCATCTTCTGTGTTTACTTTGGGTTTTCTCTAAAGAGATTATACCTCCTTTGGTGGTAAACTGCCATTTATTTCAACAAATTGCAAATCTTACCCTTTTATAAATAGTGATCAGTCAAATGCAAATCGGCTTTCTCTCTCTTTTAATTAGTAATTACTGATTTTCTAAACCAGTATTATGCCCACGCTGCGCATCCAGCTTAATTAAGACAAACTCTTCTGTGTTTGCCTCTGAAATTTTATGTAGGGCATCTGTGCAGCTTTCAACTACGAATAAAATTTATCAAGAGCTATAGACCAATACATGACAATTACTTAAAATAAAATATCATTAACAAGTATTAACGTTTTTAAGCAGAACTATGGCCATATTGCATAGACAGCTTAACTAAAGACAAAATGTGTTGTGTTTACCTTTGTAAGACATCTTTGGAACTTGTGCACGTTTCTGTTGATATTAAGGGTCAAAGGCTTTTATATTGCCATATGCATGAAAATAATTTAAGTTAAAATGTCATTTTGAAGCACGTAATAGTGTAAATCAGAACATTCGTAAAGTACTTTGAAACGTACTTCAACATCCTTGCAAACATTGCAACTTTAGGGCCATTCCTCACTGTCTTATCTGCTGGAATAATATATAATAATATAGTTTTCACAATGAAATTTTAGGACATTATAAATAAATTATGTTAAAATCTTTTGTTTTGTACCATAATCATGCATTTCTTTCTTCTAAACTAGCTCAAATTCAATTGACTTGTTTCTTGTTTCTTGTCTAGTGTATTTGCCATTAATCTTGTCGTCATTATTGATTCGCACATCTATTATGAGCTAAATGCTTTTGCCATAACCTCATGCTTTCTCAGGCTTGAGGTTGTTACCCATATTAGACATATAGGAGCATTATGCATAGAATGTTTCAGACTAGAAAAGACTGAGAGCGAGGACCAGAAATACATCTTTAAAGGACTATGAGGATCTCCTGAGTATGTTTGACTGGAAAAATATTAATTCGAAATCTATTTTAGTAAAGCAGCACTTGTGAAATGGCAATTGGTTAGCAACATTTGATTCTAACCTGAACATAAGTCTTTAACATAATGCTACATACTAGCCATAGAGAAAAAAAACGAATTCTGATAGATAATAGTGTCCGGTGGATTCTTTGCTCCATACGAACCATTCAAAGCACATTGAATTTATATATTTATTCTATTTTCAACTATTAAATGCTATCATATAAAAAATATCAGAAAAAAATATAAATACAAATAAATAAAAACAAACAAAATAAAATAAAGATAGAATTACAAATAAAAAATATAATATATAAAACAAAAAAAAAATTATATTTAAAAAATAAAAAATACATAAATAAATAGAAAAAAAAAATCAATAAATAAATAAACAAACAAATAACATAAAATAAAATAAATTACATTTTACTAATATTAAATTAATAATTATTCTTTTTATTAAAATACATATTACAATTTAAAATTAATTTTATCAACTTTGATCATTTGGTTTACTCTTTTTTGAATAAAATAGAATGAATTTTATTATTTGAGTCAAACTAGCCATTATTTTACAAACGCCTAGTAGAAATTATAGTTTCTATTTAAAAAGGTTATTTGATCAGGTTTTCCATCTTATTCTGGTGATGCCTCACACTGGCTGGTTCAACATGCGTCAACCTAATCTATTCTAATCTGATTTTCGCAAAAAAATTTAGTACATCTGGTTCACTCTTTCTAAAATAAAACAAATTACTTTCTAATTGTTTGAGTCAAACTAGCCATTTCAATCTTACTCTCTCTACTATTTAGTATTTACTTAGTACTATTTACAACTTCAATCAATGTTTCCTATTCCTGTATACGCTTACATTTCAAATTGTGATGTGCATATATCATTTCAAATATGATTAACAATAATTTAAATTAAAAAAAATTGCTTCGAATATTACAAATATGCACTAGCAAGTCACTCTTTACTAATCTTAGGAAATTTTAATTTGTTGTTTCAGGCTTTAATATCTACTATTTAGTGTTTACTTAGTACCATTGACAATTTCAATCAATGTATTCCATTTGCTTATGCGCTTACGTTTCAAACTGTCATGTGCATGTGTCATGTCAAACATGATTTTCAATAAGTTGAAAAAAAAACTTGGAATATTCAAGATATACAATTGCAAGTAGCATACTTCAAAAGCTAATTTACAAATATGGTTATTTGACATTACTATTTCCTTTCCTTTTATACCTACAAACAAACATCCTCTCCTAACCTATTTTGTGCCTATGCCTTGTTCACCATGAAAATAATTCAACATGCCCTATTCCAAAATATATGTTCCATAGGGAAAGCCTTTAAACTACTCATTGTCAGGAACTTATTTGCAAAACTTGCATTTGTACAACTTCCAGTAACGTCTTCCATAGAGAGAATTTTCCACTATCAATTGAAGAGTGGAAATCATCCAAATTAGCAATTCTACACTTCATCTCTCGCAAATTAGCAATATGAAACTTTTCCTTCGTTAATGTGCACGTGTTCTTCTTCACTTTCTTGACCTTAATATCTCTATTCGCTTGCAGCATATTCTTTTTACAAGCCACCCGTTCTGCCATGGAAACGTCATTATCTCGCAATTGTCTTCCTTCTCTCCTAGCTGGTGCTACCGCCCAACAACCAACCCTCCAGGTTGTCGAACTTGCGCAGATCAACTCTGCCCGGACTTCAACAAATCGATACCACGTGTCACTTTCTGATGGTGTTCACAAACATTCTGCGATTCTCCCTTCTTCGCACACTTCCCTCGCAGGACGGCGGCTTGGGTGTAGGCTCCATTATTCTCTTGAAGAGAAGCTCGTGCATGTATTCGCATCAAACAATGTATGTTTACTACATAATGCCTCCCGCCTTCCTCCCCTATAATGGCTTTTCCCTTATGTCCCTTTATTTCCTTTCTTATTTCTAAAATTCTACATTGCCACTTCATTAATACATTGCTCGTTCTTGTGGGTCACTCTCTATTCTCGAGCTCGAAGTAGTCCAGCGCGTTGCCCCATTGGTTGGTGACCCATGCCCTCTTACTCTCTCTGCTGAACAGATGGTCCAAGCCACATCATCCTCCTCTTCTGCCTCTCCCTTTTCATCACCACCCTCCCTTGGCATTCGCTCATTGTCCTCCCAAGACCCCACCCCAACATCTTCAACTACTCTCCCTTTTAAAGCACTCTCCCCTACTAGAAAAACTTGGTCCATCCATGGACGAGTCCTTTCAAAAACACCCCTTCGGCATTTTACCAATGCGCGTGGCTCTGGAAAATCACTAGGCTTTGACCTTGTCGACCAAAAAAACGAGCAAATCCACGTCTCTGCCTTCAATTAATTGGCTGAATCCCTTCATGCTCTCATTCAAGTTGGCCAAATCTACAATGTTGCAAATGGCACCATAAAAGTTCCCAAACCTTCCTATAACCATCTAAGACGCCCGTTTGAAATTCTCCTCTTCTCTTCATCAACAGTGTCTCAAGTCTTCAATGATGACCTCACAATTCCTTCCCACACCTTCCACTTTGTACCTATCAATTCCCTTAAAATTTCACCTGCTAACTCAATCGTTGATGTCATAGGTATTGTCAGCTCACTCTCTCCTACCTCTATTTTCCGCAAACGCGATGGCTCTGAAACTCCAAAAAATACAATTTCTCTTCGCGACATGTCCGGAAACAGCATTGATGTGACCTTGTGGGGGGAACACTGCCATGTTGAAGGATGTGAACTCTCTGAACTTCGCATGGCTCATGCAGTTACAGTCCTTGCAATTAGAGGCAGTAGGGTCATCGAGTTCAACGAACAAACTATCAGCACAATCCCTACCACCTCCCTGGTTATAGATCCAAATATCGCTGAAACCATGGAACTTAAGCAATGGTTCGAGAAAGAAGGCATTCAGTCTTCGTCACCCTTGCTCAGCCGCAAATCTCAAGCACCAGCAAGAAGCCACTTAATACAAAAACAATTTCTGACATCCTCTCAATTCCACCTGGAGAAAATGTCCCATGGATGTCGCTCCGTGCTACTGCTACCTCGATCGACTTGCATCATTTCTACTTCCTTACATGCCCACTTACCATTGATGGTATGCAATGCATGAAAAAGGTTATACGACAAGATGATAACATGTGGCGTTGCTCAAAATGTGAAGGGTCCTTCACCAAGTGCAACTATCGCTACATTCTCCACCTTCAGCTGCACGATCACACTGGCCACCTTGAGAATGTTGTCGCTTTTGACGAGGCCGCAAATGGCCTCCTAGGCATCTCTGCAGAGAACCTTTTCCTCCTCTCAACAAATCCTCAAGTTTTCCTTGAAATATATAGCAAAATCAAAGGGCGAAAATTCCTCTTCACACTATCTTTAAAGAGGGACACCTTCAATGGCATCGAACGAGTGCGACCAACTGGTATGCACGCAGAAGATCTACCTTATGCTGATGCATTGAAAATCCTCCTGCAGCTCTTGCAACCTTCCACTGCCCCCGCGAACAAAGTATGCCGCCGCCTTTAGCCATACATTTCTTGCCTCTTCCCTGTTCCTCCCCCTCCTCTTGTTCCATATATCATATCCCCCTACCACCTTTCTACTTAAATACTGACCCTGCCCCACACATCCTCCATTGCTTCCCATCGTTCAACTTCCAATGCTTTTTTGCCTCACTTGCCATGCGTCATCGATTTTGCATGTATGTTTTGTAATCGTTACTATATCTTTACAAACCCTTTCCCTTTCTAATAGTCCTCCTAAATGTATGGGAATCGACTCATTTCTTCATTACATTTTGTTTATATGTCATTCCACTATGTTGTAATGGATCTTCTTAATATATGAACATTTACACACGTGGTTTTCCCTTTCCTCCTTCATGCCTTCATCTTGTTTGCAACACACACATTTTGTAAATGCAAATGTCAATATGCTATGCTTAGTATGGAATATAATACAAAAATTAGTTCTTCTTCTTTGCAAAAATACAATATATGCCTTTGATTTTCTCTAGCCAATAAATGCAACATGTTCTTTCTTTCAAAACACATATTCTCCCATTTCAAATATGTAACAATCATTTTTATGCAAACCATATTCAATACATTTCCACTTCAAAATTCACTCACACCATTTGCATACTACTATTTCTATGATGAAATACATAACACAACAAAAAATCTCGCCAAAAATAATAAATAACAAAAAAAAGAATATGAAATAGAGTGTTGCATCTTCATGCTTCCCTCTTCTTTCATTATACTTCATGCATTTGACATGCCTTTCCTTGTTTGCAACAGCTATGCCAACCACACCAGAGAATAGTTTGCAAAGGGAACAACGTCGCTGCCACTACACACCTAACAAAGAAAGAATTAATGCACGTCATCGTCTCCTTTTTGCAACTCGCCAGGCCAACCTTGTCTGTCAATCCACCACACACCAAACTCCCATTCCTTCACAAAGTACCCTCCTTCCACTACATCCCACCCAAAATTTTGCATTTACCCTTACATCTCCCCTCCCTAACCAGCCCTTTCCATACCCTACAATTCCTTCGCCTATTGCCTACCCTTTCCATGTCCCGCACCATCTTCCTCCTTCTCCACCTGCCCAACAATTCCTCCCCAACCAAATCCAACATGCACATCTTCGCTTCCGTGAAAAAATCAATGCACTTAGTCCCATCAAAGTTTGATCAGTTTTTTATGAAGCTTACCCATCCATGAAAACAAAAACAAATAACAGAAACACTTCTTGTACCCGTTGTGTTGGCGAACGAACAACCCACCGTTTCTCCTTCGCAAACAACATGGATCCAGGTATCGAACCGCATGTGCTCTCCTGCCTTACTCAAGTTGAAGAGATGTTGATTGCTCGTGTCAACCCCATTATTCAAGTCACCCATGCACATGGTGGCCAACTAAAATATTCCAGCCACACTATTAGCTTTCCTCAAGATATCACTAATATTGTGACCTCTCTTCCTCGCATGCTATCAGAACTAGACATCCTTGTTGTAAACAAAACTCGTTATGATGAAAAATTGTACGACTTTTTTGTCAGTAGATCACGTGTTCATGCAACATTGCAATTCAAACTACAAAATGATCCATATTACAAAGATTTCCATATTAACCAAAATTCCCTGAATGCTTTTCTTATTGCGCCCACCAACATTTCCAACATGCTATGCCATGCCAACACATCTTCCATCCCACTCCAACAAGGCATTCTTGAAAATTGTGATTCTGAACTTCCCCAACCATGCCCATTTGACCTCCACCCATCCTCCTTTGTTGTAAATATACCAAAATCTCATTCATAAATAGATGAAATACTTGCCTACATAGAATCCTCCAATCCCTCACCCATCCATTCACTTCAATGGCCCATCATTGGCCTCTCCCCAATCAATGAATACAACACAGAAGGCCTCTTCTCCATGGCCTTCCCCACCCTCTTCCCCACCGGGTCTGCAATGATTAATCAACCAAGAATTTCAAAAGTAGATATGCAAGAATATGCTTTGCATCTAATACACTACCATGACAACCGTTTTGCACAACATCCTCGCTTCCGCTACTACTTTTACAACCTCATCATGCACCATCGCAGCCAAGCAACTGTCTCTGTCTTCATGAAAAGAGACCTTTCAAACACCCTTCTAGCAACAATCGCTGACCTTCGCCACCACCTTCAAAAAATTCCCCCTTCCACCATCCCAGACCAGATTATGCACTTCAGATCATCCTTGCACGACAGCCGTTCATTCTGGACTAGAGCTAGAGCGGAGCTTGTCGACATGATCATTCATCAAGGTACCCCTACCATCTTCTTCACACTCAGTGCAGCTGATACCAAATGGCCTGACTTGCATACTACCATGCCTTCCAACCCTCCATCCAATTCACATGAGAAAACTCGATGGAGAATCCAAAACGTTGTTGCAAACCCTCACCATGCATCTCAATACATCCATTGCAGATTCACAATATTCCTCGAAGAAGTGCTACTTAAAGGATTCCTTGTAAAGGATTACTAGTGCAGGTATGCATACTATTCCTTCCATCTCTTACCTTTCATTAACTTCACTTCCACACATCCATCTTATTTATTTTCCCCTTTTTTATTAAGGTATGAATGGCAACATCGCGGCTCCGCATATATCCATGGTTTCTTATGGCTTCTAAATGCACCTACTATGGACACTTTGGATTGGACCAATGCTTTTGTTGTCCGTGCAGCTAAAGAATTCTTCGATGCATACATCATTGCTTGGAACCCTCGTCCCATTCAAAACTGGGTTGCTAGGATAAATCATTCGTCTCTGCAAGACCTATGCCTCCTCCAGACACATGAAATTCTTACAGCCAATCAGTTGCAAGACTATGAGCAACTTGTCAATTCTGTTCAAAGACACACAACTTGCCACTCCAGTACATGTTTGCGCAAAAGAAATAACAAAACAAGTTGCCGCTATGGAGCCCCATGGGAAGTTCGCGACGCATCATCTCTTCACATTGATAATACTGGCCATAAATTGTATGCCCCTGCTAGAAATGATGACAAACTAAATGTGCACAACGCTCATCTTCTTGCAATATGGAGGGCAAACATGGACTTCCAACCAATTCTATCACGCATGCTGTGTTGAACTACATTTCAAAGTATGCAGCAAAAGCAAAGGCAAAGTCTGAAAGCTACTACCAAATGCTTTCCTGTCTCTCCCAATGTTCCCCACCTGATGCTCCTACTATTACTATCGTCCGCAAAGTTCTAACGGAAATTGTCGGTGACCGAGACATTGGTGCATAAGAAACATGCCACATGCTGCAAAAACTCCCACTAGTAAAGTGCAGTCATTCTTTTGTATCCCTCAATGTGAAAAAACAAGTATTCAAATGTGTTTCACAAGAGTTGGATGGCGATCCTCCATCGACACCTTTCATCGCCTCATACATGCATAGACCACCTGCACTTGAGGATTTTCCTCTTATTGAAGTTTCACGCTCTTGGACCTTCTCCTCCCGCTGCAAAAAAAACACCTTGGAGACACATCTTCCCTCCTATGGTTGTACGTGTCCTTCCTCGTTACACCTCCATCCCATTGAAAGACTCATCATCCTATGTGGACTTCTGTTGGAGTGAACTCCTTCTATACTACCCTTTCCGTACCCTCCTTGACGACATCGACACATCTGACGCAGCCATTGTTTCACACTGGGAACAAACTAGACACATGTATCATGCTTGGCATGTTCACTGCACTCCGATTGACCCTGCCCATCCTGACTCTTGATCTTCATCTCTTGATGCCCCTCCCCATGCCCCCACGCTCGACATGCCTGAATGGCAATTTCTCTCTCAACTCCACCCAAGCAACAACATCCTGCTCAATGAACTTGAAATGCTTGGCCATCGCGACTTTGATGCAAATTATAATTGGGCCGACTCCATTATCCCTTCACAGTTACAAGAAACAGCCATCCGCTTCATCAACTTCAATCGCTCCTCCATAAGAGTCCACCAAATCAAAACTCCATGCTCACATTCACTTTCCTCCTTATCCCCAAGCCAAACCATTGCATTCAATATCATTTTTTCCCACTTCCGCACACACGACAAAGGATCAATTTTTAAAATGATAATCCAAGGCACTGTTGGTACTGGAAATTCATTCCTAATTGAGTGCCTAAAAAATGCCTTCCTTGAAAACTCCACCAATGGACCAAACCCCCTCCTCTTGCTTGCTCCAACCGGTGTTGCAGCATTCCACATCAATGCATTGACAATCCACTCTGCTCTTCGCATCTCTGTATCCTCTATGCAACCTTTAGAGGGTCAAGCCCTCCTAAACCTTCAAGAACAGCTCCGATATGTGAAATACATTATAATTGATGAAATTAGCTTCATTGGTCCTAAATTTCTTTCTCAAATCGATGATCGCTTGCGGGAAGCATTCCCATCAAATAAAAGCAACCCTTTTGGTGGACTTTCTATAATTCTCGTGGGGAACCTTGCCCAACTTCCACCTGTCAAAGACACACCAATGTATGTAGGCACTTCTCGTGGTACTACACTATGGAAAAGCTTTGATACCGTGGTTACACTTTCGACAGTTTTTCGCCAACAAGGAACTAGCCCTGCTCAGGTTTCCTTCCACGAAATCCTCTCCAACCTTCGCAATGCAACACCCACTATTGATGATTGAAAGCTTCTCATGACACGCTAAAAAACAAACCTTCCTGAAGCCGAGGTCCAGTCATTCTCAAGTTCAATGCATCTATACGCAACAAATGAGGCTATTGACATGCACAATAAAACCATGTTGAAAACACTCAACCAACCAATCACACATTCCTACGCTACCCAAAGGAAGGAATTTAGAGGCAACAAACTGGAATATGAACAACTAGCTACAAAATTTCTCCTTTGCATTGGACAACGAGTTATTCTAACAAGCAACTTGTGGATTGAGGCTGGCCTTGTCAATGGTGCACTCGCATTGTTCGCGCACTCATATATGCACCAGCATCTAAGCCACCCGCACTGCCATCATTTGTTGTAGTCGAATTTCTTCACTACAAGGGTCCACCATGGGATCCTTCAAATCCTAAATTTGTACCGATCCCCCCCATAACAAGGGGCTCACGAACACAAATACTGCTTCACATGGCATGGGCCTTAACAATCCATAAATCACAAGGCATGACACTAGATAAGGCAACAATCGACATCGGAAACATTGATCGACAGGGTCTCACTTTCATAGCAGTATCAAGAGTTCGTTCGTTAAATGACCTGTGCATCTCCCCTGCTTTCTCCTTCTCTTTCTATTACCGGATGAAGGAGAACCCTTTTGTCATACGCTAAAAAAAAGAAGAGGCTCTGCTTGCCTTGAAATCTATTTCTCAAGCTCCTTCAAGCCCCTCTACTATTGGTACCTTACCATCCCACTAGCTGTTCACTATTGTGCTTTCCCATTTGACTATATATTCTGTACATTGTTCACTAACATGCTTTCAATTTCCTTGCAGGAACATAATGGATCGTAGATATATCTCACAGATCCAACAATTTTGCAAAGAAATCAATGAACAAGAAGCTACACTCCTCAATGTACAGGAGCGGTTCCTCCGTCCACCTACTCTGCCTCTTTACGGGTTACGCCCCACAATACAACTAATGCAACGGATAAGAAATTGGATGAATCTCCTCATCCATATTCATGAAAGGGATGCACATAGAGAACTCTGAGCATACTATCTTGACCGTGTACCTACTCTGGATGTCAAATGGTGCTCTCGTTGTCGAGCAACACCTTGTCTATACGACTAGTATTTCCCCCTAGTGGGAAACCATCTCCAACCACTATGCTACACATGATGCATTTCTGTTAATATATATTATTTTCTCTTTGAAAAATATACAATACATCTTACTTTCTAAACTCTTGCTACTCAGAAATTTCTGTATATAAAAAAAAAATTCGCATCCTTACATGTTAGATACATTTTCATGAGCTTCAGCAAAAGACTCATTTTAGTAAAACTGTTTTTTCTTAACATACATTTCTCTGAACTTTAACGAAAGACCTCTGCTGTCCAGCTAGTGAATTTGAAATCACTTTTGGCAATTTTAATGAAGAATATCTTTTTTATACACCTGCTTATTTTGTACAAAATATAATGAACATTTCATAAAAACATCAACACAAATTTTAGAAAAAAATTTCCATGAGTTTGGAAATTTCTAATGTTCTATGCTTATATGTAAAATTCAATCAAGAAGCTCTGTTGGCTGTTGTTGGTTATTTATAGATAATTACTGAACATTTCACTTAATTTCTTGTTCTAAGACCTACTAATATCAGGTTAAATGTCGTCTCTCTTTTGTAATAAAACTATAAATTGTAAACTCTGTATCTATTTCTGCTGGCAATCCCCAAAGCATTCCACCTTCATGAATTTTGTTGTAGCCTAATTTGACTCAGCTAAAAGTCAAGAGAGGGTCTCAGCAATTCAAGGTTGCTGAGGAAAAAATTCTTAAGATTTAAAAAGAATTGGAACATGTTCAAATAAAAATAATCGCAAGCTCAACATATGTTGCTCAATGATTCACCTCTATTGGATGACTTAATTACATTGCAAGGCGGATATTTGGAGTAGTCATTCGTGATTTGAATCAGGTGTTGGCATCTTCAGAAACCCAAATAATTATTTTTTAGTAATGAATTGAGTATTAAAACAATCACTGCCAAATAATCCGAGTTTTAAGATTTCTTATAAAAATCTCAGAATACTAGAAGCAGGGCCTAAAATGAGAAGGTTGCCCAGGAAGCTAATGCTAAGATTTGTAAGTTTGAGTCTTACCAGATATTCAGAATTTTTGAACTACATTTAAGTGCATGAAGTGTTGGGAAAAACGACGTGATGTCTATTCAAATGTAGCAGGTTTTCTATGGGTGTTAATTGGGCATTACTTATGACCAGAATTTGTCAGCTCTACCCAAATGCATTGCCTAGCATGTTGGTTTGTTGCTTTTCCCGAGTGTATACACAGTGGCACTGGCCAAACCCAATTGACTTTCGCGAGGAAATTGCCCCTAAATCCAAATATTTTTAAGAGATTTCAACAATTCTTCAAATCTCTATTTTCCCAGAAACGTCTTTTAAAATTGGATTTGACTTATTCTACAGAAATTCGATTTGTGTTTGACAATTTTTTCCACAGAAAAGATTATGGATTCATAAAATGAATTTCAAATTCAAAGACTGCTGTAAATTTCGATCTCATCTTACACCAGATGAGTCCAAACCACTTTCAGAAACAAATCCAGTGGAATATATCACTGCTCATCGAATTTATCTTGGTTTTCTCCTTGATTGTTTAAGGTTTGGTCAAACATTGCGGAAACAGGATGGAGTTCTCATTCGGAACAAGGAGTTGGAGACCTGGAGATGTTGTACAAGGACAAGATAGTCTATTTACAAATAAATTTTCTTTGGGGCTACATGTGCCAGGTTGCTTTGATAAGATCCTTCTTATCAACAATTGTTTATTGCAACATAAAATTGCAAATCAGGTACTAGCAATTGCACAGGAGTGTTCGCAACATCCAGCATCAAATATATCAGCCTATGATGTTCATATTCACAGCGGATTTCTAAAACATCTTTCTTTAAGATCAGGCAGAGAAACTTTACCAGTGTTTTAGAACCCCATGAAAGGAATTTTTAAACAATATGATTAATAGAAACAAAAAATATAAAAAGTGAAAAGTAATCAGTATTTGTGTTAGTGTTAATAAAGAGAGAGAATAGAAGTATGTTTGAGGTAGTCCTCAAACAAAATATGAACATGCATACACCAATATTCTTACCTCCCGAGCAGAGCACCAAGCACTTAAAAATTGTTTTACAGGCAATAAACATTGATTTCAATCCAGCGAACAAAGGACATTATAATTTCTCTAGTGAGTCGAATGTGAAATTGGCATGCCATATGCACCAAATCCCAATATGGATCTAACAGAAACAAGTATGAAGCATATCAGAGTCACTGACTTGGTTAAAACATAAAATTCACTTTCATCAACAACTATTACTGCTAGAATCATTGGTTTCCATTTTCTACCTTGAAGCAATTAGATGTAATTCAAAAGCATTTTAAAGTTTTTGAGCCCCATTTCAGAATAAAAATATTACATCAGAGGTTTGTACAATGTTCTGATGCTCAATGACATCTAAACAGCTAGTGACTGTCAAAAGTAGAACAATAAAGAGGACAGCCACAAATTACAGATGGAGCTGCATGTGCAACTTATACATGCCAATTCTCACCTTTAGAAGGACAAATGTAGCGAGTAATGCCACTTGATCTTTTGCTGAGATGACTCCCAAAGTCTGCCAGGAAATTGAATGTTTAAAACCTAAACTTTTAATACAACAACTCCCAAAATGCTTTCAACATTATGTTTCGGGTGTGGGTGACTTGACAGAATCGCTGTGTTCTCTTAGTATAGAATATTTTGATAGTAAACTCCCATCTCTGTCAAACCTGACTACATTCCTGACCATTTTTGGAGTCCCTGGAGTTGGACTTGCCTGGTAGCTTTCTCTCTAAGTTGCATCCACAGAATTACAGGACTTGGCCATTGCATTCCTCACAAACTTCTGCGCAGCAGGTGAAAGTAAACTGAAACTGGGACTTGCAGAACCACTACGTGAATATATAGGAGTACGTGGAGGCTTTTGGAAAAGTCTAGACTTCTCTCTAAGATTACGAGCTGCGTCCCTTGAGAGGTTGTAAGCCTTTACATCTCTGGATGGAGGAAGTGGAATCTTGAAATGAGGGCCATCCCCGACACCCCCAATACCAACAGGGGTATCCTCTGTCTCTAATCTCAATGGAGTTCCTTCTATTTCTCCCCATGTGATCAATGGAGACTCATCCACTCCAGGAGCCGGTGATGGAGTCTGCACATAGTTGTATCCTATTGTGCCCTTATTTGAATTGTCTTTAGTCGAATCCCCTAATACTAATTGTGGGGTTTTATGGAGATCCTCCAAATCATTCCTTTTTTTCGCCCTCTCTGCATCACGCTCTGCAAAAGGCCAAGATGCAGGTGTTCCACCTGCAACAGGCGTATAGAGTATGGCCACAATGTCTTCTTCTTTGGGCCTGGAATCAAGCACCTTTCCATGAAAATGCGTATTCTTTGTATTGACCACTTTTGTCAATGCCTTAATTCTGTCTTCTCTTTCCACCTTCATCAGAGCCGCTTCTTCTCGATTGGCAGAATCGTACATAAGAAGATTCTTATCTGAATATTTCCAGTTCACCAATATGCTCTCAGGCTGCCCTGAGGTACCAAAACCATTGGTTATCCTACCACTCTCTTCGGCGATCCCCTGCTCTGGTTGTGATTCGACATCATGTAAGTAGTGGTACTTCTCCCTCGTTTTCTTGTTCATTTTTTCAATAATATTTGAAAAAATCTCATTATCCTCACTAGTGTAGCGCTTCAAAAATGCATCCAGAGGCATGGAGGTGTCCACGGGCAACTCGTTGTCCGAATCACCAACCAGGTCCAGGCTCAAAGGATGTTGACTAGGAGACCTCATCGACCTAACTGACGACGGTGCCGAAGAAGGGGCAACAAGAGATGAAACAGTTCCAAAGGGATCTACAACCGACAATGTTGGCATCACAAGGGCTCGATCTTGGCCGACCCTTCCTTGTCTCCTTTCAATAATCTTCAATTGGGCATCGCGGATTTGTAATGGATCGTCGCTGCAAACGGCTTCAAGCCAATCTAGGCGATCGTGAAGCTTAGGAAAATCGGGGAAAAAATCCCTTTCAATGATATTTTCAAGAGCTGCAACGTATGTGTCTTCATCTAATACAGTTTCAGGATTTTTCCTCTTCTTGGGAGTCGGAGGCCCCATCAGCAAAGCCCTTTTTCCATCATCAGAGGCTTTGCTAAAAATTGAGGGCGAAGGCGCAGGTGAGGGTGAGGCCGAGGGAAATATGTGTCGAGGCGAAATTCCTGGAGATTATAACATTTTGTAGTCGCAGACATTCGAAACAGTGGGGAATTGTGGCTCACAATTGCGTAGGGAAGCAAACGCATATAATATTGAAGTTCAATCAATGACTTGGATCATCCGGCTCAGATCCAATGGTCTTGTGGCATCACAAACTAAACACAACTTATGAGAGATAGTGCCCCCACAAAATGGTTTGGTTTAAACCATTATTTACAAAATCTACGATTATGATGCATTACGGAATCACTTAATCTTCTCTCAAGAAACTGCTATAAGTGCTTCCGTAAGCAGTTTTTGCTTTTCAAAACCATGGGTGGTTTTGTCAAAAGGGTGTAACGGTGGGACCCAAAATACACCATTCGTTCTTTTAACTTCCAATCCTTTCGGCGTTCCCTTGCACCATAGGTGCAATTGCTAGTTAATATACTATATAAAAATAACAAAATATACTATAATACAATATAATATAATAAATGTAAAAGGATATGCATTGTTTCTTTCAAGAAATATGAAATGACAATAATATATTTTTATTCAAAAAGTGTGAAATGACATTTATTATGAGTACTTTACTTTGACTTTAAAAGTACTTAGAGCACTACCATGGTTAACCATGAGTTTTTATACACCATTGAGAATGTGACAAGTAAGTATCTTTAACTCAAGCAGTGACACCTCAACCATTAGAGATGATGTCATCCCCTAAAATGTGATTGGTTCTCATAAAGTGAATTTTTATTATACATCTTTCTTAGGAGGCCCATTTTAGACCTCAAAATTCCCTTAATGTTCTTTATAGTACTAGACCTTTTTTACTATAGCTTCAAACTTCACAAAGCACCAGTCTCGACTGATCGAGAGAAGACGAAAAAAAAACCTAGAAGACATGGATTACAAAAGAATGGTGATGAAGTATTTATAGATGCAAATTGTGAAGTGGGCATTCATCTAAGTCTAATCTATGTCAAAGTTGTTAAAATATATAATTACTTCCAGTATGCAGAGTTAGAAAAACACTTAAGTAAATCAGTTGAGTTGAGTTATAGATAGATTTGGTGAGTGAGTTAAAGAGTGAGTTAAGTGAGTTGATCAAGTTCAGGTATGTGAGAGTGTGTGCATGTCAATTTAAGTTAAATACCTTTCACCGGATTCATTGTATTCATTTTGAGATTTAGAGTGATTGAGATTAATTGAAGAGCTGCAGCTCATTGTTTTGTGTGTGAAATACTTATGTTATTGTGTGATTGAATCCTCTGGCTATTCAATAGATTGGTATCAAAGCTGAGAAAGGATCAAAAGATCAGTGGGTGAGCAGAGCGAGAGAAAGAGGCCGGAGGAGAAAAGCCAGAATTTTTATTTTTTATTTTTTTTTACTCGCAGAAGTTCACATGTTTTTAGTACAGCACCTGCGGAGGGTCCGCAACTTCTCCCAACAAAAACTGTGGAAATTTCAGGAGACTTATGCTTTTCTTAAAAATCAAGTTTAGACTGTTGTTTATTGGCGTCGGAAGGTGAAAAAACGTGTTTTTGCATTTAACGGCAAACAGTGTGAGCGAGTCAATGCAGAATCATGTAACATATGTGAAATTTTCAAAGGAGTACATATGTGTATTAATTCGTGATTGAGTTTTGACATTGTTTTAACCTATTCCAAAAGAGCACGTGAGTTTTTTTTAAAAAGCAAAGATTAAAAAACAAAAAGGGGTACATAAGCCTTTTTTTTTTTTTCAAAGGAGCATTAACTTTTCATAAGCTTTAATGAGTATTAAAAGGGTTTGAAAAGTGTATTCAAATTCAAAAAGGAATTTTATTGATAAAAGGGTTATTTTAAAGGTTTTGAAAAGTAAGGTTTTTTACAAGGAGATTTATAAACTAAAGCTTTCAGAGAGACTCTTTTTTTATAAAAGTTATATATATATAAATTTCTTTTCTAAAGGGATTTATTATATAAAAATTAAGATAAAAGTTTTTTAAAGGAGCTTAGCAAATCTTTTATAAAAAAAGAGAAATTTAGGGTTTCTGTCAGAGAATATTTTTTGTTTGAGGCAAGATGGCCAAATCTATTTTTTAGCCACAACTTTCTTCTTTTATCAGGAAAGATTACGATGTGTGGGCTATTAAAATGAAGACTATGCTAAAAGCACATGATGCATGGGATCATTTCAAGTTTGGGTTTGCAGAAACTCAAGATGATGCAAAAGAACAAGCCCTCAGTAATGCAGAGAGGGAACAATGGAAGAAAGATAAGCGGAAGAATGCACAAGCGTTGCTTCTTATCTAGTAGGGAGTGAACCGAGCAGTGTTCCAGAAGATCGTGATAACTTCTTCAGCAAAGGAAGCATGAGAAACTTTGGTGACAAGCTATCAAGGTATGGCCAAAGTTAATATTGTCAAATTGCAGAATACTAGGAGAGACTTTGAAAGTCTACGAATGAAGGAGATAGAGGACATTGACTCCTTCATAAATAGGATAATTTCCGTCGTCAATCAGTTAAAAATCTACGGTGAAGATGATAAAGATCGAACAGTGATTGAGAAGGTTCTTCGATCTTTGTCTACCAAGTTTGATGATGTGGTAGCAGCCATAGAAGAAGCGAAAGATTTAGAAAAATTGATAGTTAATGATTTGATGGGATCACTTCTATCGCATGAAGCAAGGATAGACAGAAACAAGGATTCCACTCTAGAAACTGCCTTCAAAAGTCAAGTTTATATTTCAAGAGGTCAAGGCAGAGGTCGGACGAGGCGGCAACTATGGTGGTCATAGAAATGGTCAATAAGAGCATGAGCGTCAAAGTGGAAGCAGCAGCAGCAGAAGCTTTCATAACAATAAAAGGTCTGACAAATCAAAGGTAAAGTTCTATTATTGCAATATATTTGGTCATTATGCTCGTGATTGTAGGAAGAAGATAGTTGATCAAGGAAATCAGAGAGTTAATGTTAGTACAGAGAATACTGACTCCATGTTTTTAGCATGCAACACCATGCATGCACCGTCTGATAAGGTCTGGCTATTAGACAGTGGTTGCAGTAACTACAGGATAGACAACAAGAATTTGGTTGCCAATTTGGATGCCTCAGTGAATACAAAGGTAAAGTTAGGGACTGAAAAGACTGTGGATGTAGATGGCAAAGGAGTGGTAAACATTGTGACCAAGTAGGGGGAGCCAAAGACCATATCAGAGGTATATTATGTCCCTGGACTCAAACACAATTTGATTAGCGTTGGTCAATTGATGCAGAAAGGATACAAAGTTATCTTTCAGGGGCAACAATGTGTTATTTACAATAAATCCCCAAGCAAGAAACTGCTTTCAAAGGTGCAGATGATGAGGAATAGACTCTTTCCTCTAATTATGAACTATAATGACCAGGTTAGTTATTTTACAACTTCATGTTCTGATGATTACTGGTTATGGCACTTTCGATTTGGACACTTGCATTTTTCTGGTTTAAGATTATTGCAGCAGAAACAGAGGGTGAGAGGTTTACCTCCCATCAAAGAACCTGCTAGCATTTGTGAGTTTTTCATCTTGGGAAAGCAACACTGTGAAATTTTTCTGAAAGGAGTTTCTTACAGAGCAAAGAAACCACTTGAATTGGTGCATACCGACTTGTGTGAACCTATGAGGACACAGTCGATTGGTGGAAGTTGTTACTTCCTCACTTTTATTGATGATTATAGTAGGAAGACTTGGGTTTACTTTTTGAAGCAGAAGTCTGAAACTTTTGCAAAGTTCAAAGAGTTCAAAGCCTTAGTGGAGAACCAAAGTGATCGACAGATCAAGGTATTGAGATCGGATCGTGGTGGAGAATACGATTCGGAGGCATTCCATGAGTACTGTAAACAACATGGAATTAGAAGACAGCTTACAACATGATACACACCATAGAAGAATGTTGTAGCAGAGAGGAAGAACTGAACAATCATGAACATGACAAGGAGCATGTTGAAAGCAAGACACTTGTTTAATGAGTATTGGGCAGAAGCAGTTGCATGTGTTGTTTATGTGATAAAAATATCTCCTACAAAGAGCGTGACGAACAGAGTTCCAGAAGAAGCATGGTCAGGTATGTCATGCAGTGTATCTCATTTCAGAGTTTTTGGATGTGTAGCCTATGCACATGTGCCTAAGAAAATAAGAGGTAAATTAGATGATCAAAGTGAAAAATGCATCTTTACTGGTTATAGTGAGCAATCAAAAGCTTACAAATTGTATAACCCTATCACCAAGAAGACAATCATTCGCAGAGATGTTGTGTTCAAAGAAAAAGAGTCATGGAATGGGACTGTAGACACACTAACCGATGCACAAACACCATTGATGGAAAGAATGATGTAGAAGAAGAGGAGCAGCAAGAACCAAGAGAGCAGAAACCAAACAGAGTCACACCAGCAAGGACTCCAAGATCTTCAGAGCATCATCGATCTTCAAGTAGATTCACAGATCAAAATTCTCCAAGTAGCGAATCAGGTAATGAATCAAGTAATGGTAAGAAAAAGGTGAGAAGTTTGAAAGATATTTATGATGATTTGGATGTTAATTCAAATTTTGCATTGTTGGCATTCCAACCTTCTTCATTTGAAGAAGCAATCAGAGATGACAATTGGGTGCAAGCCATGGATGAAGAGATGAATTCAATTGAAAAGAATGATACATGGGATTTGGTTGATTTACCAAACGATAAAAATCTCATTGGTGTGAAGTGGGTGTACAAGACTAAAGTGAATGAGAAAGGTGAGATTGACAGATTTAAAGCAAGACTTGTAGCCAAAGGATTCTCACAGCAACTGGGAATAGACTTTGGAGAGACATTTTCTCCGGTAGCTAGATTGGATACTGTAAGAGCAGTTCTAGCGACAACAGCTCAGAACAAGTGGAAAGTCTATCAGATGGATGTCAAATCAGCCTTCTTGAATGGAATTTTAGAAGAAGAAATTTATGTGTAGCAGCCTCTAGGTTATGAAGTTGAAGGTAAAGAAGATAAAGTTTACAAATTGAAGAAAGCGTTATACGGACTGAAGCAAACACCTAGAGCATGGTATAGCAGAATTGACAGCGACATGATCAAGAATGGTTTTTGCAGAAGCAGCATTGCGCCTACCTTATACACATAGGCAAATGAGCATGGACAGATTTTGATAGTTTTCTTATATGTTGATGATATGATTTTTACAGGTGATCTTGAGATAGATGAATTTAAAGTAGCCATGATGAAAGAATTTGAGATGACAGATCTAGGTCTCATGAAATATTTTCTTGGCATTGAAGTTGAGCAATCTAAAAAAGGAATTTTTATTTGTCAAAATAAATATGCAAGAGATTTGTTGAAAAGATTCAAGATGGATAATTGCAAACCTGTACCTACACCAGTTGCAACAGGTACAATGTTAAGTAAGGATGATGAAGGGGCATATGTCAATCCAACTCTATTCAAAAGATTAGTTGGCAGCCTCATGTATCTCACAGCGACAAGACCTGATATTATGTAAGGAGTAAGCTTGATTTCCATATTTATGGAGACTCCAAAAGACACACATTGGAGTGTTGGGAAAATAATTCTGAAATATATAGCAGGGACCAGAGATTATGGCATAATGTATGCAAGGACAGAAAAGAAAGAATTGATTGGATACACAGATAGTGATTTTGCAGGAAGTTTGGATGATCGGAAGAGCACATCCGGTTACGTTTTTCATCTCGGTTCAGGAGTAATATCATGGGCATCTAAGTAGCAGCCTATTGTGACATTATCATCAGCAGAAGCAAAATATGTAGCAGCAACTTCAGCAGCATGTCAAGCAGTATGGTTAAGAAGAGTATTGGATGGACTCAAGTAGAAACAACAAGGATGAACGAAAATATACTGTGACAACACATCAATGATTGCACTATCCAAGAATAGTGTGTTTCATCAAAAGAGCAAGCATATTGATACTAGATATCACTTTATTCGAGAACTTGTGAGGAATGGAGAAGTTCACTTAAAGCTTTGTAGAACGAGTGATCAATTGGTTGATATCTTTACAAAGCCATTAGCAATAGAATTTTTTGAGTTTCACAAAAGAAACTTGGGTGTTGTAAGCCTAGCTAAGACATAGACCGGCAAACATGTTTGAGTTGTCATGAGTTATGTTAGTTTAGTGGTCGTAATTTAGAGGGAGTGTTAAAATATATAATTACTTCTCGCATGCAAAGTTAGACAAACAATTAAGTAAATCAGTTGAGTTGAGTTATAGATAGATTTGGTGAGTGAGTTAAATGAGTTGATCAAGTTCAGGTATGTAAGAGTGTGTGCATGTCAATTTAGGTTAAATACCCTTCACCGGATTCATTGTATTTAGTTTGAAATTTAGAGTGATTGAAATTAATTGGAGAGCGGCAGCTCATTGTTTTGTGTGTGAAATAATTGTGTTATTGTGTGACTGAATCTTTGGCTATCCAACAAAAGTAGTTAAAGATTGTTGAAATTAGCCATTGAATTTGAGATACCTGAATGTACGAGAGGAAGGTGTAATAGAGTAGTTGAATGGGACCAATACAGTACTCACTCCTCGCTCACCTAATGTCGCACCCCAACCAAGAATTATTCAATCCTCTTGTCTTGTCCAGTCAGTCACCACATATTTATTCATTTCAGCACTGTCATTGGCTGTCACGCATGACAAAGGTTCATCCTTTACAGACTCAGAACACTGTACACGGCCGTGACGTTACTTCCCAATAAGGAATTTTTTTAATAATTCCGCCACATATGGTAGTTGGTTTGTAGTTACGCAATTTAACAATCTGTCCGTAGAGAGGTGACGATGAAACTGTGAACGTTCACACTCAGATTTTTTTTTAATAATTTCGATAATGGGCCAGGTCTGAATGGACGAAATATTAGTTCGCCGGCGCTCATTCAATATGACAATTGATCTGAGTACTTTACAGATCTTGCTTGGGCATGAAGGTTGGCTTGTGACTTTCGTTAATGATGTGGAATGCCGGAGTTTCGTTGTTTCTTTCCGGATAACGTTTTCAGCCATGGCGTCGCGAAACATGACAGTTGCAAATGTCGATCCTCCAACCGACCAATCAGATCCTTACGTTGGATCTCAATCTACAGTTTGAAAATACCAACCTACCTATCAGATCCTGACATTGGATATCCAGGTATAGCTTGAAAATATTTACGCTGACCATTACTTTAAAATTTTATTTTAATCAAAATCATTGACGGCCGTCTTATTTTTCTACAAATTTTGTATTTTAACCTAAAGCGTTCCGATCATCTCATTTGTCCACTTTAAAATTTGTATTTTAACCAAAAGAAGATCAACGACAATCTCATTTATATGTTGAAGCGCAGAAAATTCGAAGTCAAACACTAGTTTATTTTTTTGTTTGGTCTTGGCAGAGCCGTGTTTCGTGACATGGGCTGTCAAACGCTGGTATTTTTTTTCCATTGGTCTTCGCAGTGCTGTGTTTTCCTACACGTGATCTAATTTTAGCGATAGGAGTTGTCTATCAACGCCGCAGATTAGCCCGTATGACAAGTTTTTGTAGGAATCTGGGTTTTTTTGTTTGTTAGAATCTGGGTTATTTTGTAGGATTTTTTAGACTATTGCTTAACCATATGTTTATTTATTAATATTTTTAGAATCTGGTGTGATGATAGTTGTATTAGAACTAAAGGTTTCTGGGTTTTGGTGTAATTGCAATGGTGATAATCTTAATATTTGGTATTAGAATTAAAGGTTTTAAAGGTTAAGAATTTAAAAATCTTTCATTCACATTCACATTAAGGGATTAAAGATCTATTAATTTTAGATGAATGTTTTTAGGATTAATTCTAATGATGTAATTAATCTCAAAGGCCATTCATCTACATTATGGATCACAAAAGCCTTAGATCTATTAACTTTGTTTATTCATCAATTTACTAATAGAGTATTTGGTATAATTAGATCATTCAGATATTAAAGTCACATATTGAAATAAACATTAATATAATATTAAATGTGCCAAGGCTCTCTACAACTTAATATTAAAATAATATTTTAAATTAACAAATTTCATATAACAATAGCAAAGAAATTAATGTTTGCTATAATTAAAATATTTCAATTCTCATCTTAATTTTGCATAATTTTATATATAAATATAAATTAGCCAAAGTAAAAACTAATATTTTACTTTTTATGTTTTATTTTTTTATTTTTACATTTCTACACTATCTATTTTGGAGATGACAAGGAATAGTATTATTTATATTTCAAGATGTGTAATTCACCCCATTTTTATTTTACATGTGATATTTAAAAAAAAAAAATAGATTAATAACAAAAAAATATTTTATTGTTAACCATAACTAAAATATTTCAATTTCCATATTATATAGCATAATCTTATATCTAAAAAAATAAGTAATTTAAATTAAAAATTATCTTATATTTACACTTTCCATAACTAGGGAGAAGTGTAACTCATCCTTAATAGGGAGTTGATATGTATGATATTAAAAATATCTATAAAAAAAAAGAAAAAATTAAATTGAGTTATAAATAAAATATTTCAATAGCCAATAAAAGATTTAACATTGAAAGATATATGGAGAGAAAAATATTGAGATTTTCTATTCTATTAATAGTAGCTTTCTAATTGAATGTATGAGGGAAATTTGTAATTTCTAACGTTTAATATGGATTTGATATCTAATGTTTTAGAAAATAATAATAATAAAAATAATTAAATGTAACCATACATGTATGTTTTGATATTTTAATGTTGAAAACATGAATTATAAATAAAATGTTTCAATTCCAACTAAATGTATATTATACCCATCTTACCTCCGGATCTACCAACTGCTTAGAGGGATCAATTCACTCTTAAAGAGATTTGCATGTCAAGAGATTTAATCTAGGCTCATATAATATATATGTAGCTCACATTGAAATATTTTAATATATATGTAGTTGCCATTAAATTGTTTTAATATACATGTAATTGACATAGAAATATTTTATTTATAATTCATATTCTCCCCAATACATTTAATTATTTTTATTATTATTAATTTATAAATATTACATATGAAATCCATATTAAACATTGAAAGAATTACAAATATCCCTCATACATTAAGTAGTTATTAATCGAATAAAAATTCTGTCAATCTCTTTCTATATATGTTTTATGTTAAAATATTTTCTCAACCTGGTTATTGAAATATTTTATTTATAACTTGCATTAATCTTTCTTTTTTTATCGAAAATTTTAAATTATTATACCTCATTGTTATTGATATTATTAAAATCTTATACATCAACTCTAGAAATAAGATTAATTACACATCTCCCTAGTTATGGAAAGAGAAAATATAATAATTGGTTTATTTTTAATTACTTTAATTTTCTCCATATAATGTAGATATAAAGTTATGCTATTTAATATTGTTATTTAAATATTTTAAGAATATAAAATTATGCTATTTAATATTGTCATTTAAATATTTTCAGAAATATTTGATTTGTTATTAATATTTTTTTGTTTTAAATATCACATGTAAACTAAATATAGATCAATAATACTATTTCCTATCATATCTATATTTAGTATAGAAGAAATTGCATTTGTTGGTCATAGTAAAAATATTGTTTTTTTACTCATCTCCATATAAAGTTGTGAAGAAATTATATTTCTTCTTCATACTAAAAGGTAAACTATATATATAATTTGAGTTACATTATATCTCTATATAAAGTTATGTAAAATTAAGCTGAAAATTAAAATATTTTAACTAAGGGAACATTAATTTCTTTTATTATTATTATTTTTAATTTGTTAATGAAAAAATATATATTTGAGTGAATATATGATATTGTATTAAAATAATGATCCAAACTGTTTCAAGAATGAAACAAAACATTAACAATAAAAATTTCACAGCAACATGCATAAAATAAATAATGTAAAGTTAGAATAGACTGTGATAAGGTGGTGTGTTAATTCCATGGGGAAAAATCAAACTATGCTAAGAGTTGGTATCCTCTAGTGATTTGGACGGCTTGAATACTCAAGCCACAAGTTATTTCTTCAATTTAAAAAAAAAAAAGATTAATGTTAATTGTGCAGTCATCTTAAGGCTCACATAAACTAGCAAATAAAAAAATATATTAATTATTATTAAATAGTAAAAAACATGATGAGAAAGAAAAATCATGCTTTTACAATAGTCAAAGACCATATTTATATTATTTATGATTCCTTTTCACCTAGATTCAAGCAGTTTTATCAAATTTCCAATACTATGGGTTACAAAAAGTACTAGTTAACCTCATTAATCATTATGGTAAAAACTAGAAATGTGTGATTACATTTTTATTTCCCCTTATAAACATTTCAAATAATTCCTTGTAATAATCTCACTATTCCAGAGTTTGAGAAAGGAAATTGCTTGGGAGTATAAGGAAGCAGTTGTGAGAAACAATCATTAACTAATTGATGTGATTTATATCATTAATTGAACTAAGAAAAAACGATAAAAAAGCCATACCTTGGAAAATTCACAATGAAAGGAAGACAAATATTAAGAGGGATGGAAGGGAGACTTGGCACAACAACATCGGGATGGAAGGGAGACTTGGCACAACAGCATCTTCACGACCACATAAGTCAACCAACAAGAAGTGGAAGGGGGAGTTGGCACAACAACAGCTCCACGACCACGAAGGAACTTATCGACAAGGTAAGTAAGGAAATTCCAAAATAATTAATGGAAATAAGGCTTGTGCTATCCATGGATTTGTCCGTGTAGACCACGAGAGGAAGAAAATGATTAGTTGGTGAAAAAAGAAGGGAGTGGAGGTTGAGAGGCCTCGAGGGGATATTAATTCATAGTTGAGGATGGACTAAATAATGAGAGGGAAAAGGAAAAAAGGGAGGCAAAGAGGCTCCTGGTGACTAAGCTAAGATTATTTGTTAAGAGGTTAGAGAAGGATATCAAGACTAAGAGAATTGAGGGAGAAGAGAAGCTTTAATGATAGTGTAGTTGAAAAACTCATGACGCTTGCTAGATGATAATCACAAACCATAAATCTGATGATAGATCAGTTGAAAAACCCATAAAGTCTATTGAATGATAATCATAGAGTAAATTCATATTATAGTTTATATGAGAAGCCCATGATGATTTCTAGTTGATAATCATTGAATAGTGGTTGTTTTTTAAAGGGATGATAAATCCATGGGAGACTCTGCAGGTTGACAAATTCTGAGAGGTGGAGGAACCCATGGTTGGTGAGATTTCTTATTCTATTAATAGTAGCTTTCTGATTGAATGTATGAGGGAAATTTGTAATTTCAATGTTTAATATGGATTTGATATCTAATTTTTTAGAAAATAATAATAATAAAAATAATTAAATGTAACCATACATGTATGTTTTGACATTTTAATGTTGAAAACATGAATTATAAATAAAATCTTTCAATTCCAACTAAATGTATATTATACCCATCTTACCTCCGGATCTACCAACTGCTTAGAGGGATCAATTCACTCTTAAAGAGATTTGCATGTCAAGAGATTTAATCTAGGCTCATATAATATATATGTAGCTCACATTGAAATATTTTAATATATATGTAGTTGCCATTAAATTATTTTAATATGCATGTAATTGACATAGAAATATTTTATTTATAATTCATATTCTCCCCAATACATTTAATTGTTTTTATTATTATTAATTTCTAAATATTACATATGAAATCCATATTAAACATTGAAAGAATTACAAATGTCCCTCATACATTAAGTAGTTATTAATCGAATACAAATTCTGTCAATCTCTTTCTATATATGTTTTATGTTAAAATATTTTCTCAACCTGGTTATTGAAATATTTTATTTATAACTTACATCAATCTTTCCTTTTTTATTGAAAATTTTAATTTCTTATACCTCATTGTTATTGATATTATTAAAATCTTATACATCAACTCTAGAAATAAGATTAATTACACATCTCCCTAGTTATGGAAAGAGAAAATATAATAATTTGTTTATTTTTAATTACTTTAAGTTTCTCCATATAATGTAGATATAAAGTTATGCTATTTAATATTGTTATTTAAATATTTTAAGAATATAAAATTATGCTATTTAATATTGTCATTTAAATTTTTTAAGAAATATTTTTTTTGTTATCAATATTTTTTTGTTTTAAATATCACATGTAAACTAAATATAGATCAATAATACTATTTCCTATCATATCTATATTTAGTATAGAAGAAATTGCATTTATTGGTCATAGTAATTTTTTTTTTTTTTATATAGTTAAAATTAAAATATTTTAACTAGGGGAACATTAATTTCTTTTATTATTATTATTTTTAATTTGTTAATGAAAAAATATATATTTGAGTGAATATATAATATTGTATTAAAATAATGATCCAAACTGTTTCAAGAATGAAACAAAACATTAACAATAAAAATTTCACAACAACATGCATAAAATAAATAATGTAAAGTTAGAATAGACGGTGATAAGGTGGTGTGTTAATTCCATGGGGAAAATCAAACTATGCTAAGAGTTGGTATCCTCTAGTGATTTGGACGGCTTGAATACTCAAGCCACTAGTTATTTCTTCAATTTAAAAAAAAAAAAATTAGATTAAAGTTAATTGTGCAGTCATCCTAAGGCTCACATAAACTAGCAAATAAAAATATATATTAATTATTATTAAATAGTAAAAATATATGATGAGAAAGAAAAATCATGCTTTTACAATAGTCAAAGACCATATTTATATTATTTATGGTTCCTTTTCACCTAGATGCAAGCAGTTTTATCAAATTTCCAATACTATGGGTTACAAAAAGTACCAGTTAACATAGTTAATCATTATGGTAAAAACTAGAAAATACTTGTATATGGTAAAAGCTAATTGTGTGATTACATTTTTATTTCCCCTTGTAAACATTTCAAATAATTCCTCCTAATTATCTAACTATTTTAAAAAGCTAAGAGAAAGAGACATGGATTCCAGAGTTTGAGAAAGGAAATTTCTTGGGAGTTTAAGGAAGTAGTTGTGAGAAACAATCATTGACTAATTGATGTGCCTTATATCATTAATTGAACTGGAAAAGACGATAAAAGAGCCATACCTTGGAAAATTCACAAAGAGAGGAAGACAAATATTAAGAGGGATGGAAGGGAGACTTCGCACAACAACATCTTCACGACCACATAAGTCAACCAACAAGAAGTGGAAGGGGGAGTTGGCACAACAACAGCTCCACGACCACGAAGGAACTTATCGACAAGGTAAGTAAGGAAATTCCAAAATAATTAATGGAAATAAGGCTTGTGCTATCCACGGATTTGTCCGTGTAGACCACGAGAGGAAGAAAATGATTAGTTGGTGAAAAAATAAGGGAGTGGAGGTTGAGAGGCCTCGAGGGGATATTAATTCATAGTTGAGGATGGACTAAATAATGAGAGGGAAAAGGAAAAAAGGGAGGAAAAGAGGCTCCTGGTGATTAAGCTAAGATTATTTGTTAAGAGGTTAAAGAAGGATATCAAGATTAAGAGAATTGAGGGAGAAGAGAAGATTTGATGATAGTGTAGTTGAAAAACCTATGAGGCTTGCTAGATGATAATCACTGACCATAAATCTGATGATATATCAGTTGAGAAACCCATAAAGCCTGTTGAATGATAATCATAAAGTAAATTCATATTATAGTTTATATGAGAAACCCATGATGATTTCTAGTTGATAATCATTGAATAGTGGTTGTTCCTTAAAGGGATGATAAATCCATGGGAGACTCTACAGGTTGACAAATTCTGAGGGGTGGAGGAACCCATGGTTGGTGGGATGATAACACCTCATGGTAGTTCCATGGCATTGGGTTGAGAACATAGGTGGAAGTTTCATTAAGGAGTTATTGGAGACTGCACACTTATTCCTTCAGAGGCAACACAACAACTGATAAAACCTCCTTACCATTAACTTTATCTCTTTTTCCAAATTTTAATTGATAATTTTTGTATCTAAATCCCTAGATGTGGGATGTTGTATTATAAGTCCCTCTATATAAAAGGAAGTGTTCCCTACATTATGTGAAATTTTTGAATGGTTGGTGGGTGAAGGGAGGGTAGCCTTGAGACACCTGTTTCTGTTGATGATATTGGTTGAATTTCCTAAGTATGTGATGGTTGTATGCAAGTGTTCACTTTAATTATTTGATTAACTTCATAGTTGGTGGATGAATGTGGTGTAGACTTGGAATACCTCGTTTCAATTGATATCATCGGTTTCCTACTTATAAATCACTACTCCTCAAGCTTTGGATTCTAGATTGGCGATGAAAGTTGCAAGAAATATTTGGCTACATGTACATGGTTGGGTGGAGAGTGTATACCCCAATCTTAGTTTCCACTCATTTGAAGTTAATAAGATAAGTTTATTTCTTGTATACTTGATGAATTTAAAAGATGAATGTTGTTGTCATGTGATGCATTCAGGTTTTAACACTTCTAATGTAGGAATATGTTATTCATGTCTGTCTATGATGGTATTCCTTATGTATATATAATTTTCATGATTATAAGTGGTTAGGATACATTTGTGTTATGTTAATATGTTAAATAAGTGCAAATTTTTTCATACTGTCACATGTGACTGCAAAGTGTTGTCGACTAAGCTGATATAGTGTGTCCATGCCTCAATGGTTAATCTAGTCGATAATAAGTCCAATTTGACAGTGGTCTAACAAGTTGTTGTTGTATTATCGAATACTTAGTGGAAAGAAGCTATGGCACGAGTTGGTGTTGAGGGATCCTAAATAGCTTCACTCTAGGTTGACCGAAGCATACTGGAATTCTACAGTCAATTGAGGCTCCAGTTCAGTCAACACGTTGTGTCATTTGCATGCCTAGAATGGTGCCAGAATTCCACGCCGATGCTCAATAGCTAGTATGGTGTACATTATGGGCAGACCTCGATTTTTGGTACGTTAGTTATTTGAGGTCGTTGATTGATGAGCTTGTGGCTTGGTCTTTAATTACATGTATAAATTTTTCTGCATAGGATAGAGGTCCTCAAGGGCATGAGACACATTCATTGCAGCCATTTAGACTAAGGTTTTAACTAGTATTTTGTAGCTAATTCAGTCTATTGGTTGACTCACTTTGATTGATCTTTTTATTTGAGGTAATTCGATTTGATTTGGTCATTCAACCAATCTTGTTAATGAAGGTAAGTCCTCTGGTTTGGGTCATTCGACTAGTCTTGTCTAGTTGATGAAGGTCGACCTATTTGGGTCAGCTCGACTATTCTCACTTAGTCAAGGTAAATTTACTAGTTGAGTCACCTTCGATTGACCTTCCTTAGTTTTTTTTATGTTGAGAGATAAGTATATGGCATAAGTATAAGATATAGGTGAATATATGTGCTTATTTCATTAAATTGATGATTATAATTTACTAGCATTAATTATTGATTAATTCCATTATGTGATATGTGTATGTGAGCTGTGGTGATTTGTAATGAATACATATTTATGTTGTGATTGGGTGCTAGTTAAGTTCCCTGTGAATTAGTGAAGTACACTTAGATACATGTCCCTATGTATTTTATTAGGAAAGAGAACAACTCGAGTATTTATTATTATCCCAATGAATTATGCGAATAATATTCAGTGCACTTCAACATCGTGTAGCTAGTAGCACAAACACGATAATCCATGAATTCCATGGCCAAGGTGCACTGAAGAAGTATGCAAGATCTTGGATTCCAATCCTTGTTCTAATCAAAATCATGTTTTATTATATATCAAGAAATCAGAACGTGAAAGGTTCACTCAAATCCCATAGTCCATGCATTTGCAACCACACTAGCGTGTAACTTTCTTGTTGCAATGCATCTAATGCAATAGGAATAGGACACTTAACTATTAACCTCACCAACACTTGTTCTATTGATATTCAAACACATGTTTATGCATTTATTCTTCTATTGATATTCAAATGCATCTTTATGCATTTATTCAACTCCATTAGGACATATAACTATAAATGACTCCCCTCTACCAATGGAAAACCATTCAACCTTAATATCAAGGACTACACTAGCAAATCCATAATTGTTTTTCTAATGAATTGACAACAAATTTTACCACCATCAACAAATGCTTAGAGTTAGTTTATCTTATAAAAATTTCACCATTTTTACAATAGAAAGCCTTACCGTTATACCACTCTATCTTATGAATTAATCATTAATAAGAGAAAATAGTTTCATGTTAGGTTACACATAATACCCTTGCTAACTTTCCAAGTGAAAACTTCATACCAATTTTTCCTAAGGAGGGACTCACATCCGAGTCAAGAAAAAATTCAAAACAATCATAATTATTAGGATAGGGTAACATTATCCAAAATTATATAAATTCATGTTTATTATCTCATAGAGAGACCTTACAAGCATTCACAATGGTATCATTTAAAATATGCATTCTAGCTACGCATTCAATGATTCCTTCGAGAATATATATATATATATATCCATCTTCAATCATGATTAATCCTTTTAAGTAGTTCATGAATGAAAGAGCTTCTATTTTTAATATAATATTTTTTCAATTGGGGAGAATACTAGCAATCCAAATTTCATGGTTGTGTTTGATTTTGAAGGATGAAACTATTTAGAAAAGTTTAATTTTGAAATTTTTTTTTTAAACAAAACAAAAAAAGATATTGTTATTATACAAGTACTAAAAGAAAAAACTGAAAGTGCACTTCAATATGGAAATCTACATAATCCAAAATTAAAAGTGTCTAGAAGTTTTTTTAGACACTTTTAAAATAGAGAAAATATTTAAATTCTAGACTAGATAACATTATATAGTTTTCATAAATTCAAATGCTATGCTATCATTCAACCTACAAGAAAATTAAATTTCCTTTGTAATGTTGAGCTGCAATAAATCGAGTTTGTATCACTTTCATCAATGAATTACATAATAAACTCCAAGACATATCATTTCCTATAATAGAATTGAATAGTTGATGCCTATTGCCTAAGGTGGATTATTGTAGATATCTAAATTTCACTGCCCATAACCACTCATTCAATTTCTCTAACATCTCATACCTAGAGTAAACAACTTACATGATTCATTAGAATAAACATCATTTCCTAAAATTGAATTCAATAGTCGTTATATTTTGATAAAGATTAATTATTGTACATAGATAAAGTTTAACAACCATAACCATCCATAGCCTTATAATGATTGAGCATAGTTTTAAGACAAAACATTAGCTTTGTTTATGAAAAAGGTATTTTACAATTAACCAACAAGTAACACTAAGACCCCGACTCCCTCAATTCTCATTAGAGACCACATAATTAATGATTCAACTATTCATGAATCTACAAAATTTAAATGTGTTTAATTGTGTTACCATTGATTCTAACAATGAATCTTGAGCACTCTTAATATACGTCTAAGTTTGCATAAATTGTAAGCTCCAAAGGAAAAGTAACATTGGAAAGCCCTAGAATCCTAACACTTCTTGAAAATTTTGAGGATGAATATCATAGTATTTTCCTCCATGGCCATCACTAGTTGATGCTTCTCGTCATGTTGATTCTAGCGATATATGGCATGCTTCATAACTCTTCACAGTTTTAAAGATACGCCTCCTGGAAGATCATGCAGGTTTTAACCATGTACATAAATTACATGCACATGATTTTTTAAAACAAAAAAAGTAAATAATGGTGAGAACATAAAATAAATATACATAGTGATTTTCCCCTGGATCCCAAAACCGAGACTACTATATTGATTTTTCATTATATTCATTTCAATATAATAATTCATATATATACATGTTAAACCATTCATAGACCTCAATCCATTAACCCTGGATTAGTACATAACCTTAATTCCCTTGATTGGATCTGCAAAATACCATAGGAAAAAAACCATCATGCCCAAAACCATGTGCAAAACCATCTTTGGGTTCGTCCTAAATCCTTGGGTATGTCGAACTATTAATGGTACCACATGAAAAAAATCTATTGGGGAGCTACCCCAGACCTCGTGCAGGAGGGATACATCCCCCCTGTAAACCCCCTGTAAACCTGATGTAACATACAATGCATTTGTTTGTTCATGGAAATAATATAACACATACCCAAAATATCAAAACCCCATGTGTTGGTCAAAGTCCTCAAACGAAGATGATGTGCCAACATACTATTGGTTAGATTATGGCACATTTAATAAGAATAAGGAATGTAATATTATTATAAATTTTAAAATAAAAAATAAAATAAAAATCTATTATTAGAAAAATAAAATTTTAAAATCCAAAGCATTCCTTCCCTCCAAGGCTAGTATGGCCTCATTATTCATATTTTAAATTTCAATTTTACCCTTCTTCAACTCATCTCCATCCAAAATTTGAAAGTCGCCCTGCCCCTATTAAGGACCCTTGAACTACTATATAATTTGTTTGTATCCTCCACAAAATTATCAATTCTTAATGCCTAATCATCTTTGAAAAACCTTTGTGGCCAAGGAAATAAGATTCATCTAAGGACGAAAAAGTATAAATATCTTTTGAAGATTAAGTTTTGGTTGGCTATGGTTTTTCACTAGCCCTTTTTCTCTAATACATCTCTGGAGGCTCTATGGAGATAACCTGAGGTTGATCGTGGATCAATTGTGGGATAATTACACACTCTTGCTATAACTTTTATGCATGTTTTGTAGATCATTGAAGCACCATTTTGAAGACTATATCAGCCTCAAATTTACCACTTTATCAACTCGGATAAAGACTAGACTACATCTATGAAGTATCTTGGTATTAATCTCACATTAACTATGTGACCCATGCATATTCCGACATGTAATTCATCACCAATTTTGTGATAGAAAAAGGTTGAGTAGTGAAGTGTGATTTGGCTCATGTATATGAAGAAAAAGGTTAATGGTATTCATTGAGTTCTTTTCAATCTAACTTTGCATGAAACACCAAGGAAGTCTTCACACTAAATGAGGGGAATATTTTTGTTCTCCTTGGAAGGAAAAAAATGAAGTAAATTTGGGCCACAAAACACAATGCTTCCTAATATTAATATGAAATTGTTTTGAGGTGCCTCTGTGATGATTTTTGGTCCTCATTTGAAAATCCAAGGTCAAGAGATGCTCATTGATTGTAGGACTGATGTAAACTCTCATTTGGGCATAAAGGTTACCACTGTTGTTTTTTGCTAAGAATTTATCATTCAATACTCCTGTTGTCAACAATTTTTGTCTACCCTAGAGACAGTCTAGAGATACCATAGACCAGTGCCTAGGACATCTTAGCATAGTAGGAGGCATATAATAAAACTGGGTTGTCAATCCAAAGGATCTCCTACTATCTCTTGTTAAACAAGGAAATTGATTTGAAATGGGACCAGCAATCACAAAAACTATCACAGGGAAAGTAATGTTGCAGAGGCACAATGCAAAGCTCCAATATTAAAGCATCAGACAGTTAAGAGACAATTTATTGTAAAGAGGGCCGATTAAAATAGTATGTCACAGAAATCAAATATCAGAAAGTGCATGGAGGGAAAGAAGCACAAGGGGATGCTAGTTAACTTTGGTCTGATACCCAGATACACAATAGAACCACATATGGGCTTATTATTCTAAGAATCCATACATGACAATGGCATTTTAAAAGCACCCTCCCAAAGCAACTAATATAGCAGAAATATGAATGAAATGAACATGAAACAGTATATCATGCCTAAGCCATATTTAAAGCTCTTGACTGATTTAAGTATGGGCATCAACTAGGATGAATCCTTACCTAAAGCCAGTGAGCCACTCACATTCCAGTAACATGATACAAGAAGATGTATGAAATGAAATATTGTATAAAACACATAAGAGAATTTTACATACTGTGAGATATCAAAGACCAGAATCCTCTAAAAAGATAGAACTCCTCCTCACTGAGACCCTACGGTCTCTGAGCCTCAATACAAGAACTTTACAAAATGCATACAAAAATGCCTTTCACAGCACAATTTTCTGATAAAAGTCTGGAACCCTTACAATGTTTTTCTTCTCCCCTTTTATAGAGGAAGGAGGAGAGAAAACTCATAAAAGAAGTAGGTGAAACAATTAACTATTTCATTGAAACAAAATGGTGAGGAAATGCCCGCCCAAAGTGTTTGACGACGCAAGAACGCTGTAAGTACTCTGTGGTTGCTCCATAGCATAAATGCAGTAGGTGCAAATCTCTTCAGGGGTAAGGTATGAAGAATAAAATATATAACATTCTGTACTCTTCTGAGAGAAAAATATGTTGAAGTAAAACCTAGAGGATATGATTTTTATGTACTGGTAATTTCTGTCTTTTGAAGGCCGAATTGAAATTTAAAATTTTCAATGCCAGGTACTGCATTTCTTGGATATTTCATTGACGTTGTTTGCCACGATAATTAATATCTCCATTTGTAACATCTGCATCTTGAATTTCTCTGGAGGTTTGAACAGATTTTAACCCTTGCTTCATTTAATGTTGGTCATGTCATAGCGGCTCCTGGATCTTTCTTCGCAAATCTTGCTCCTAAAACAAGGTCCTGTCATGCGTTCTCGGCTTCTGTAAATGGAGGCGGTGAAATTATGATAATTTTTCACCATGGTCAACCTGAAAAACCCACAAACATATTAAATAAAACCTGGCACACTAGTGGTGAATGCTACTGTGATCATGGAACAGTGGTATAAGCTGGGAGAAATGATGAAAAGACGCAGGGGGATGAACAATGTGGATAAATAATGGAGGAGCGAAGGGTGGAAATGAAAAATACAGTGGGGCGACGATGAATGAGCGAGGTGGAGACGCACAACATATACACGTACACGATGTATGGGAATGGTGGAGATGGACGTGATTGACACGTGGGCGTACAAGAGACCATACGGAAGGGGTGACGTGGAGGTGGACTCGGTCAACCAACGGGGTGTGCGAACAATCCTGGGCCATACGATCAAAAACGGGATCAACGGTTAATATTGTGTCAGGCGGTGGTGAGATGGTGGGCCACGGGCGATGTAGACGTGAGTTAAAAGCTGCACAACTTTGGAGAATGATCGTCGTTGGATTGAGCACCCAAGATCAGACGGTCCACATAAATTTCGCTGCACGTCTTGAGTCAGACGATAATGCGCGATGAGGAGCAGTTTTGACACCGTACTCAGGGACGCGTGGCAGGCGCCCAATGGAATCGCTGGGATTTTGAGAATACCGCCTGCTGCTGAAAAGCTGTGCAATGAAAAAAAGCCTGGTTTTAGGGGTAAGACACGGCGGGGACCACCAGATAGAGACAAGCTGCGGGCCGTTGATCTGTGGCTTGATCGGACGATGCACAATGCACCCGATGGCCGTGTATGGTAAGTGATTTTTGGTTTAGCACAGGGTTACGCACCCAGGTCACGTGAAGGACTCGCTGCAGGGGGCTAAGCCTAAGAGGGCTTCGGATTCAAACTCTTTCAATAGCGATCCTTTCGGCCTTCGATTACGAAATCTAGGTGCGGAGGAGAGCAACGATAAGTGAAAACGTGTCTCTTAGGCCACGGTAGGAAATTTGAAAGGTTTTAGGAGGGGCTAATGGCCAAAAATTTAGATGAAGGGGTTAACATGTACAACATCGGCTCCATCTGGGGACAGCGCGTTCATACTTGGACACGTCGAGAACCTGCAGACCATTTGTTTATCTCTCTGTTAACTATGCTATGCAGCCTTGCTGCATTTCTATTCACAATTCATTAGCACACATCCCTTATTGAAAAAATAACTAAAACCAAAACCTATATACGATTATGGTACAATAGGCATTCCCTGCCTGAATCAGAATTGGAAATAGGGTTTCAAAAATTGGCCGTTTACAAGGGCATCCGACACGTCGCCCTATAAATTCTCCAATATAAATGTGTTATTACCTCCCTGTTCCACAATTTTAAATGGACCGAACCAGAGGGGGTTGAATTTGCCGTGCTTTCCTTTTTCAACCCTCCGTACATCCCACCTGAGCACCAGATCACCAATCTGCAGCTTTCTGTCTTTAGCATACTGATCAAATATGTTTTTCATTATTTCCTGATATTCAGCTAATCTCTGGTTCACCTGGTCTCGTGTCTCCTCTAACTCCACCAACTGATTAATTCTCCTGACCATACCATCTGGTTCTTCCTGACTTTCCTATATGAAATGTGCCACTGGTAAGGCCAGTTGCACAGGAAACATTGCTGCTCGTTCGTATACCAACTCATATGGGGATTTCACAGTTGCTCGCTTACAATTAATTCTATTAGCCCATAGAGAAAATTTCAATTGGGAATCCCAATTCTTCTAATTTTCATTGATTGTTTTCTTCAAGGCCCTCACTAGGGTTTTGTTGGAAGATTCTGCCAAGCTGTTTCCATGTGGATAGTAAGCTGTGGAGTGCTTCAATATGATGTTATACTGCCGACAGAAATTTACAAATTTTGCAGATTTGAAGGCCTGTGCATTATCAGTCACTATTTTAGCAAGACAACCAAACCTGGATATGATGTTCTCTTCCATGAATTTTATGATGATAGTGTCAGTAGTGTTCCTTGCAGGTATGGCTTCCACCCATTTTGTAAAGTAATCTATGGCTGTTAATATCCATTTATGTTGCCCACTTGATGGGGGATGTATTTCTCCAATCAAATCTATTCCCCATTGTTGAAATGGCTCATTCACATGAACATGAATCAAGGGCAGAGCTGCTAACTTCTATTTCTCAACAAATTTCTGACACTTATCACACGCTCTAACCCAAGCAAAAACATCTCCAAATAATTTTGGCCAGTAGAAACCAGCCTTCAGGATTTTATGAGCTGTGGCCCTCCAGCTCCAATGGCCTCCACAAATTCCCTCATGAAATTCGACCATTATACTTTCCACTTCATCCTCTGTGAGGCACAGGAGTAGAATGCCTCAAGGATCTCTCCAATATAATTGGCCATTAGCAACCATGTACTTTTGTGATTTCAATCTCAAAGCCCTGTATTTTGCTTTATCATAGCTAGGTGGACAGCTGAGTGTCAGAAGGTATTCAACTATTTCTTTGTACCATGGACTAGTGAGATACTTCATGTGTACTTTCTGAGTAGCCATCTCGAGTCCTTGCTACTCTTTCTCGTCCTCGGACTCTCCATTAGAAACCATAGACAAGTTTATGCCCAGAGCCTGGTGGTTTTATTCTGACAAGATCCTTGCTAGTCCCTGTCCTTTTATCATCTTGGTGGGGTGAATGTCCAAATCATACTCCTGTATTTTTGCAATCCATCTCCCTCTTTTGCCTTCACTGTCTCCCTGAACAAGGATATCCTTTACAGCTGCAATAGGGACAAATGCAGTGATGTGAGACTGCAAAACATATGTTCTAAATGCTTTGAGGGATTTTACTAGGGCATATGCCTATTTTTCTAATATGTTATATTTCAATTCTGCATCATGGAGCACTTGACTGAAAAAGGAAATAGGCCGCTCATATCCATCTTCGTTTTTCTGCAACAAAACTCCGGCCACTGTATGGGGTGAAGTAAATGAAAAGATCATAAATGGTTTTGTATAATCAGGTCCAGCCATCACAGGGGCTTCAGAAAATGCAACTTTAATTCTAGAAAAGGCCTCCCGTGATTCTTGTGAACATTTCACCTCATTGTTCTTTTTCAGCATATCAGTTATATGCCTAACTATCTCAGCATAGTTAGGGATGAATCTTCTCAGAAAATTTATTCGGCCTAAAAATACTTGCACTTCTTTCTTGTTCCTGGGGAAAGGGATATTATTTATAACCTCTACTCTTTTGGGATCTATCCTTACCCCATCCTTAGTCACAGTATGCCCCAAAATTTTTCCTTCCTCTAATGCAAATAAAGACTTTTGTGGATTAAGAGAAAGACCATACCTTCTGCATTTTTCAAAATTTCTGCGTAAATGCTCAATGTGCTCAGCATCATCTTTTGAAAACACCATGATATCATCAAGGTATACCACCAGGAATTTATCCTTCTCACCGAAAAAAGAAATGTCCATTGCCCTCCGAAATGTGGCTCCTGCATTAATCAATCCAAAAGGCATCCTGGCATACATGAATGTTCCCCATGGTGTGGTGAAAGCAGTCTTCTTTTGATCTTCTGGAAACACGGCTACCTGATTATAACTAGAAAAACCATCCATCATTGACATTCTAGAGGCTCCCACTGCTTTCTGCAGGATGTGGTCCATCTTAGGCAGTGGGTAATTATCTTTTAAAGATGCTCTGTTTAAATTCCTGAAATCTACACACAGCCTTATTTCTCCATTCTTCTTTTGAACAGGGACCAAATTAGCAACCCATTCAGAGTACCTTAATGGCACTATTATTTTGGCCTTTAGCAGCTTCTTGATTTCTTTTTCAATGGAGGGAAGGAACAGGGGATTTATCTGTCTAAGCTTCTGCTTATAAGGTTTTGCATCTTCCCTCAAAGGAATTTTGTGCTGCATTATACTAACCTCAAAAGTTTTAAGGTCCTGATAGGACCATGCAAATACATCTTTAAAAGATTGAAACAATTTTAGGTACCTTTCTTTATATTCCTCTGGGACCTTCTTAGATAGCTTTACAATTTTGGGCTCAACATTAGTACCCAGATTCAGATCTTCTACCTGATTTTCTTCTACTACTTTATTCTGCTGCAAAGGGACATCATTCTTGTCAAATAATCTTTCTAGAGGCACCAGCCCTCTAGGTATCATATTTCCCTTCAATTGCAACACTTTACTTCCTGCCATTTTCTCTTCCCACTTATTTCCTGAGACATTCTCAGCCTCATCTTTTCACAATCATCAATCTCCATATTGGAGAATTCTCCCACTGTCTCCAGGAATTTCTTCATCTGTTCATCATCTTCAAATACCTGCCAGTGCTTAATATTATCTGGGATGGATGGCCTATAACGTACCTTGATTTCATACCTCAAGAGAGGGTTCTACGGAGGATGAAAAGTACTGGCATATACAGCAAGGGAATCTGCCATTCTGTTATGCTCCCGGGGCATGAACTGGATATTGAATGCTGAGAAGAAATTATCTACCATGTCCCATACTTAATTTCTATAAGCTCTCAACCGTGGGTGTTTGGTTTGAAACTGATTTCTGACCTGTCTGACCACCAGCTCAGAGTCTCCCAGGACCTTTAAACATTGTATGCCCATGCTCCTAGCTGTTTTCAATCCTAACAGCAGTGCCTCATATTCAGCTACGTTATTAGTAGCTTCATATTCCAATTTAAAAGATAGTGGCACCCATTTTCCTGTGGGGGAGATTAATAATACTCCTGCCCCATTTCCTTCTCTTGAATTTGCTCCATCGAAATATAGAGTCCATACTCCTGCTTCACGGTTTTCTAAAGGCTGCTCAGTCTTGAGTTGGCAGAAGGAAGGTTCATGAACAAAATTTTTATCTTCTTCAAACATAAGACATGAAAAATATCCTTCTTTGCTATAGACTGGTGAGTTTTCTGAGCTATCAGCCTTTGTTACCATCTTGAAAAATCTGGTTTCTCTGTATAACCTCCTCTCTTGGCCACCAAAAATTGGAATAGTGGCATATGTTAAGTCTAGTTTAAGTGACCCACCAATTTTTGTTCCCCAGGACCTTGACAACAGCATGCCAAAGCGAGTTGGGATGTCAGCTACCACAATGTCCATCACTACACTTTTTGCTGGAATTTGGGCCAGATTGACCACTAGATCCTTAATCATCCCCAAGCATTTAACTCTTTTGGAATCAAATGAATATAGGTCTTTATATGGACGTGTGATTTTTAGACCTAGTTGCTCCATGACTGACAAAGGCATAAGATTATGGGAAGCCCCAGAATCTAACATACAATTGTGTAACATCAGGTCATGAATAACTAGAGACACATAGAAAGGAGGAGTAGAGGGGTCTATCTCCTCGACATGTGGGCCAAAAACTACCATGGGTCTTTCTTCTTGAAGATTAAGACTGTCTGGAATTATTGGTGCTTCAGGAGGAAGTAATAAAGAAGTAACTTGAGATTGATATACAGGTTTTTTTAACAGTTCAGTCAAAGGGAATGGGATTTTGACTTTCTCAAGTTCTTTTTGCAAATTGAAAGCAGGAGGGAGATTTTCTATTACAACTTCTTTTGACTCTTTATTTTCAGCTGAAGGTTTAACTTCTTTTGATACAGACTCAGCATTAGGAGGGGTGACTGCTTTTGAAGAAGAAGGAATTTGATCAACAGACTGCAAAGGTTTGTTCAGAGGACTCTTACCTTTATCTGTGACTTTCTTCGTTGTTGACTCCTTTTGGGTAGGTGCTTCCTTCTGGGGAGGCTCTTCTTCATGTTCTTAAGACCGGATCCTCTTTCTTGAAGATATGAGATCATATTTTCTGTTAAAATGTGCTTGCATGAAATCATTAAACTGTTTGCAGTAGTGATCGATTTCTGCATCTTCTGTGTTTCTGATCTCTTCTTCTTCTTCTTGCAATGGGCATTCTATTTCATCATTGTTTGAAAATGCAAGATTTGCATCTTGCAGCTCATAGGCAGCATCATCAGTGGAGTCATCAACTGGACCTTCCAGGTACAATGGGTGTGGTATCTGATCCTGTTGCTCCTTTGCTTCCCTTGGCAATAGTTGCAGGGGTGGCTTTCTATACTGAGGATTGTAACCTCTGTTTGGAGCATTATAAAAATTCTTGGGGGCTGCATTCTTGGCCTCCAGTTCTAGCTTGACCATCTTTTTTATCATCTTGCTTATTTCCTCCATTTTATCTGAATCTTTGTCCTGGTTGGAAGTAGATACTTCCTCTTTGCCTCTTCTTTTGGTATCATGTTCAGCTTTTCCTTTTAATTTTCCAGTGGAGGCAAAGTTTGCTTCCAATTCAAGTGCATCTACCTGAGCATCATCTAGGGTGGCAGGCTTTCTTTCCCTAAGGGAGAAACCAAAATCTGAGTCAAAAGATGCTATGAAAACAACTTTAGCAGCATTCTGATGAGGCTTCATATCTGCAGGGAGGTTTAGATATAACTTATTGAATCTCTTAATAAACTCTGACACCCCTTCATTATGTTTCTTCTTGAGTGTATTGAATTCAGTGAGACACTGTCCATGATCTTTCTTTTCTCCCCATTTTCTGAGAAAAGTATTTTCCATATCATCCCAGGTGATTACCGAACGGTTCCCCAATGTCTTGAACCAATTTCTGGCTTCACCGTCCAGAGATTGCACAAACAATCTTAAGACTACATCTAAATGTTCAACATTAAATTTTTCTGCAAAAGAATAGAAGGTCTCAAGGTGTTTCTGAGCATCAATTTCATTTTCTCCAGTGAATCTGGGCAATACCTTCAAGTAATCCTAGGGCATATCATTCAGCACTTGAGGTAATGCCAGAGGAGCATATTTATTCAGCAAGAAGGCAGGAACATTTTCCATTGGAGGAGGTGGGGGTTGTGCAACAATTTGGTGTACAAATGAAGGAAGAGGAGTAGGAGGGAGTGGAGTATGAATAAAAATGGGGATATACTGTACAACAGCCTGAGGCGTAGATGGGAACAATTCACGCTTAACAGGGGCTACTTCTGTAACTTCTTTAACTTCTTCAGCCTCAGGGGTTGGACAAAATTTCTCTTTGGTTCTAGCACTTCCCCTGGGTGGGCTATCTGAGTAGTATTCAGGATTTTCCTCACTGGAGTCGGGATTTCCTACTGGAATTTCTTGAGAAGAGGAAAATGGACAATATTCTTCGAAAAACTCGAGGGATTTCAGCACGGGCTGATTTCCTCTCTTTTCAACTTCTTCTGTGTATAATCTTCTCAGGATTAGACACAGAGGGTATCTTCGATTTGGACGTATCTGACCTTAAATGTGGGTTTCGAGGAGCCAGGACTAGAAATAGATTTATCAAATGAATAACAGTGTGGAGTCGCCAAGGTGAGAGATATGCAACTCTTCAAATCTCTATGCTCACCTGATTAGAGAGTGAATAAATATTGTCGAGGCCCAGGGAAACTGATATTCTTAAATTCGATCCCCAGCAACGGCGCCAGAAAGATGTTGTCGACAATTTTTGTCTATCCTAGAGACAGTCTAGAGTTGCCATAGACCAGTGCCTAGGACATCTTAGCATAGCAGGAGGCATATAATAAAACTGGGTTGTCAATCCAAAGGCTCTCCTACTATCTCTTGTTAAACAAGGAAATTGATTTGAAATGGGACCAGCAATCACAAAAACTATCACAGGGAAAGTAATGTTGCAGAGGCACAATGCAAAGCTCCAATATTAAAGCATCAGACAGTTAAGAGACAATTTATTGTAAAGAGGGCCGATTCAAATAATATGTCACAGAAATCAAATATCAGAAAGTGCATGGAGGGAAAGAAGCACAAGGGGATATTAGTTAAATTTGGTCTGATACCTAGATACACAACAGAACCACATATAGGCTTATTATTCTAAGAATCCATACATGACAATGGCATTTTAAAAGCACCCTCCAAAAGCAACTAATATAGCAGAAAGATGAATGAAATGAACATGAAACAGTATATCATGCCTGAGCCATATTTAAAGCACTTGACTGATTTAAGTATGGGCATCAACTAGGATGAATCCTTACCTAAAGCCAGTGAGCCACTCGCATTCCAGTAACATGATACAAGAAGATGTATGAAATGAAATATTATATTAAACACATAAGAGAAGTTTACATACTGTGAGATATCAAAGACCAGAATCCTCTAAACAAACAGAACTCCTCCTCACTGAGACCCTACGGGCTCTGAGCCTCAATACAAGAACTTTACAAAATGCATACAAAAATGCCTTTCACAGCACAATTTTCTGATAAAATTCTGGAACCCTTACAATGTTTTTCTTCTCCCCTTTTATAGAGGAAGGAGGAGAGAAAACTCATAAAAGAAGTAGGTGAAACAATTAACTATTTCATTGAAACAAAATGGTGAGGAAATGCCCGCCCAAAGTGTTTGAAGGTGCAAGAACGCTGTAAGTACTATGTGGTTGCTCCATAGCATAAATGCAGTAGGTGAAAATCTCTTCAGGGGTAAGGTATGAAGAATAAAATATATAACATTCTGTACTCTTCTGAGAGAAAAATCTGTTGAAGTAAAACCTGGAGGATATGATTTTTATGTACTGGTACTTTCTGTCTTCTGAAGGCCGAATTGAAATTTAAAATTTTCAATGCCAGGTACTGCATTTCTTGGATCTTTCATTGACTTTGTTTTCCACGATAATTAATATCTCCATCTGTAACATCTGCATCTTGAATTTCTCTGCAGGTTTCGATAGATTTTAACCCTTGCTTCATTTAATGTTGGTCATGTCATAGCGGCTCCCGGATCTTTCTTTGCAAATCTTGCTCCTGAAACAAGGTCCTGTCATGCGTTCTCGGCTTCTGTAAATGGAGGCGGTGAAATTATCATAATTTTTCACCATGTTCAACTTGAAAAACCCACAAACATATTAAATAAAACCTGGCACACTAGTGGTGAATGCTACTGTGATCATGGAACGGTGGTATATGCTGGGAGAAATGATGAAAAGACACAAGGGGATGAACAATGTGGATAAATAATGGAGGAGCGAAGGGTGGAAATGAAAAATGTAGTGGGGCGATGATGAATGAGCGAGGTGGAGACGCACAACATAGACACGTACACGATGTATGGGAATGGTGGAGATGGACGGGAATGACACGTGGGCGTACGAGAGACCATACGGAAGGGGTGACGTGGAGGTGGAACCGGTCAACCAACGGGGTGTGCGAACAATCCTGGGCCATACGATAAAAAACGAGATCAACAGTTAATATTGTGTTAGGTGGTGGTGAGATGGTGGGCCACGGGCGATGTAGACGTGAGTTAAACGCTGCACAACTTTGGAGAAAGATCGTTGTTGGATTGAGCGCCCAAGATCGGACGGTCCACATAAATTTCACTGCACGTCTTGAGTCGGATGATAATGCGCGATGAGGAGCGGTTTTGACACCGTAATCAGGGACGCGTGGCGGGCGCCCAATGGAATCGTTGGGATTTTGAGAATACCACCTGCTGCTGAAAAGTTGTGCGATGAAAACAAGCCTGGTTTTAGGGGTAAGGCGTGGCGGGGACCACCAGATAGGGACAAGCTGCGGGCCGTTGATCTGTGGCTTGATCGGATGGTGCACAATGCACTCGATGGTCGTGTATGGTAAGCGCTTTTTGGTTTGGCACAGGGTTACGTGTCCGGGTCACGTGAAGGACTGGCTGCAGGGGGCTAAGCGTAAGAGGGCTTCGGATTCAAACTCTTTCAATAGCGAGCCTTTCGGCCTTCGATTACGAAATCTGGGTGCAGAGGAGGGCAACGATAAGTGAAAACGGGTCTCTTAGGCCACAGTAGGAAATTTGAAAGGTTTCAGGAGGGGCTAATGGCCAAAAATTTAGATGAAGGGGTTAACATGTACAACAACTCCTACAAGTGTGTTTATGAATTTATTTGAATCACCTAAAATCGATTTTTTCCAGAAATAAATTAGTTGAGCAAGAACTATTTCAGTGTTAGAATTTGATGTGAAAGACTACCATGGAATAAATTCATGATGAAGGGTCAAGAGTTCTAAAGTTTGCTACAATACGTATAAATAAGAGATGTATTGATTGGTTGATAATTCATTTCAAACCTCCAAAAATTATGTTATTTATTGATGGCTTCCAAAATTATATACATGCAAGAAAAGGTGTTGTAATGTCCTAATTGATAAATGCATACAATTAATCTAAGATCCAATAGGTATGTGATCGTCTTTAGCATGTTTATCGACGGTGAAGTATGTTGGAAATTTATTTTGAGTAGGGGTTTCAAAAAATTCATTTTCATCAAGAATCACATTAAATTATTTAATGGTGAAATCTCTGGACCATTTAAGCCCTAAATTTTGTTATATGAAAATATATTGCTTCTGACTATCTTTGTGATTTGAAGGTTGTTTAAGTGTGTGTTATAAGGCATAAACTTTGATTGAACTTGTGTAACATCTCTATGAAGTTTTTGAACAAGGAAGACTTAGGGAATATCATTTAGGTGAAGGATTGGTGACACACTATGATTACAATAACAAAATTTGACTCAATACTATTGTTGGGACTTATAAGTATTGTTGATACTACTATTTGAAGGTTAAGAGCATGCCAAGCATATGGTGAGATTGAAACTGAGTACTAGAGTTTAAAAACCAGTTGATGATAATATGATATTTGGTTAGATTTAATTCTGACAACTGAACAAGGATGAATATTGATTGGTTAGAGAATTTTTTTTTCCAAGGTTTGACTTCATCAAGAGTTGATGTAATTCTGGAAGTGCATGTTGATATACTATTTTTGGGACCATATTAGCCTTTAGGATTTGCATTGTATTTTGATGATAGGGTGGATGTGTATTTATCAACGAGGACCAAATTTACTGTGTTTTAGACTTGGTGGAGGTTATGAAGCGAGGAATCATATTTGAGCAGGTTGATATATTGTTGGAATGAAAATTATGTTGCTAGAGTTTCACAATTTGACCTTATGCTAGTATTGTAGAGACACAATAGAAAATTATGTGATTGAAAAAAAGATGCATTTTATTGATGAAAGGTATAGTCATAAGGTAAGGGTTTGAGGAATAATATCATGGTTGAAATAGGTCCATATTGATACCCTTTAATAGTAAAATGATCATGGTTGATTAAAGAGTTATAGCAATGAGAGATTTGTAGACAATTATGTAGTGGGAAGATTTGTTATTGACCAGAGATGAGCAACGAACTGATAGAGTTTGATGGTATCTAGAATTTAAAAATATTAGGTTTTGATGCACATATTAGGTAGAGGCATGTTGGTTTGAAATACATTGTTTTAAAGTTTCCTCTATTACAATTTATTTTTTATTGATATCAAGCACAGGTGGATCCAATTTGAAAATTGTGAAACATGGTCCGTTGGCTAATTAGGGTGGCAGTGTGGTGTTAGGGTAGGTTGTAGCTTTCATAGGGTTTTGGAGCATCCTTCGAGTTGCAATTGGTAAATATGGTGTTGGAGCATCTTTTAGTTTCGAGATTATAAACTAGGGCTTTGGAGTGTCATTCTAGTTGTAGCTGGTAACATACGACATTGGAGCATCCTTCAGGTTCGAGGCTATAAACTAGGGGGTTGGGGCCTCCCTCAGTTGGAGTTGAAACTTTGATGTACCTTTTATTGAAGACAAAATATTAAGAAACATTCAATGGTTTTTCTCCTAGAAGGTTTTGCACCTAAAAATATGTTGTTTTTTGTCTTAATATTTGTGCAATGTTCAATGATTTTGTTTACTGATATGATGTTGTTTATTCTTATCTGATGATAATGATAACTTATTCTTTGTGTAGTTAAAATCATATTATTTTAATCAAATCACTAATTCACCCCTCTCACTAATTCCAACAAAATTTAAAAGTCAAATATCATTATAAAAATGCTAGCTCTAAAAACAACTCATATATACCTAAAATTGATTAGTTCAACACCATTAACTTTGATCTCACTACTCTACCCTATTATTCAACAATACAATAAAATAGAATTAACAATCCACTTGTAAGTTTTTTTTTTTTTTTTTTTAATTCAATTACAAACACAAATCATCAAAAATTTCGACTAAAATCTACCTTTCTCAAACATATACTAGCTTAAGAGATCAATCAAAGCAATGAATAACACATATTATTTATACATTTATGAAATTAAAAACCTAATAGCCTTAATCGTCAATAAATGCATACGCAAAAAACATTAACATAACCTATAAGTTTAATATTAAAAAATAGATATAATATGAAATTACATATGGTATTTTTCTAAAATTCATTGTTGAATGTATCATAAATAACCTCTCTAGCCTTGTGGCTCAAACTATGAGATGTTCGGAAAAATAATATGAATCTTGGCACTACAATTGAAAAGGATTATTACTTACTAAACTTGGTTTTATCATGATGCATTAATTAAGCTTTCTCCATTATGAAATCATAGAGACCATGTATAATGAAAGTAAGTGTATTAATTATGTAATTAATTTTATGTGTAAAATTATGTGATAATTGTAATAAAATTTTAAATATATTATAATTATCATATTTATATAAATTAGATAGTTCGTAAAAATTAATAAGTATAAAAAATAATTAGCTCATCATACATCTCACATTGTCTAGATTAAATAAAGCATAAAAGTGAACTAATTTTATTATTGTTATTAATTATAAAAAAATTAATGAGAAAACCATTAGTACCATTTAGGGGATCATAAAATTTGTTTCATCCAAAGCTACTTTTAGGGACATTGTCGAGGAAAGATGATCCCTTTTCAATTCCATTTCTAAGAGGCGGGAGAAAACAAACTTTGATAAAATTCTGCACATAGAAAGTTTCTTCCCTTCATTTATTGACGGGGATGACAATGAGGATCTGATGAGAGAACTTTCCAATATGGACCTAGAAAGGGTGTGGCACAACTTCTAGAAAGACAAGAACCCTAGTCCTAATCGCCTCCCCGTCGAGTTCTATCAGGCATACTTTGAGTTCATTGACGATGATCTTCTAGAGGTTATTGAATACTCCACGATTGAAATTCACATTTTAACCTCTTTGATCAGAATTAGTATCAGGGCCTAAAATTAGCTAAATTTTCAAATTGCTCAAGATTGTTTCAGACCCGACTGATTAGATAGAGTTCATTGCCAAAATTCTGGCGCAACTCATTTCGTCAAAATCCGAGTTCGTATGAGTGAGTTATGGTCTGTTGTTCACTTTCTGAAAAAAGTAAAAAATAGGCAAAACAGGGACAAGGATGATGTGGCAGCCCAATCAACAAAAAAGAATCTTCAAGAATATTCTTCAGATTTCTACCAATGAAGTTGTGTCAAGTGGCACTTTCAAATTCGATAGTTTAGTCTATGTGGATGAAAATTTCCTAATGAATTTATGGTTTTTTTTTAAATTATTTATGTATGATTATATATATATATATATATATATATTAAACACATATTATATATATTATGTAATATAATATATATATTGTAATTAAATTATAGATTAAAACCATAAATCCAAAGGTCCACATATCTAAATTCAAATAGTGCCAAAGTTCTGATGAAATGGCTCTAATGGTTCAAATTTAATACAAAGTCCACGTAAATAATATTTGTTGGATGTATTAACAAAGCCTAGGTCTATTTATTAAATGCGCAAAAGGTATCTAAATTCAAATAGTGCCAAAGGTCTTATGAAATGGCTCTAATGGTTCAAATTTAATACAAAGTCCACGTAAATAATGTTTGTTGGATGTATTAACAAAGCGTAGGTCTATTTATTAAATGCGCGAGCAGGGTCGAGTCTTGAACCGACGACCTCCTCCCCACAACACCTGAAATTCCACCATTATGCCATGTAGCACGCTTTAAATAGAAAGCAAACGCACCATATTTTGAATTTATCACGTCATTTAACGGAGGTTTGGAGGGGGCTAGCCCCCTTCCATGAAACCGTTCGCCGAAGACCAGGAGTTTCGAAAAATTGTATGTTGGGTTTGTTAAACGTGATTAAGAGCTTGTTTAATGTTTATAATCTAGGTTAATGTATTCTAATCTGAGTTTAACTATAAAAAACAACGCTTTGTGATAAGTACATATTAAAGTCCACTTATCAATAAGATAAGTGCGACTTATCCCTAAGATAATTAGGGATTAATCTGGTGGCAGAGATAGCAGTGACACCTTTTAAGATGGAACTTCCAAATTTAAAAACTTAACTCGAGTTTTCCCAAATTTAGAGGAGAAAATTGGGGAAAATTTGATTGTGCTCTCTTGAGCATCACTCAGCCAAATTTCGAAAATGAATAGTCAATTTTGACTCTATTGGACCTTTTGAAGCCAACGATGTAGCGTTTAGAAGCATTTGGAGAATCCTAGATGCCAAAATTCTACAGGAAAGTTTCATGGAGCCTAGGGCCACTAAGTGTTGGAGGCATAGCCAAAGGAGCCAGAGGCCACTCTGAGAGAATGAATAGTGCATTTTAGATGATTGACATGTTCTGGAAATAGTGATATAGGTTTTAGAATCAGATTAATACTTCTATAGGTGTTTTTTCCACGACATAGCTTAGGGAAGCTCAATGCCACCAACAGAAGAGATCATGCCCAAGGGAGCCATGGTCCATTTCCAGTGATTGAACAATCAATATAGGGGTATTTTGGCATTTTGATCCCATTGGAAAAGTCTTAAAAACCAATGGATTTTAGCATTATCTTGTAAAATAATGTGACTATTTTAATCCCATAGAGCCTAGTCCATTGATAGAGGCTCAAGGGGACGTAGTCCAAGTGTTGAGGGTGAACTCCTTTATTATTTTTATGTTGTAAATTGATGGTTATTTTTCTACAAATTATGTTTGTTTTTCATGCCTTTAATAAACTTAAATAATTATTAAATTTCTCACACATAAAGCACTTAAAAAACACATAAACTTAATACAAGAATTTGTTACATATTTGGATGTATGTGGATGATCCTTAAGTTGTTTAAATGGAATAGAAGGTGTTTGCACAACAAAACAAATCAGCCACCTATTTCAGATCAAGTTGGTATAAGAGCTTAGATTAGCTCATTGTAGCCAAGGATAACTAGGGTTAGCTATTGGTTGTTGAATTGTGCATGGAGAATTTAACAGTTTCAAAGTTTATGTGTGGAACAAAAGTTGGATTAAGAGCTTGCTACCTTTCATGTCGACTTGTGTTGTTGATGTTGCATGTTGTTTTTCGACTATGTTTTTATTATTATGTTGATCGACTTATGTTTTAGTTGATGGTATTGTCGATTTTGATTCAATAATGGGTACACTAATGTGAAAGAAAATCACCATGTACATTATGTTACAGGAGTTGATAGTCATTTCTTTAAAGGAGAAAAAAGAGGTGGTCATCATTTAAATGCTTGCATAATGTTTTCTTTTCAAGATTGATTGTGTGTTCTTGTGACAAGATGTCACAGGAAGTTTGAGGTCTATTTAGTGAGAAGTGGATGAGATATGAAGTTTTTTGCAGCCATTGCAGAACAAGCTTGTCTTTCGTGTTGAAGTCAAGAGTTCACTCATATTGCAAGCTTAATTTGGATAAGAGGATTTCCATGAACAAGCTTGTATGCATTTGTTGCAGGAGAGACTTGATTCTCAGTGGGAAGGCTAACATTTTTCCAAGCACATAGAGATTGATTTGGTATAGCAGGGTATGTATCAGAAACAGCCAGAGAGCAGTGGTTGAGAGACATAACCAGTTGCGATGCAAGACATGTCAATGTGATTTTAAAAGAAGACTTGTCAATTAAAATCAGCTGATATAACTTGAAAGAAGAAGAGTGTTGGAGCTCAAGAAGATAATTATCAACGTTTATGTGTCCAAAATCTCGTCAGTTGGAAGGAATGATCAAAATTTGGATCAGGGCCTAAAATTAGCTAAAAATTCAAAGTGCTCAAAATTGTTTCAGACTTGAACTACCTGATAGAGTTCATCACCAAGGTTCTCACGCAACTCATTTCATCAAAATCTGAGTTCATATGAGTGACTTATGGTTTGTTGTTCACTTTCCGAAACAGGTAAAAAATGGGTAGAACAAGGACAGGGATGATGTGGTAGCCCAGTTAGCAAAAATGAACCTTCAAGAATATTATTTAGATTTATTCCAATGAGGATGTGACAAGTGGCACTTTTAGATTCTCTAGTTTAGTCTATGTGGATGAAAATATCCTAATGGATCTAAGCTTGGAAATTGTGTTTTTTTAATTATTTATTTATGATTTAATATATATATATATTATAATTAAATTATGAATTAAAACCATAAATCCAAAGGTCCGCGTATCTAAATTCAAATAGTTCCAAAGGTCTTATAAAATGGCTCGAATGGTTCAAATTTAATACAAATTCCACGTAACTAGTATTCGTTGGATGTATTAAAAAATCCCAGGTCTATTTATTAAATGTGAAAAAGGTATATAGGGAGCGGGGTCGGGTAACCCATGACCTTCACCCCACAACATTAGAGCTTCCACCATTATGCCACATAGCATGCTTTGAATTGGAAGCAAACATGCCATATTTTGAAGTTATCGCATCATTTAACGGAGGTCTAGAGGGGGCCAACCCCTTCCCATGAAACTGTTCACCGAAGACCAGGAGCTCTGACAAATTGTACGACGAGTTTGTTAAATGTGATTAAGATCTTGTTTAATGTTTATAATCTGGGTTAATGTAATCTAATCTGAGTTTAATTGTAAAAAATAATGTTTTTTGCTAAGTACGTACTAAAGTCCTCTTATCATTAATATAAGCGCGACTTATCCCTAATATAATCATGGATTAATCTGGTGGCAGAGATAGCGACAACGCCTTTTAAGGCGGAACTTCCAAATTTATAAAATTAAGTAGAGTTTTCCCAAAATTAGTGGAGAAAATTGCGGAAAATTTGATTGTGATCTATCTTGAGCATCACTCAGCCAAATTTCAAAAATGAATAGTGAATATAGATTGAATTTCACCTTCTGAAGCCAATGTTGTGGCTTTCAGAAGAATTTGGAGATTTCTAGATGCAAAAATTCTATAGGAAAGTTTCATGGAGGCAAGGGCCACCAGGTATTGGACGCATAGCCAAAGGAGCCAGAGGCCACTCTGAGAGAATGAATAGTGCATTTTAGACGATTGAAATGTTCTAGAAATAGTGAGATAGGTTTCAGGATCAGATGAATACTTCTACAGATGTTTTTTCCACGGGATAGCTTAGGGAATCTCAAGGCCACAAATAGAGAGATCATGCCCAAGGGAGAAATGGTCTATTTCCAGTGATTGGACAATCAATATAAGGATATTTTAGAATTCTAAGCCCATTAGTACATTCTGAAAAACCAACGGAGTTGAGCATTAGCTTGTAAAATAATTTGACCATTTTAATCCCAGAGAGCCTAGTCCATTGATGGAGGTTCAAGGAGATGTAGCCCAAGTGTTGAGGGTGAAATCCTTTATTATTTTTCTGTTGTGAGTTGTCGGTTATTTTTCTACAAATTATGTTTCTTGTTCATGCTTTTAATTAGCTTAAATAATTTTTAAATTTCTCACACATAAAGCACTTAAAAAGCGCATAAAATTGATACAAGAATTTTGTTACATAATTGGATGTATGAGCATGATCCTTAAGTTGTTTAAATGGAATAGAAGGTGCTTACACAGCAAACCAAGTCAGCCATCTATTTCAGATCAAGTTAGTATCAGAGCTTAGATTAGCTGATTGTAGCCAAGGATAGATAGGGTTAGCTATTGGTTGTTGAATTTTCTAAGGATAATTTAACAGTTTGAAAGTTTATGTGTGTAAGAGAAGTTACATTAAGAGCTTGGTTCTCAAAACACAATAAACAAGTTTATGAAGCTTTGTGAATTGTTTGTGAAGCTCTTTAATTCATTACATTGTGATGGCAACTTCATTAAGTGGCGATTCTAAACCATCCTACTTTGCAAGACTCTTTGATAAAGAGATGCTGCACGACATATACATCATGAAATATATGGTGCAAAAGTTGTATGAAGATGTAAGGGAGAAAACTAAGCTTCAAGAGAAGTTGGTTGCCATGAAGAAAGAGAAGCAATAACTTCTTCAAAAGATGCATGAGATGGAGACTCAGCTCCATGATTCCAAAGAATCCTTAGCCAAGCATGTGCTTGAAGAAGAGGTAAATAATTCAAGTTTGTCTTCAATTTCCTCTCAAGATAAATGTGTAGGTTCTTTTGAAAAACACACTAGAGGAATATGGTCCAAAATGATGATGAAAATGGGCTATGAAGGTAAAGGATTAGGCAAAGATGCACAAGGTATAGTTGAGCCAATTATCATTATGGAAAGGCCTAAGTATTTGGGTCTTGGATATGGACAACTTTATGGCGAAAGCTCTAAAGCCATGAAGGCACTTGAAACAGTTCCAAGAAGGAATTTTTTTGTAGGTTAAAACCCTCAAACACGTAAATTTTGTAATCAAGATGATTGCAATTGTTTGAAACCCATGTTGTAGCAAGATGCTTTTAGACATGCATCTTATGGTGACCAAGAGAGTGGTGACATCTCTAAGTACACGAACATTATTGTTGGTCTTCAAAAGAGAGTTGGAACCTCTTCAAGTGCATCTCTTCAAGAAGGTAATAAAGATGAACATTCAAAGAAACATTCAAGGTATAATTCTTCCTGTAATAATGTTGTTTATGATTATGTCAAGTATGAAAAATCTGCATGAATTAATGGGAGAAATTTTTTTTGTTCATATTGTGGTTTGCATAACCATCAAGTTTCAAGATGCTTGAATAGGAGAAAAAGATTGACGAGAATGGAACAGGAGATTCCATCATCAACGTGAGTCAAGATGATTCATAAGAAGAGGATGTTAAGTAGGAAAAATCGCTATTGAAGTGGATTGGTAATAAATGGCTCGATTTCTTGACCAAGTAAGGCATGCATTTCCTTTGTACATAGATGCAAATTTCACCCTTATGTATGCATGAATTTATGTTGAAAGTATGACAAGTTGCAATAGACTATCACAACTTGCATGATGCAATATTGCATGTGAATGTTGTTCCTTTGAAGTCATTTCTATTTGTTGCAAAATTTTGCCAAGAGGGTGTAAAAGATGGGTATGTCACTCATTTATGTTGCAACAATTTATCATTAAGTTCATCTCTTATTAATACCCATATGATTTGGGTTTTTTTGCACTTGTTTGTACTTGAAAGAGAGAGTTAAAAAGTGTACACATACATGAGATTTTGTATATGTAAATAGATAACTTCTGATAGGTTCATTGTAAATAGATACATGCATGAGTGTTGTCAATATGTATCATGGAATGTCGACTTGTGTCGATTATGTCACACACATTTCATATCGATTTATGTTGATTTAGTTGTACCTTTCATGTCCACTTGTGTTTTTGATGTCGCGTGTTGCTTTTCGACTATGTTTGTCAACTATGTTGATTGACTTATGTTTTAGTCAATGGTGTTTTCGATTGTGAGTCGATAATGGGTACACCAATGTGATAGAAAATCGCCATGTACATGATGTTACAAGAGGTGACAGTGATTGCTTTGAAGGAGAAAAAAGGAGGTGGTCGTCATTTCAATTCTTGCATAATGTTTTCTTTTCAAGATTGATTGTGTGTGCTTGTGACAGGATGTCACAGGAAGTTTGTGGTCCATTTAGTGAGAAGTGGACAAGAGGTAAATTGTTTTGTAGCCATTGCAGAACAAGCTGGTCTTTTGTGTTGAAGCCAAGAGTTCACTCATATTGCAAGCTTAATTTGGATAAGAGGATCTCCAAGAAGAAGCTTGTATGAATTTGTTGCAAGAGGGACCTGATTCTCAGTGGGAAGGATAAAATATTTCCAAGAACATATACAATGCCTTTTAAGGTGGAACTTCCAAATTTAGAAGATTAAGTAGAGTTTTCCCAAATTTAGTGGAGAAAATTGGGGAAAATTTGATTGTGATCTATCTTTAGCATCACTCAGCCAAATTTCAAAAATGAATAGTGAATATTGATTTAATTTCACCTTTTTAAGCCAATGGTGTGGCTTTTAGAATAATTTGAAGATTTCTAGATGCAAAAATTCTACAGGGAAGTTTTATGGAGGCAAGGGCCACCAGGTGTTGGATGCATAGCCAGAGGAGCCAGAGGTCATTATGAGAGAATTAATAGTGCATTTTGGATGATTGAAATGTTCTAGAAATACTGAGATAGGTTTCAGGATTAGATGAATACTTCTACAGATGTTTTTGCCATAGGATAGCTTAGGGAAGCTTAAGGCCACCAACAGAAGAGATCATGCCCAAGGGAGAAATGGTCTATTTCCAGTGATTGAACAATCAATATAGGGATATTTGAGAATTCTAAGCCCATTGGTACATTCTGAAAAACCAACGGAGTTGAGCATCAGCTTGTAAAATAATTTGACCATTTTAATTCTAGAGAGCCTAGTCCATTGATGGAGGTTTAAGGAGATGTAGCCCAAGTGTTGAGGGTGAAATCCTTTCTTATTCTTCTACAGAGTTGGCCTTGTTATTTTCTGATGAAAAGAGATCCGCATCAAAACCTTTTCATAAAAATTTTGATCTCTGGGGTCTGTAAGCAGGTGTCCACTGCTGAAGCGTTCTAAGCTTAAAACCTTTTAATTTTATTAACGCGGATCTTCATTAAAATTCGAGCCATCCCTTTAATCACTTAAAAACAGCGTTGGACGCCTTTTAAATAATCACTGCACAATTACAAAATATGTGCTAAGACCCCGTGGCCAAACATTATATAAATACATGGGAGTATTATATAAATTGTTCTGTCGTCCATATATACAGATCTCAAAACATATTACACCCGCCTCTGTGGATATCGGCGGGTTCGCCGATTCAACCAACTCCGATTTGATACATTCTCCGCTGCTCCGATCCAATTAGTCGGAAGTCGAAGATCGCAAAGATCATAACCGTTGGCAATCTTACCAATTTCGATGCGATTACCACCAGAAATCACCAATCGGTGTTTGTAATTCCGCTTCTGCATTTCGTCTCTCCGGAATTCCGATTGCGATCCAATCGGAATCGCTAATCGCCGAGTTATGTGTCACTTGATTATCGCCGATTCAACTCTCGGACCCGATTCACATTGAAACTGACTTATAATTAATCGCATCCATTTCTATTGTAATATGGATTGTCTCTTGGTTTCGATGCGATATTCTACTGTGGCAAGTCAACATTACCCAAACCACATTACACACACATAGTTATAATCGATCAACATATATAACAGTTACACGATAATTCAGATCGCCATTGATCCTATAAGTGATCGATGTCGATCAAAAAACTCGCACACAGAAATTAACTCATAATTTAAACTACAAAATCCATAGCTCGACACGCAGGAAATCAACAGAATATATTATTTTGATTATATACAAAAATCGCTTAAATCTAAGGCATTGCAGCCTTAGAACAAGCTCACTCTCGGTTACATCCTGCTCACACCATTCCTATCTACTATTCTCTAGATATATATCTCTCCCACGCTTTTGATCTCTGTCTCATTACATATATAAGGTTTGAAATAGCATGGATCACAACAGATCCGAAATCTCCGCCTACACGTAATTAACTATTCCAATGAATCCCTAAGATCTCGTAAGGATCTCGATTCATGCTCATCTCAATGTAAATTCATCGGAGGCGCCATTTTCCTGGCTTTTAAATCTTCTGAAATAATTTTCCTATTTTCTCTTCCTTCGATTCACTTCGAAGTTCCACGTCCTCTCCTTGCTTTTATTTGGATTCCTCCCTTGTCTTATAAAGCTGATGTCTCCTGCATTCCATTTTTTGCACTATTTTTTCGAAAAAAGTTTAATCGCCTAGAAGAATTGTTAAATTTTCAGCACATAAAGCACTGAAAAAGCATATAAACTTGATACAAGAATCTGTTGGAGCACTGGATGTAAGGAGTATGAATCCCAGCGGGAATGGAAGAGGTGCTTGGTAATGAGAATGCAGGTCACCATCTGCCTCAGATCCAGAATGCATTTTAGATTAGCTCATTGTAGCCAAATATAGCTAGGGTTAGCTATTGGTTGTTGAATTGGCAGGTATTCATCTAACACTGAAAGTTTATATAGAGAAGTTGATTAAGAGTTTGGCTCAAACACAATGGAAGAAGTTGTGAAGCTAGAATTGTTTCAGAAGCCTTTTATTCATTACAATTGTGATGGAAACTTCATTGTATGGGTGATTCGTGTCCATCCCACTTGCAAGACCTTTTGAGAAGATAGTCAGCATCATTACAGAAGATCACAGTATATATGAAAGATGTATGAAGATGTAAGGGAGAGCACTAAACTTCAAGAGCAATTGGTTTTTATGAAGAAAGAGAAGCAAGAACTTCTTCAAAAGATGCATGAGATGGAGATTCAACTCCATGATGCCAAAGAAGCCTTATCCAAGCATGTGCTTGAAGAAGAGGTAAATAATTCAAGTTTGTCTTCAATTTCCTCTCAAGATAAATGTGTAGGTTATATTGAAAAACACACTAGAGGAATAGGGTCCAAATTGATGATGAAAATGGGCTATGAAGGTCAAGGATTAGGCAAACATGCACAAGGCATAGTTGATCCAATTATGGTTGAGGAAAGGCCTAAGTATTTGGGTCTTGGCTATGGACAACTTTATGGAGAAAGTTCTAAAGCCATGAAGGCACTTGAAACAAAGAAGAAGGAATTTTTTTTGTAGGAATTAAAGCCTCAAACATGGCAAAATTTTGAAAATCAAGACAGATTGTAAATTGCTCAACCCATGCTGGGCAAAGTTGTAAGATGCTTAGAGGTGACCTTATGGTGAATGCAGGAGTGGTGACATCTCTAACTACATGAACATTCTTTTGGTCTTCAAAAGAGAGTTGGAACCTATTCAAGTGCATCTCCTCAAGAAGGTAATAAAGATGAACATTCAAAGAAACATTCAAGGCATAATTCTTCCTGTAATAATGTTGTTTATGATTATGTCAAGCATGAAAAATCTGCATGAATGAATGGCAGAAAAAGTTGTTGTTCATATTGTGGTTTGCATAACCATCAAGTTTCAAGATGCTGGAACAGGAGAAAAAGATTGACGAGAATGGAACAAAATATTCCATCATCAACGTGAGTCAAGATGATTCAAAAGAAGAGGATGTTAAGTAGGAAAAATCGCTATTGAAGTGGATTGGTAATAAATGGCTCGATTTCTTGACGAAGTAAGGCATGCATTTCCTTTGTACATAGATACAAACTTCACCCTTATGTATGCATGAATTTCTGTTGAAAGTATGACAAGTTGCAACAGACTATCACAACTTGTATGATGCAATATTGCATGTGAATGTTGTTCCTTTGAAGGAATTTCTATTTGTTGCAAAATTTCGCCAAGAGGGTGTAAAAGATGGTTATGTCACTCATTCATGTTGCAGAAATTTATCATTCAGTTCATCTCTTATGCTTACCCATATGATTTAGGTTTTTTTGTACTTGTTTGTACTTGAAAGAGAGAGTTGAAAAGTGTATACATGCATCAGATTTTGTATATGTAAATAGATAACTTCTGATAGGTTCATTGTAAATAGATACATGCATGAGTGCTGTCAATATGTATCATGGAATGTCGACTTGTGTCAATTGTGTCACACACATTTCATATCGATTTATGTTGATTTAGTTGTACCTTTCATGTACACTTGTGTTGTTGATGTCGCATGTTGCTTTTTGATTACGTTTGTCAATTATGTTGAACGACTTATGTTTTAGTCGATGATGTTGTCGATTGTGAGTCAATAATGTGTACACCAATGTGAAATAAAATCTCCATGTACATGATGTTACAGGAGGTGACAGTCATTGCTTTGAAGGAGCAAAAAAGAGGTGGTCGTCATTTAAATTCTTGCATAATATTTTCTTTTAAAGATTGATTGTGTGTTCTTGTGACAAGATGTCATAGGAAGTTTGAGGTCCATTTAGTGAGAAGTGGAGGAGATGCAAAGTGTTTTGCAGCCATTGCAGAACAAGTTGGTCTTTTGTGTTGAAGCCAAGAGTTCACTCATATTGCAAGCTTAATTTGGATAAGAGGATTTCCAAGAAGAAGCTTGTATGCATTTGTTGCAAGGGGGATTTGATTCTCAGTGGGAAGGTAATAGTTTTCCAAGCATATAGAGATCGATTTGGTACAACAGGGTATGTATCAACAACATCCAGAGAGCAGTGGTTGAGAGACATAACCAGTTGCAATGCAAGGCATGTCAATTTGATTGTCAAAGAAGACTTGTCAAGTAAAATCAGTTGATATAACTTGAAACCAGAACAGTGTTGAATCTCAAGAAGATAATTATCAATGTTTCTGAGTTCAAAATCCCATTAATGGGAAGGAATGATCAAAATTTGGATCAGGGCCTAAAATTATCTAAACATTAAAAGTGATCAAATTTTTTTTAGATCTAAATGATCAGATAGATTTCGTCATCAGGATTTCGACACAACTCATTTCATCAAAATCCGAGTTCGTATGAGTGAGTTATGGTCTATTGTTCGCTTTCTGAAACAGGTAAAAAATGGGTAGAATAGGAACATGGATGATGTGGCAGCCCAGTCAGCAAAAAGGAATCTTCAAGAATATTCTTCATATTTCTGCCAATGAGGTTGTGACAAGTGGCACTTTCAGTACCTCCAGTTTGGTCTATGTGGATGAAAATTTCCTAATGGATCTAAGGTTGGAAATTGTGTTTTTTTAATTCTTTATTTATGATTTAATATTTTATATATATATTATAAAATATAATATATTATATGTTTTAAAAACATATATATAATAGTCCCAAAGGTATCTAAATTCAAATAGTCCCAAAGGTATGAAAATTTAATAAAAAGTCCACGTAAATAGTATTCGTTGGATGTATTAACAAAGCCCAGTTCCATTAATTAAATGCACAAAAGGTATATAGGGAGCGAGGTTGGGTCTTGAACCCAGGACCTCCACCCCACAACACCATAACTTCCACCATTATGCCACAAAGCACGCTTTGAATGGGAAGCAAACACGCCATATTTTGAAGTTATCGCTTCATTTAATGGAGGTCTAGAGGGGGCCAGCCCCCTCCCATGAAACCATTCGCTGAAGGCTAGGATCTCTAACAAATGGTATGTCTGGTTTGTTAAACGTGATTAAGAGCTTGTTTAATGTTTATAATCTGGGTAAATGTAATCTAATCCAAGTTTAGTTGTAAAAAACATCACTTTTTGTTAAGTACATATTAAAGTCCTCTTATCATTAAGATAAGCGTGACTTATCATTAATATAATCATGGCTTAATCTGGTGGCAGAGATAGTGGCAATGCCTTTTAAGGTGGAACGTCCAAATTTAGAAACTTAACTCGAGTTTTCCCAAATTTAGTGGAGAAAATTGGGGAAAATTTGATTGTGCTCTACCTTGAGCATCACTCAGCAAAATTTCGAAAATGAATAGTCAATTGTGACTGTTTTGGACCTTCTAAAGCCAATGGTGTAGCTTTCAGAAGAATTTTCATAATTCTAGATGTGAAAATTCTACAGGGAAGTTTCATGGAGCCAAGGGCCACCAAGTGTTGGAGGCATAGCCAGAGGAGCCAGAGGCCATTCTGAGAGAATGAATAGTGAATCTTGGATGATTAACATGTTCTGGAAATAGTGAGATAGGTGTTAGGAGTAGATTAATAATTCTACAGGTGTTTTTTCCACGGGATAGCTCAGGGAAGCTTAAGGCCACCAGCAGAAGAGATCATGCCCAAGGGAGCCATGGTCCATTTTGAGTGATTGAATAGTCAATGTAGGGGTATTTTGGAATTTTGAGCCCATTCGTACAATATTAAAAATCAATGGAGTTGAGCATCAACTTGTAAAATAATTTAACCATTTTAATCCTAGAGAGCCTAGTTCATTGATGGAGGCTCAAGGAGACATAGCCCAGGTGTTGAGGGTGAACTCCTTTATTATTTTGCTATTTTGATTTACTAGTTAATTTTCTATAAAGTATGTTTGATGTTTATGACTTTAATTAGCTTAAATAATTGTAAAATTTCTCACACATAAAGCACTTAAAAAACACATACAATTGATACAAGAATTATGTTACATAATTAGATGTATGAGAATGATCCTTAAGTTGTTTAAATAGAATAAAAGGTGATTTCATAGCAAAACAAGTCAGCCACCTATTTCAAATCAAGTTGGTATCAGATATTAGATTAACTCATTATAGCCAATGATAGATAGGGTTAGCTATTAGTTGTTGAATTGTGCAAGGAGAATTTAACAGTTTGAAAGTTTATGTGTGGAAGAGAATTTGGATTAAGATCTTGGTTCTCAAAACATAATAAATAAGTTTGTGAAGAAGGGACATCTCATTGCCCAATGTTGGACACTGCATCCAACTACCCATCCAAAGCAATTGAAGTAAGTGGAGAAAAAGATTGATGAGAATGGAACAGGAGATTCCATCATCGATGTGAGTCAAGATGATTCACAAGAAGAGGATGTTAAGTAGGAAAAATCTCCATTGAATTGGATTGGTGATAAATGGCTTGATTTCTTGACCAAGTAAGGCATGCATTTCCTTTGCACATAGATGCAAATTTCAGCCTTATGTATGCATGAATTTTTGTTGAAAGTATGACAAGTTGCAGCAAATTATCATAGCTTGTATGATGCAAAATTGCATGTAAATGTTGTTCGGTTGAAGGAATTTATATTTGCTACAAAATTTTTCCAAGTTAGTGTAAAATATGGGTATGTCACCCATTTATGTTGCAACAATTTATCATTCAATTTAGCTCTTATAGTCACCCATATGTTTTGGGTTTTTTTGTACTTGTTTATACTTGAAAGAGAGAGTTGAAAAGTGTACATATGCATTATATTTTGTATATGTAAATAAATAACTTGTGATAGGTTCATTTTAAATAGGTACATGCATGAGTGTTGTCAATATGTATCATGGAATGTCGACTTGTGTCGATTGTGTCGCACACATTTCATATCGATTTATGTTGATTGCCTTGTACCTTTCATGTCGACTTGTGTTGTTGATGTCAAATGTTGTTTTTCGACTATGTTTTTCGATTATGTTGATCGAATTATGTTTTAGTCGATGGTGTTATCGATTGCGAGTCGATAATGGGTACACCAATGTGAAAGAAAATGGCCATGTACATGATGTTACAGGAGATGACAGTTATTTCTTTGAAGAAGAAAAAAGGAGGTGGTCATCATTTCAATTCTTGCATAATGTTTTATTTTCAAGATTGATTGTGTGTGCTTGTGACAAGATGTCACAGGAAGTTTGTGGTCCATTTAGTGAGAAGTGGACGATAGGTAAAGTGTTTTGCAGCCATTGCAGAACAAGCTGGTCTTTTGTGTTGAAGCCAAGAGTTCACTCATATTGCAAGCTTAATTTGGATAAGAGGATCTCCAAGAAGAAGCTTGTATGCATTTGTTACAAGAGGGACCTGATTCTCAGTTGGAAGGCTAAAATATTTCCAAGAACATAGAGATTGATTTGGTACATCAGGGTATGTATCAGCAACATCCAGAGAGCAATGTTTGAGAGACATAGCTAGTTGCGATGCAAGGCATGTCAATTTGATTGTCAAAGAAGATTTTTCAAGTAAAATCAGTTGATATAACTTGAAAGAAGAAGAGTGTTGAATCTCAAGAAGATAATTATCAGCATTTGTGGGTCCAAAATCCCATCGGTGGGAGGGAATGATCAGAATTTGGGTTAGGGCCTAAAATTGGCTAAAAATTCGAAGTGCTCAAAATTGTTTTAGACCTTAATTATCTGATAGAGTTCGTTGCCAGGATTCCTGCGCAACTCGTTTCATCAAAATACAAGTTCATATGAGTGAGTTATGGTTTGTTATTCGCTTTCCGAAACAGGTAAAAAATGGGCATAACATTGATAGGGATGATGTGGTAGCCCAGTTAGCAAAAAGGAAACTTCAAGAATATTATTCAGATTTCTGCCAATGAGGCTATGATAAGTGGCACTTTCATATTCGCCAGTTTGGTCTATGTGGATAAAATTTTGTAATGGATCTAAGGTTGGAAATTGTGTTTTTTTTTAATTATTTATTTATGATTTAATGTTATATATATATATAATGTTTTAAAAACATATTATCTATATTATATAATATAACAGATATATCATATATATTATAATTAAATTATAAATTTAAACCATAAATCCAAAGGTCCACGTATCTAAATTCAAAGAGTGCCAAAGGTCTTATGAAATGGTTCGAATGGTTTTAATTTAATACGAATTCCACTTCAATAGTGTTCGTTGGATGTAATAAAAAAGCCCAGGTCCTTTTATTAAATGCCCAAAAGGTATATAGGGAGCAGGGTCGGGTATTGAACCCAGGACCTCCACCCCACAACATTAGAGCTTCAACCATTATGCCACAGTGAACGCTTTTAATGGGAAGAAAACGCGCCATATTTTAAAGTTATCGCATCATTTTATAGAGGTCCAGATGGGCTAGCCCCACGGGCCACCCCCCTCCCATGAAACCTTTCACCGAAGACCAGGAGCTTCGACAAATTGTATGGCGGGTTTGTTAAATGTGATTAAGAGCTTGTTTAATGTTTATAATTTAGGTTAATGTAATTTAATCCCAGTTTAATTATAAAAAAAAACGCTTTGTGATAATTACATATTAAATTCCTCTTATCATTAATATAAGCATGACTTATCCCTAAGATAATCATAGATTAATATGGTGGCAGAGATAGCAGTGGCACCTTGTAAGGCGGAACTTCCAAATTTAGTGGAGAAAATTGGGGAAAATTTGATGGTGCTCTATCTTGAGCATCACTCAGCCAAATTTTGAAAATGAATAGTCAATTTTGATTATATTGGACCTTCTTGAGCCAATGGTGTAGCTTTTAGAATCATTTAGAGACCTCTACATGTGAAAATTATACAGGGAAGTTTAATGGAGTCTAGGGCCACTAAGTTTTGGAGGCATAGCAAGAGGAGCCAGAGGCCATTCTGAGAGAATGAATAGTGCATTTTAGATGATTGACATGTTTTGGAAATAGTGATATAGGTTTTAGGAGAATATGAATACTTCTATAGGTTTTTTCCCATAGGATAGCTTAGGGAAGCTCAAGGCCACCAACAGAAGGGATCATGCCCAAGGGAGGCATGGTCCATTTCCAGGGGTATTTTGGCATTGTGAGCCCATTGGTACAATCTGAAAAACCAATGGATTTGAGCATTATCTTGTAAAATAATTTTTCCATTTTAATCCTAGAGCACCTAGTCCATTGATAGAGGCTCAAGGAGACGTAGCCCAAGTGTTGAGGGTGAACTCCTTTATTATTTTGTTTTTGTGAGTTGCTGGTTATTTTTCTGTAAATTATTATTTTTTTTCATGTCTTTAATCATCTTAAATAATTCTTAAATTTCTCACACATAAAGCACTTAAAAAACACATAAACTTGATATAAGAATTCTGTTACACAATTGGATGTATGAGCACGATCCTTAAGTTGTTTAAATTGAATAGAAGGTGCTTGTACAACAAAACAAGTCAACCACCTATTTCAGATCACTCTTTTAATGATAAATTTCTGTCACTTGTTCCAAAGCCTGACAATCATGTTTTCTTTGACCAATTTCGTCCAATTTCCTTATGCAACTCTATTTATAACATTATTTAAAAAATGATTTCACTTTGGCTAAAGGACATTCCCTCTGATCATATTTCATTTGAGAAATTAAAATTCCTTAGAGGGAGTCAAATTCATGAAGCCTTTGGAGTCACTCAAGAAGGTCTTCACTCTCTCCATTTACACAATGAAAACGTTATCTTTTATAAAGTGGACCTCTCTAAAGAATTTGATAGAGTAGTTTGGTTATACATCACACTTATACTACTTCATTTGGGGTTTTTTGATCCTTTTGTTGATTGGATTTACAATTTCATCATCACCTCTTCAATGGAAATACTTATAAATGGGTCAAATTCTCCTTTCTTCAATCCTTGTTGTCGAATAAGGAAAGGATTCCTATTATCACTTCTCCTTTTCCTTTGGGTGGTTGAAGCTCCTAGTAGGGCCATTCTAGATGTAAAGCACAAACCGTATTAAAGGAATTGAAATCTTGAGGACTAACACTCTCTCACACCTCTTGTTTATGGAAGAAATAATTATATTTCTGGTTTTATATGTTGGAAGCATTATATTACACATATTTTGGATACCTTCTCCTTGTCCACTAGCATGACTATCAATCATGAAAAATAAACTCTTTCTGGAAGTTAGATGGACTAGAATGACTCAAACCTGGTTCAAGATATCCTCTCAAAAACTCCTCCTCCCCTAATAGATTCCATGAAATGTCTGTTCTTCAAACTAAATCTAAACAATCACAAAAAAATGGCTAGTCATGGCTAATTGGAAAGTAGAACTTAGAATTAGGAACTAGTCAAAAAGATGTCTTTCAAAAGCTGGAAGACTTGTTCTATGTAAGGTTATATTAAAAGCTACTCCAATATACTGCCCATATTTAGCTTGTATTACCCTTTTTTTTGTAATCTTTGTGGGACTAAATCTTCATCCTATCCAGTATATCACCTCGATTAGGGCAGGGAATTGAACCAATGAATTCACGTTAAGGAGTGCCTTAATTGAGCACTTGATCATCGTCTATCCAAGACCACGTGGATTTAGCTTGGATTCCCTTAGGAATACTAGGAATGATATAAAAATTTATCTCTACGATATCTTTGGGTAGGAAAGATTGATCACAAACCCTTTGCTCTTACAACACAATCTTCTATTTCTCTTGCAAAGGATCTAGGTGGTAAGGGATTAAAAAATTTAAACTATTTTTACAAGGCTTTGGCTACAAATGTGTGTGGAAGCTTATCAAAGGTGATGGACTATGGTCTTATATTATGAAAAAAAAATCGTCCATCCTTCCTATATTTTGGATTGGCTAAGATATCGCTAGAAATATTCATTTAATGGATCAATTATTTGGTGTTCCATTATAAACTTTGTTGAAATCATCATAAAAGGACTCAAGTGGCATATTGGAAATGGCTCAAAGGTTCTTGTCTAGAGAGATCCATGGATAGGGAGTTGATATTCTCGTTACCTCTCCACCCTTCTCATAGAACTATTAAATGAGAAGGATATATTCTATCTAAATCAAACTTCTAGCATACCTGATCCTTTAGGCTTCCAAACCTGGTTAGGGCCTCCTACTCTCCATCTAGAGGGTGACCTTTCTACTAAATGGAACTAATACACTAAATTATTTAAACACAACTTTGTTTCCTTCTCTTTGGAAGAATTTGATTTAGTTCGTTCTTTGGCTTAATAAACTAACTACAACCTGAAATTTGGTTATGTTTCGATGGATCAACTCCAAATTCCCCCCCCCCCCCCCCCCCCCCTCCCCGCCCCCCCCCACCTTTGGTGTGCGAAAAAGGTTTGAAAACTATGTTTCCCGCACAAGTCAAAACTCTTTCTGTGGTTTAAGAAACAATCCCCCCACCTTGGATGTATTATTGAAGCGATATTTCCAAGGGGCGAGTAGATGTCCAGTCTGTTTTGAAGAGGCTGAATCAATTCCACACTTGCTCATCCATTTTCCTTTCTCCAAAAGTACAGGGCAATAAATCTGAAAAATAATTGGGGAAGTTCCCTTATGGATAGGAAACTTAGTTGTTGAGTGCTTAAAGGCTTGGATCGAAAAGAAACATAGGGTAAGCTTTAGGGCCTTGCCATTGGTGGTTTGTTTGGGTATCTAGTTAGATATAAATGGGGCCATTTTTTTATGATCAAGAGCATTCATATATGAGGGTTCTCCTCTCTAGCTTTATTTTAGAAGACTCTCTTCCAAAACATATTCCTTCTCAAGGAAAAAGGGTACATGCTCCCACCATCATCCTAAAAGGTAAGTTGTGGTCATTTTTTATGGAGCTTCCCAATTCCCCCTCGTGGTGGGCGCTACTAGAGGGTGCATTTATCTATAAAAAAAACACAAACCTACTCCTTCTCATGTAATATTGGCATGGAAACTAACAATTATGTTGAATTTTGTGCTTTAAAATTTCTTTTGCAATTGGTTGTACATCTTCATATTTCATAAGTGAACATTTGTGGGGATTCTTTAATAGTCATAAATTGGATGAATGGGACATGAAAACTAAGAAAATGGTCTTTGTTTCCACTCTATCATAAAATCACATGTAGATTACAATAGTTTTCTTATATCTCCTTCTCAGATGTCTACAAGGAAGGTAATAAAGAAGCTAACAAACATTCAAATGAAGGACTGCAAATTTCTCAAGGTCAATGGAAATTCAAGGAATATAAGGAAATCATGCTCCACTTTTTCCAGCTATGCCCCTAGGAATGATTATTTTTTTTCATGACAACAAAATACTAGTGGATTGTTTATATTTTATTTTATTAGGACTCTCTCTGTATATGAGGAAATATATATGAAATCCTTTCTCTCTCGAAGAACACATACTTATGATATATAATGTTTTAATTTTTTTTTACCATTGAGAAGGAACATACAAGTGGTATCCACCAACAAATCAAAAAGAGGATACAGGATAGAAGTGGGTAGACAAGGCAGGCAGGACCATAGACCATGTTGTTTTTTCTACTACTCCTTGGGTGAGTATTTGGCTACAAATCAAAGATACTTTTTATATCTATGGATTTTAGCAAATGTGTTTTGGGTGTTTTAGCACTTATATAATTGAATTATATAATTGAAATATTGGACATCATTTTTCACAAATGTATTTTATTTTTCTTATACAAAGAATAATGATTATTTTCCTTGTAAAAAAAGAATTAATGAATTAGACATTTAATCCATTTAAAAAAAAATATGTAACAATATTCTTGACCATGAAGATTCTTAACTGATAAATAAGTTTCATCACAATAAGATTGCCCAATACTGTGACTTATTAATTTCACATAACCAATATGATACTGTTGATACAACATTTTTTTAATTATTTAATTTAAAACAAATTAAGTAAAAAAGCATTAAAAAATCAGAGAATAAAATGTTATGTAACCAGAGAATAGATGTTCAAATCCCCCAACTTATTTATATATAGAAAAGAGAGAGATAACCTAGAAATTATAATGGAGGTTAAGAGAGAGATAACCTAGAAATTATAATGGAGGTTATAATGGTAGTTGTGACTCCATGTCAATGAAATAGGCCCAATTGTCGAGTAACGGAGCAGTGAAGCTGGCCAGACATACGACTTCAAGCAGGTGTGCAGAAACATTCGAATTAAACGCCTTCATCGTAAATCCCAGAACAACACGCAGTGTATGACACGAGCTCTTAGTATCCGGGTATTGCCAAGAGCTCAATTTCAACACCGAGCCAGTAGTAAAGTACGTGGTTCAAGTCAACCTTTCTATCTTTATAGTGCACCGTTTAGTCTTCAGACAACACGAATCCCAACTGACGGAGAGAAGACAAGCGAAGAACACATATGACATGCATTACCAAAGAACTCTGATGAAGTAATTACTGCGGCTGTAAATTACTCATTCATCTCAATATACTCTGTGTTGATTTGCTTCAAAGTTGTTCCAAATGTCTAAAGTTGTGGAAGTTAAGCACCGTGTTCGAGAAGAACAGCGGAACAGTTGAACAACATCCAAATATAGCGAAATGAAGAATAGAACCTTCTTAAGACGTCCCCTCCTCGCTTCTGTCATGCTAACGCCACTACCTGAATTAAATCATTCACATTCAGTCCTTTTCGTGTCACCACATAACCTCATATTATTGTTTTCCACGATAATACCAGCATTATATAAGTCACTTCTATATATCATTGGCTGTCCTATACAAGACAGATTGTTCAAAATAGTCGTCTCATGACACGGGAGACAGGCCACAACGATGTTACGAATCATGCCTCCCTCCATTCCAAAAATTGGCAATTCTTCCTTTGCCTTTACTTTTAAATGTATGCATCACATGGTCGAATGAGAGGGATTGGCCTCTACGCTGAAATATATGAATCACATGGTCGAATATATACATCGGCTAAACTTCACAACCAATCCTGTGCAGTTACGCTAAAATTTATATATCTAGAGTGTTTCTCAAATTTGAGACTACCATGTTTGGACTCCCTGATTTTATCGAAACATAAACCATTTTCCCACCAACCATGTGCACTTACACCGAAATCTATGGAGGTTACAATTTATTTCTTGCGTTAAATTTTCACAATTTTTTTTTCAAAAATTTCAATTTTTGGATTGTTAAGAAATGAATTTAGCACCAAAAGAATATATATAGGAAGACGGAAGCCAAGTTAGTAACCATCACATTAGAGAGATATGCATTATAATTTTATAATTATAATACTAAACTATAATACCAGTAATTGTCTCAAAAGGTGTAAAGAGGATTCATAAGATTGTTAAATTGGAATTGTTGAATTGGAAAAAGTTGTAATTAATTTGAAATAATAATTGTTGTATTAGATTTAAGTTGTTTAAAGTATGTTTGTATTAAGTTAATAACACACAATTAAAATAATAATTGAAATATTGAGATCATGAAATTTGACTTAAATATAATTTACTAATTTTACCAACTAATGATTTAAAACCATTATGAAGAAGACTACACTTGCATAGTTTTAAGTAGTAAATCTTGTTACATTTTTTTGGGAATCTTGTTACATATATTTTTTATTTTTTTAAATAAATGTTTTACTTCTATTCAAATTATTTTTATCAATAATAATTGTCATTATTATTTTAAATAAAATTAAAATTCAGTTAATTTATGATCTATTTAATTTTAACAAATGAAGATATATGGAAGTTTTTTTTATGTTTATTATGTATTAATAATATTTTATTAACCTTGCATTAGTTTTATTCTAATTTTTGAATTGTAACATTTAATTTATTATTTTTATTTTTATTTTTAAAATAAAATAAATTTTAAATCTTAATATCATAATCTTGTCAAAAATCTAATATTGTAATCTTGCCAAAAACTTTAAGAATATATGTACATGTCAAGAAAAAGAATAATTCAATTTATTCACAATTATACTATCAAATCCATCAAAATATCCTATTTGATTATCAAAATATCTCATATTATACATTTAGAATTTAAAATTTTAACAAAAGTAATTAATACAGCACCCTTAAAAAATTCCAATTCTAACTAGATAACACCAATAAATAACATCTTAATAATTTAATGTTATTATTATTATTGGTCATATTCTAAATATTTTAAAATATTTCTAAACTATGTGACCCAAATAAAAATAAATTAGTTCTTTTTTATTGAGTATATGTTAGTGGAGATTGGTTTTTAAAGTACAAGTGAAATATATTTATAACAGTTTTTCTAGATTTCTAACATTTTAACTTAAGTGATATTTTGGGTTTCTTCACATGGTGTGTCATTGAAAAGAAAAGTGATATCTAGATTTTTATCGGGAATAAATTCCCTTTTATGATAAAAGAAAAATCCAATTCTAACTAAATATCATCAATATCTAACATCTTAATAATTTGATGTTATTATTTTTATTGGTCAAATTCTAAAAATTCTAAAATATTTCTGAATTATGTGACTAAATAGAAATAAATTAGTTTTTTTATTGAGCATATATTACTCAAAATTGGTTTTTAGCCCACAATGAAATATATTTATAACACTTTTTTGTTAACACTTTTTTGTAGACTTATAATACTTTAACACAAATGATATTTGTAACTACAAATTTCAACTGTAGAATCATGGGTTTCTTCACATGGTATGTCACTGAAAAGTGATATGAGGATTTCTATTTGGAATCGATTCCCTTCTATGACATTCCAGTTCACTCAAATTTCAGTTTCCCATTTTTTAATTTTTTTCAGGAAAGGCACCCTAACAAATCTTTGCATGCCCAAATTTACAAATATGAAACTTCCAAAAGACATTGCCCCATTTTCGACTATCATAAGAGGAAAAGTTTCATATTGTTTAGTTCAAGTTCCTAATATTCAGTGAAAATTCCCAATTTTTAAATTTTTGAGTTGGATACTAAAAATATTTCTTTGCTAGTGATAGAAAAATAATATCATAAAAGTTACTTAAATTAAATTTCTTGCTAAGGAATGAGAGTAATTTTTTAATGGTGGAAATAGATTCAGCGCTATAAAAATTTTTGAAATCTTAAAAAGGAAAAAAAAAACATTTCCCCAATTCTTCAAATATACCATGGCATGCCTAGCTCAATAAGTGATTTTAGAAAAACAAATATCCCTAACACTACTACCTACATTGAAGGAAGTTCACTCATAGTGGCCCAGGAAAATCTAACAAGTGAAATTTTAAAAGTAACAAGGCCCAAAAGTAAACTCGTTACAAAATATATATATATATATATATATATATATTCCATCCTAATTTGGAATGGGCCAATATTTAGTGAAGTTTTTCAATTTCAAATTGAAAATATAGGTAAAACTTAAAAAAAACCTCGGTCCATCGTAGAGTGGTTTTTCGTTTTAATTTAATTTCTGAAATTGTATTATGATTCCTTACCTGAATATCCTTGGCATGATCTCCTAGGAGCCTATCCTCGAGGTTAACCTTGTTTCCCCACTGTAACTAATCGTAGTTCTTATAACCACGACTCCTGGCAGATTGGTATTTATGGTTTCACCAAAGCCTGTTAACCTCTCCACTGGCCTACATTGTTCGAGGGATGTTACTTTCATGGTCGTCAATGATGCATTCAAAGCACCCATTGTAGTATAACAATGAACAATATTTATCAGAGCAAATACAATTAAAATAAATCCTATCTATGAGAACAAATTGAATTTATATAAAAATGAGCACTATTTATGAGAGAAAATACAATTAAAGTAAATCCTATGTGTGAGAACAAATAGAATTTATATGGACGTTGGGAACAATGAAACAATTACTAGAAAACAAACTAATTAAATGGAAAATAATTGATCCATCGATTTTCACTGCAAAACCAGGGATGGTTTTTGTTATAATGGCGTAAAGGGTATCATGAAATAGAAACCATGTGTGGGTTTCTCTTCTTAGGAATGTGTTTCTACGTGGTGTCAGAATGTATCTATTGGATAAAAGTATGAAACGTAGATCCTTCAAGAATCGCATTTCAAGCATTTATCAGAAAGATGCCAACCTATACAATAAATACCAAGACGAGGAAGAAGAGAAAAGTGTAGAGAATCCTAAGAATAAAGAGTCTTTGTATCTAAAGGATGTCATGGTCCAACATTTTCCTGAAAAAACTACGAGAAATGGCTACAGTGCTGAGAAGGAGGTTTCGGGTGGTAGGTACGCGCTCCCGCGAAGTTATCAATGCCATTGTCGTTAGTGCTGCAGCCATGGCCATTGACGACAGTGAGCTTGAGGCTCGAATTTGAAACCTCAGAATCGCGTAGTTTTCGTTGAGAGATAATCGCGTAGTTTTCTAATCATATTTATGAGGTTGTTGTTGGAGAAACCATTACCATGGTCTGATTTCCTCTATATTTATTGCTTTCTTAATGGAATCGATTACACAATTCTAGACGTCATGGGATTGAACCACTGCGCTTCTCCCCTCTAAAACCTAATGTTTTTTGGAAACCGAACCTAGTACCATTTAAGCATGATCTTCAAATGCCAGAGTTTTGATGTCATCTTCTTCTGTGTAGTGCTTTCACCGGCCATGTTTGATTCAATTATATAGTATATAATGCACAAAATACTGATACACAACATAATTTTACAATATTTTGTGACCGTAGGTCATCTAAGATTGCACTGCTAAATTCCCCAGCCAAAATGAAGAAATGCATGAACATGTTGAGAAAGTGTGCTTGTATCACCCATCATTTCGATCCGGAGACCGCACGTTTACTCATTTGGGTTTTCCTGATATATCGAAATGTCAGGGCCACCAATACATCCACCTACAAAATGGAGACATCCTTCCGGAAAGCGCAACAAGTGTAATCGGAAAAGGGCGATAAACCCCCCAAGAGTTATGTAGAGGAGCAGGATGAACTGAAGTGGGTGTTCATGGAGGCCGGTGAGAGTACCGATGAAGATGATGGGGTTTTGCTTATTGTGAATAAGAAGAAACCGTAGAGGAGCTCCTTCGCGGGAAGGAGGAGGAGGAGAATGTTATTGTCGAGGCCGAGCAACCAGCCAAAGATGTTGGCATTGTGAGGAAGTTGGACGAATATTTTGGTAAGGACGATGACTTAGATGAGAATGATAGGTTTTTGAAGAATTATTTGATGAATAAGGAATGGATTGAAAGGGAAAACAAGGGTTTTAATGATGGGGATGTTGTTGAGTTTTTTTGGGGATGAGGAAGAGTTGGAGGAGTAGGAGAGCTATGAGACGGAGTATAATTTCAGGTTCGAGGAGGTTGTTGATGACAAGCCAGAGTTGGAGAAGTAGGAGAGGTACAAGGCAGAGTATAATTTTAGTTTCGAGGAGGGTGTTGGGGATCAGGAGTTGGGTAACTAGTGACTCTCCGAAAGCCTTCAAATGAAATGCTAAACAATGTGGGTCAATTCTTGAATCTCTACGCATGTCTTTCTCGTGATATTTTGTACACCGAATTCTGACTGTGAACTAAAACAATAATTAACAACTTCTCTTAAGCTGCGAAAACGTGGAAGTAGAGGAGGAGAACTCACTCATTTCTACACCAGCTAAGTGATTCCATACCAAATAGTTGAAGTGGAAGAGATATGGCCATAAATATGATAGTGTACACGTCACTTGCAGAAGAAAAATGTTGACAAAAATCTAAGATAAATTGATTCAAAAGAAAAGCATAACACCTAATTAATTTATATCAATAAATTAATTTAATTATTATTACTTAATATTTTTTTAAATTTTAATCATTTTATTTTAGATATTTTAGAGTATGTATATAAATTATATTTTATAATATAATTTTTAAAGTAAATATATATAAATTATATTTGATAAATTTTACAATTATAAAATTTCATTAAAATAAGAAGTCTATTAAAATTTTAAATATTTATATAAAAATAACTCTTAAAAATTTAACCATTTATATAAACATTTAAATTTCCTTATTAAAATTTCCATAAAGTTCATTGTATGGCATTGCACCATACAATTTTTAGAAAATGATCCATTTACCTATATTAACTATATCTTTATTTTTATTTTATTTTTCTAAAATTCCAGCTATGTTAACTATATCCTTATTAAAAATTCCATTTTATGACATTACACCATACCATTTTTAGAAAAATATTCATTCCCCTATATCAACTATATAATAGTGATACATAATATTTATATTAAAATCTTAAATATTTATATAAAAATAAATTTTTAAATTAAACTTATATAAATATTTAAATATTTTTTTTTTAAAGTTCATTTAAATATATTTTTTTAAAAGTCCATTGTAAATATCCATTCACCTATTTTTTATAGTTTCTAATATATATAAACAATATTAACTATTTAATAGAGGTATAAAATATAATAAAATGTTTGTTATTATGTAATATAATATTGATTATTAAAGATCCATTAATCTATTTCGACATTTAATATATAAAAAACTAAAATATATGAGCTGTAGATATACATAATATAATAAAAGGTTTGTCATCACTAAAAAGTATATAATAGAAAATTTATTTTATATTAATTATATAAAATAATTGTAATTCTAATATTAATTGTATATAAAATTTTATTTTAAATAAATACAAATACAAGTCTAGAAAGTTATATTAATTATTTCACAAAAATAACAATTTAAAATTAGAAGTAAAGAAAAACACAAATTAATAATAACAGTCATAATCAATAATAATAAAATAAAGAAATATAATTATCTCAAATACAATTATACTTTTCCGATCTTATTTCAATTAATTCTTTATATTTATGGATAAACGACAAATATTTTTCGATCACATATAATTAAAATTTGATCGACTTGGTCACATGATTGATCCTACTACGTTCCACAGATAGAAAGGGATGTTTTTATGTGCTTTGAGAGCCACTCGCCACGCCTTCAAACCCCAATCCCGACCTAATCAAACCATTCAAATTTTATATGGTTTTGTCTGGTAGAATAAGATAGTTCTCTATATTTGAAATCCCAAGAAAACATATGGACACAATTTAAATATGAGGTGGGAGTAATTCTCTATATTTTAAGCCCCAAAAGATCATATAGCAATGATTTAAATCTGAATGTGATAGTAGACATTGAATCAAACCCAACCCGCAATTTAAGTTAAATGATCCATTCACCTGATTTCCATTGCATGTGCCGAAACAGGGGATTTTGAACTTTCTGGTAAAATGATTCTGTGAAACGAGTAGCTTTCACCTGACCATTTTTTGCATTACACAGTGAAAGAGATCTATTCCATTCCATTCCTCTCTGAGAAATGCATTTCATTAAAGCTAGTCTAGTCCAGGGCAACGAGAAGTCACGGACTATGCTCGGCCATCAAAATCCATACAGAGTGCAAATATCTAGAGGCCATTTCTCCCGACCACTGTGTATTCAGTTAGCATGGATGGGACAAAAACACAATGAAGGTAAATAACCGTTGATAAGATAAAGATCACCGAATATTTGGGAAGCTCTGTAGAGAAAGTAAATGCTCATAAGAAGACCACTCTTATACAATGAACATATGCCAATAACATTCCGATTATTTAGCCAGCACGTCTAGGATTTAATAGATTGAACATATGCCAATAACATTCCAACTAGTTAGCCAGCACGTCTAGGATATAATAGATTGGCATTGGGTTCATACAATGAAGAGATATGCCCTGGAACTTTAGTGGAAATTCGACGTAAATATAGTGCACAGATGCCAAGCGCAGAGGAGGAGAGTAGCATTAAAATATGTGTATAGGTGTCATTCAGAGAAAGGAAAGGTCGACGAAAAGGTGAGGCGAGTTGATTCAAAAGAATTGCCTATCGGCTTAAGTAACACTACCATTTTCATATTAAGATGTAAAGGGGCAGAGTGTTGATTTTAGAAGTTCATGGAACCTTACAATATGTTCCAATAAAAATGAAAGTAGTTGAAATATATAGATGAGCATTATTTTAATAAGCTTATTTGAGAGTTGAGAATTATTAATTTAGTATTCACCAATTCAATTTAATATTTATTTTTCAATATATTGAATTTTTTTTTCAAATATTTGATTATATCATAACTCAGAAGATTTTGCATAATACAATATTATGTAGATAACTCTCTTAGATTTTTTTCCATAATTTATGGATGTTGTAATATTTATGCCATGACTTTTAGATATTTGTGGAGTGAGTTTTCATTGTTAAGTTTCCTAGGAAAACCACCCAAAATTAAAATTCTTGAAAATAGATCATACTCTCATGTAAATAACATAATTATCATAAATCACTTTCCACAATAATTTATGTTGTGTTACTTCACTATCCATGTGCATCTAGAGGATTAGTAAAGCATGTTTAACTATAGCTAAATATGTTGAAGTGACGGTTGACTATAGTATATTATGGTAACTATATTATAGTTCACTAAATGGATAATCACGGTTGCCCAAATCTATTTATAGTTCACTATGATAGATTATTATTGACTATGGTTCATCATGGTTGTTCATGTTTTATCATGGTTGACCGTGATTACCCATGGTTGATGATGGCCACCCAAGATTTACCATAGTCAACAATCTTTACCATAGTTGACTATCGTTCACTATGGTTGACATAATAAACCTAATAAACTTGATAAACTTAATAAACTTAGGTCAACCTAGTAAACCTATGTTAACCTAGTTAATCTAGGTCAACCTAAATGACTATGATTAACTATTTGATTATAGTTGACCATGGTTGACAATGGTTGAGCCACTAAACCTAGTAAACATAGATCAAGCTAGTAAATGTAGGCCAAGCTAGTAAAGCTAGATCAACTTTGGTGAATCTAGTAAAGTAGGCCAATCTACTAAAGTTAGGTCAACCTGGTAAATGTAGAAAACCTATTAAACCTACGTTTACATGTAACGTCCACCTAGTAAATCTAATAAACTGAATAATCTACCTAGTAAATCCTAGGTAAACCTAGTAATCCTAGGTCAACCTATTAAACCTACGCCATCCTAGTAAATCGCCATCCTAGTAAATCTGGTTTACTTACTAAACCTTGTAAATGCAGGTCAACCTAACAAAACTAGTTCAACCTAGTTAACCTAGCCCAACCTAAGTCAACATAGTAAACATAAATCAACTTGGTAAACATAGTAAGCCATTGTAACCCTAGTAAACTTAAGTTACCCTACTAAAATTAGGCCAATCTAACAAACCTAATAAAAAAAAGTCAACATAGTAGATCTAGTAAATGCAGTAAATTTAGGTTAACCTAATGAACTTGTGTCATTTAAACCAGTAAACATAGATCAACCTAGTAAACCTATGTTAACCTAGTAAACCTAGGTCAACCTAGTAAAAATATATGTCAAACTAGTAAACCTAGGTCAAAATAGTAAACATAGGTCAACTTAGTAAATGTAGTAGACTTAGGTCAAAATAATAAAACTAGATCTACATAATAAACCTAGTAAACATGATAAATATAATAAACTTAGGACAACCTAATAAATAATAGGCAAACCTAATAAAAAGCATATAAAAACATTATTTTTTCATTTTCTAACGATAGAATTTATAATTATAACATATTATCATTTTTGTTTTAAGAACTTGCATTGCATTATTATTACTATATTTTAAAAAATTTAATATAAATATTTCAAATGGTTTAGATGTGATTTGAATTGAAGTGGATAATAATTATATTTAAGTCTCAACTACTTGAATTGTCTGTTAATGATATTATATATTTCATATTAATATGAATATCACAAAGAAAAAAACTTGTTCTCTTTACTTTAACATGCTTTGTATTATTTCATAACAAGATACAAACTTTAATAAACAACACCAATTAACTTCACAGTTACATACATTTAAGAAAAACTTAGATAAACTATATAATATTAATAATAGACACTGGAAAATGAATAACTGCCAACTTCATTATTTATCATTCACCAAAACATAAACATATATATATATATATATATATATATATATCATAACCTTCGTTTTTATTATCCAAATTCTAATGTATGTTTCTATTCTAAGTCTTTATATTTTTCTTATTTTAGATATTTATAAAAATTATATTTACAATTTACAATTCCTAAGGATTAGGTGTCTAATGTTTCCCATTCCTCTAAATAGGTAGTTGTGAGTTCACGTAGAGAGATGAAGGAAAACTGCTAATGGTTGAATGTGCTCTCTGAATTTATTGGCTTCGGGATGGCCACAAACCAAATGTCTAGAAAAATTTGATGTCTTATAATAATTTTTGGTTTAAATATGACCACAAAATAATGCCTAGTAGAATATCTAATCTTCTAATAAATGATGACTTAAGAATACCATGACCGAATTCATATTGATGGATTATGGTTGTTTTTATAGCTTTCAATTAGATATTCAAATATTGAAATAGGAAATAGTGTAATGAATAGGCCCACAATTTGGTTGTAACCCCTCAAATGTTGCACCAAAGTATTGTTGACTACTTATGTTTGCCTATCTGTTTGTGAATGGAATGTTGTAGACATATTCAACTTCATGTTCATCTTATCCCACAATTTAGTCCAATATGCACTAATAAATCTTGTGTCCCTATGTGAAAAAATGCTCGTTGGGATTACGAAGCTCACCTAAACTTGTCCAAAGAACAAGTTTGTTATTTTTTGTTGGTTGATGGTAAAATTACTTGACATGAGAACTCACATCCTAGTAAATGTGTCAAATACCAAGAACATGTAGTCATGTCCCTTCCTATTTGTTGGTAAACCTCCCACAAAGTACTAGAAATAATTTTCGAATGATTAGCAAGTATAGGTAAAGGATTATATAGACCATGTTTCCAATTACTAGTATTTCTAGCATAAAAAAGCATACATCCTCCTATGAATCTAGCTACATCTTCTTGCATCTCATGCTAGTACACATAGTCGCTATTATTTTTCCACTACCTTCTCTACACCAAAATGTGTTTCCACGTAGGAGGTGTGAGCCTCTCTCATTAATTGTATTCACTCACCTTTAGAAACACATAAGTTGTCTAGCTTATAGAGAAACCCATTTTGGAGATTGTAGTCAATTGTTTTGTCTCCATTGTGCATGAATTTGGCTTTGCAACTAATGAAACACCTCTTTTATGTACTCACCATCTATGTATGGATCTTTGTATGCATCATGAGTGAAAGGATCCATGTGAATTAAAATTACAGAAGTTGTGATCTTTTATGTGAGTGGAATTGAAAGAATATAAAAATTTTGTGCTATCCTTCTTGTACTTATTCTATTTAACAATCTATTTTAACTTATTCTTGTCTTTCAAGTACCATAGGGAGTAGTGATTAGTGTGGATTGGTATCTCATTTCCCATTAGATATAGTTTCCGCTTTTTGACATCTTGTACCAAGGTATATAGCTCCTTATCACAAGAAGGGTGGTTAAGATCCATCCCATGAAATGCTTTACAATGGTAACATAAAATCCTCCTCCTTGTATTAACACTTCTACCAAAGAATATTCACTTGCATCTATCTCCACTTCAAAGGATTTTTTCATGTTTTGTAATGCAAGAATCAATGTGTGATTTAGTTTATTCTTTAACTCCTTGGAGTCCCTCTTTTAACCCTTGGCCAACTTAAAAATATTTCCATTCATTGTTATGGCATGGAGTGACACTACTACTATTAAAAATGAGGTTATAAATTTCCTTAGGTATTGTCTGACCCCAAAAAAAATTCCAACCTCAAAAAAATTAGTAGGTATCAACCACTTCATGATGGCATCCATCTTAGTAGGATTTATCTTCAGGTCTCCACCACCAATCATATATCCTAAGTACACCAAATATTACGAAGGAAAATCACACCCCTTGATATTTTCTATTAGTTGGTTCTTCATTAATGTCTTTAGCACTTACATCAAATATGAGATGTGCTCCACCTAAGTAACAATATATACCACTGTATCATCCAAATAAACAATAAGAAATTAATCTAGAAAAGTGTGTAGTATGTCATTAACTATCCTCTTGTATGTAGCTAGTGCACTGTGTAAACAAAGTGACATGACTAGTTACTCATACAAACCCTAATCAATTTTTAATAGAAATTTCCATGTACCTTCTTCAATGAGTCTAACCTAGTGATAACCTAATTTGATGTTCAGTATGGTGAAATTTTTTCTTACTAAAAACAATCCAACAAATTTTCTATCCTTGGTAGGAGGTAAAGGTTCTTAGGACTATCTTGTTTGATACTTTGTAGTCAGTACACATCTACTAAGTCCCTTCCTACTTTGGCACCATTACGATGTGTAACGTGCATGGTGAGGTACTTGGTTAAATGACACCATGTTCTAGTAGTTGTTGCAATGAATTCTTCACTTCATTTACTTATATAATGCATCAGTTGTAAGATTTTATGTTTTGAAACAATAAGATTGACAATAACTGAATCTCATTCTCCACTTCTCTCTTAGGTAGTGGCCCTTTAGTCTCTTGGAACCGACCCATGTATGCCTATAGAAACTCTTCTAGTTGTTGTTTTGTTCCTTAATACTCCCATAAAGTATAACTAGGCCTCCATTAAGTTTTCTACATGCGGATTCTCTATTAAAATAACAAATCATAGTTCTTGCTACATTGATAAGAGTCTTGGCCCGATTGGCACTTAATAGTGAGACCCTTGACGTGGGCTTTTGTATGTTGATGATGAAGGATTTTCCATCCTTGATGAGTGAGTACTAGTTGGATATCCACAATAAGCTCACGTATTGCATGTACATATAAGGACTCCCAAACATAACTCCACATACGTCAATTGCAACTTCATCCAATTTTACTCCATTAATAAAATGAGAAATAGTAGCAGATATGATTCTACATTGTATGTTTACCATTATTTTATCCTCCTAATTGATCCATCCCATTGCATATGTCTGATGATCGCCATGAACCTCAAATCCCAATTCCCTTTCTAAATATGTTACAGGGAGAGTTTCCTATGATATTATGTTGAGTAGATCATCATGTTTTGTCTTCTTGACCTATATGTTCACAGGGAAAGTTTTTATCACTAGGTTCTTATTTTATGTATTCTCTCTTAACCTCTTTATTTGGATTTTATTGATCCCATGATTTTCCCTCTCATCTAAACTCTCAGTTCGATCCTCCATCCCATCCTATTCTAGGATTATTTTCAAGAGATGCCATGAGAAGATTCATGTTATCATTAATATTTGTGACTTACTCTTCCATCCTTGGGAATTTATCCTCTGCCAAATCTTGAGTGTTATTAATAGAATCATCAACCATGGTTGCGGTTTTATGAATTTTAACGTGAATGATCTATATACCCTATATATATCCACTATACAATAAAAGAAACATATTTTGATAGAAATATGATCCATAAACTATTGTATATATTGCACTGGATAGTTTTTCACAATATATTTGATAAAAAAATTACAAGATTCTAAAATCTATAGTTGATTATTATGTTTTCCTTAAATTTATATAATTATTAAGTTATTGCTTAATGTGTATTCATGCTAATATAAAAATTAAAAAAAAATAGAACAAATAGAATAATCACTCACATAATCACAATACCACATGATATGATGCAAGAAACCCTTTTGGGAGAAAACTAGTTGGAAGTTTAGGATACTATACTATAATGTTTCGCATGTATATATATATATATAATTGTTTGGGGGTCAAATCCCACCAAAGGGGACATCGTCCAATTGCATGTTTATTTCACCTGAGATCAATCCTCATAAGGGCCTAAATTTATGGCATTGTTTCATTGTTTTTTCCTTTGGCATGACCTCTTACAAAACAAAATTCCCATTTCCTTGGTTATAGCCCTCACAACATGCATAGTGGTATGCAAAGTGGCTTACTATCATGTACTTACTTTCCCTCATATTACACGTGGGTCTTCCTCACCTTATTCACATGCTGGATGTTTTCTCAACCCTTCTATTTTAGATCCATTTTGGTCACTAACAATGAATGTGAAATTTGACAAAGGTTTATGGGTGCTAAACCGACCAAAATTGTTCCCAAGGGTGCAGTTGTGGTTGGTAGATATGTGGAAAATGGATTTTCACTTTCCAGTAGGTGCATCCCAATATTAGAGTTAAACATGCTCTGAGATTTATGGTCTTCGGAATCTTCATTGTATCGCCTTTGTTCATCGACTCCTCCCTTGGCTCTGTGATTTTTCCTGCTCTGTCACTATTTTTTGTGGTTACAATGACATTGATTGCAAGCCTTCATTTGTTGGACCTTCCCTTGGCTTCATGTATTCTCTTGCTATAGTACTATTATCTATGGTTACAATGATGCTAATTACACACTACAAGAAAAAAGGACATTGGTGAGGGGCAAAAAATGTCACCATAAGCTCATTGGTGACGATCAAAAGAGCCTTCGTCACCAAAAGCTGAACGTCACCAAAAGTGGTGTCGCTGAAAGTATAGGTGTTTTGGTGACATTCAAGGTTCACCACCAATAATGATTTATAATGATGGATAGTGACCGTCACCATTTCATATGAGCAATGGTGACAGACAATAGCCTTCGTCACCAAAAAATTGAACGTCACCAAAGGTGGCGTCACCGAAAGTATGTGTTGTGGTGACATTTAAAGTCTGTCACGAATATTTATTATAATGATGGACAGTGACCGTCACAATTTCATATGAACAACTGTGATTTATTGTGACGAACCTTTCATGGTTGTCACTCTTGGTGCATATATATGGCAACATTCGTTGACTGTCACCATTTCATATTTGGTGAGGCTCAAAAAATGTCATGATAAGATTATTGGTGACTTCAAAGTCCATCACGAATAATGACTATAATGAAAAAAAATGACCCTCACCATTTCATATAAAAAACAATGATATATGGTGATAGACCTTTCATGGTCGTCACTATTTATGCATATATATGGCAACGTTAGTTGACTGTCACCATTTCATATTTTGGTGAGGGTTGAAAAATCTCACCATAAGCTCATTGGTGATGGTCAAAAGAGCCTCCGTCACCAAAAACTAATCGCTGCCATTTCATATGAATATCAGGGCATGATGGAATCGAACCACCAACCTCCTGCTTGTAAAACAGGTGCTCTTCCATTGAGCTAGCACCCTTTGAATAATTGGACTTTTAAAAATTATATCTTGAAACTTCATAGATTGTAAATTCTACAACTTTCAATAAATTAAAGTCTCGACAATATTTTACTAAACAAACAAAACATCATCGACGTTGCAGGTCCCTACCTAATGGTTATGGAAGTTATGAAAAGTAGGTGAAGGGAAAAATAGTTACGTATAAGAGACTCAATATGTTAAGTTGAATACTCAATTAGAATTGAAACTGTGAAGACATTTATAGTCTACAAATGACCTATAACTTGCAAATGCACCAAATATTGCAAAGGAAATGTCATAAATGGATGCATATGGAAGAAGAGTATTGATGAAGATAGATGAAATATGTTACAAGTTGAATGAAATAAAAATCACAATGTTGTTGTTGTTGGGTGACTTTATAATTGGGACCTTTGTCTTTCCTTTATCACATAAATATTCAAATTAAAAATTAGAAATTCTAGATATCTGAATGATATATAAACTTCTGTGAAAATGTAACATGAATCTCCTGGGAACCACAGGGAAAAATAAAATAAAAATAATATATATATATATATCGACATGTGATTGGGAATTTCATAAGTCCGCACTCAAAACATGACAACAACCAACAAATAAAAAAAGCTGAAACTTATCACAATAAGAGTATCTCTTTTCAGTAGTGAACACCAAACAATAACACAGTAATTAGTTCACTTTAAGACTGCAAAACATTGGAAAAAAACAATGTATTCAATTATCTGCCAGTACAAAATGGAATTAAGTCTAGTACTAACCTTTGAATCATTTTGATCTTTGCATATTTGCATCGAGGGGATGGTGTCTTTCTCATTGTGACGGAGAAGAAAAATATGAAAAATCTGATTTTTTGTTTAGTCTTGCTTCATTTGTCTTGCATGTATATTGGGGTGTTTGTTTAATTTTTAGTTCAAAGGCATATGGATCAGCATCTAGGGTAGACAATTTAATTTCTCCTTAAGTGTGGATGAACCATAATGCTCAGATGAGCCAACAGTTGTGTCGTATCTGGCTTTAGAACAACCTTTTTCCCCTGTTGTGGGGGTCTTAATCCCCATAACCTGCTTTTCCCATTTACCCACAACATGCTCCTTGCTTGGTGAATTATTTTTCTTTCTACTATGTGGAGTGTTTTATTTCACTAGTGTTTGGAAACTATTATGATTAGGTTGAACATGCTACATAAGACATGCACAATGAATACTAGGCATATTACACAATACTTTATTAATAGAACTAGGGGTACCTTGTGAACCTATCATATTTGAATTTAGCAGATTGAGAGAATCACTTTTCCTTCGCTTTCTTTTATCCCCTGATGTTTTAGTTTCTTTGAACACTTTGGAATGTCCTCATCTCCCTCAGTCATCAATTTCTATAAGTGTGTCGGTGTTTTATCATATGTATGTGTTTTGAAAATACCTAAATATGATTCTGCTGAGGTCCTTTTCTCACTCACAGAGGAATGTTTTGTAGTACTTTTTCCAACTATTGAGGAACTTGAAGAGAAAACCGGTTTTTAACACAAATTTTCTGAGCTGAGAAAAATGGCGACAAGGGAATACTGTGCATATCTATTGTAGGAGAGGACATATTTCTAGACTTAAACACCTTATCCCATTGTGGTATTTTGGTGACTTCACTTGGACAAAGAGCAATAGTTTCACCTTCATTCTTGAGTTTCTTTTTTTAATTTAATTTTATTTGTGACATTCTTTATCTAAAAAGGAATTAGAATCATCACTAATATTAAAATCATCCAACATGGACTTTAGAGATCCCACTAACATCTATGTTTATTTTTTTCATTCTTGAAAACCATGGAGATCCCTATCGATAGTAGAATAAGATGTGTGACTACTGCTCAAGAGCACATTCCTAGAGTTTTCTATTGAATGAATACATGAAGGGGTCCTAAAAGCATCAACCAACCTAATCTATGTGATATAAAGATGCTTGAAGTGTAATTATCATTAGCACCTACATAACAGAGTATAGTAGGCAAGTTGTTTCAGGTGTTTTTGATCTATATATGATTCTATACCAAGAGCCTTTAATTTTAGAGATGCTAGAATAATCAATAAGACAATATATTTTTCTTTAATACAAGAAATTGATGGGTTAAGCTACCAGTATAATGTTTCTAATCAGGGAAGTGCAGGAGGAATGAAGGAGCAATGACAATACTCATTTTAAGAAATAATGGTAGTATTTGATATAGTGAATTGCAGTAATAATTGAAGGAGCAATGATGCTATATGGAAGAAATTATTTACCTCTTTATCTAGCAGAAGGAGAAATGGAAGTTTATGAAACACCTTTAGCTTGGTCTAGCCATTAGGAGAAAAATTTGATGGCGCTTTTTGGAGCTTTTCCATATATCATCCCTTATTAGCACAAAATCAAAGGTACCTTGAAGAAAGTGCATATTAAATCCTATGCTTAGACAAGCACTATAAGCAGAAGGAACAGTAAGGACCCTGATCTTGACTGTTTCATTGGGCTCCTTAACACATTAAGCCAAGATCCTCTAAAAGAAAATATTATGAATATGGATGACTGGATATCATGGATTGGGTAATTTAATTCATTGATCAATGTCACCTAGCAAAGGAGGATAATGCAACTATTTCTTCATTCTGGTTGAAGAAGGACCATGATAATTCTATAAAATTTTATTTATGTTCTGAGGCAAGCTTTGTTGAAGGTTTTTATTGCAAGTGCCTTGTGGACACCTTGTGGAAAGTCTCTCACATAATAAGTTCATCAAGCTATGCTTCAGAGGAAGCCATAAATCCCACTAGCAGTATGTCCTGATGATTCTTTCTGATCGATGTTTGTTGAAACAATCTAGTCATGACAGTAGATTATGGTTGATGACTTTGTTACATGGACCTAAGGAAAAGGGTTAGGTTTCAGATGGCTCGGTGTTTATGCCTTGGCATGGTCACTTTCCTTATATTCAGAGGGAGTTATGGACAATCCATGATACAACTATTGATGAATTCTGACCCTCTCATTTATTAATATAAGAGGGATATGACGATTTAAGTCAAGATAAAATACCTAGAAATGTTACATTATTTACTACACTTAAAGATCCGATGAATGGATAAGAATCTGAGTCGATGAAATGGGGCCCTCCAAATATCTCAACACCACTCTCAAAAAATGATACATGGACTACTACCATAGGAATCCCCCAAGAGAGATCCAATGGGAGAATCTCTTGAATCTGATTCAATGGAAAATGAAGGACTAGATGGAAGAGAAAGGCCTCAGCAAGATGGGGAACCCACCACCTCGAGTCAAGGAATAGAAGAGGTCCTCATAAATTCGTACAACACTTTGAAATGGAGCTAAGGGTAGAAGATCTACTTAATATCTACTTATGAATATTTCTTATGTTAAATAACTCAAATAGACAAGAAAATCCAAAATTATAAAGTGATTATCTAGCATTTCAGTCACTAATTTCAGGGCCAAGAACCTAAAATAACCTAAAACACTCAAATATCCTAAAATAACGTGTGAAATAAATCCAAAGACAAAGAGATATGTTCTCTAACAATAATACAAAACAAAGACAAAGAGAATATGTTCTAGAACAATAATACAAAACACATCCAACATTTTAAAGTATTTGACTTGTCTTGGTGAACACGTGTCCTTAGCAAATACAATGTAGCAATACCTTCCCCACAAAAGAGAAGACATGTAAAAATTGTATTTTTGACACAGACAATCATAAATATGCCACAATAGCTACTCCATTCAACACATGCACGAGCAATACGACTTAGATGTTGATGGAAAAGTATGGGATAGAAATAGATATCCTAGATGCTAGTTGTCTCACAACAATTACTTCAAATTTTACATATTGGTATGATGTGTGGTGAAGTTCCCGGTTTCTAACCAAAATAAAAACTAATAGATCAACATAACATACACTACCAACATGTAACCTAGCTAATGGCTTCATCATATGCCTCATGCCAGAAATTGGATTTTGCATACTAGACCAATAGTAGTTAGGTTCTAAATTTCAACCTGATTATTTTAGATAGCATATGAGCAGCAGTAGAGAAGTACTGAAATAGAAATTTCATCACATTATAGTGATTTTATTGTAGCATTTGTTTTTGTTTTAGGGCACATGTTTCAAACAATTTTAACATGGTTTAAAGGTTCCAAAAAAGTCATGTGAAAGTCTCCCTTGTTGCAGTATTTGGTAGTAGCCTCCATGAACAGTTCGACATCAATAATCTTGCTATAATACGACAGTTTTTAGTAGCATGTTTTCATCCTCCATGGTCTCCAAACAAAGAAAACAGATCACCATCCAAGCATAAATATAACTCATCATATAAGATCAATTTTTGCCGGGAGGATGTGAGGTCATGTAACATACTCTTGTAGGATTATGAGGCAATACGAAACATGTAACATGTAACATGTTTAGATTCCAAGGATTACATTTTTTGGTAGCCACAGTGCATGGGTTTTCTATAGTTTCATAGATTCCATGTTATGTCTTACACTGTGACCTTATCTTAAGGCATACAGACACACCCTAGTCTAGTATTGAGTATGTGAGTGTCTCTATATATATCATTTAATGTTTTGCTTTAGCTTATCCATCCATCCCTTGATCAGTCAATCAATCGATGATGGTGAAAGTGTCGTCCATTATCTTGAATGTTTTGTGCATTCAGGCTTTCATTCACCTCTGTAAATGCCATGCTAGCAGTCAAACACACAAATGGGAATTGAATCCAAGAAATTTGGAAGGGAAAGGCAAGTTGGCCCGTTATGGTCATCCCTACAAAAGGATAAATGCCCCAAGTTTCTTTCAACTTTTCAAGGGTGATCTGTATATAAATCTCAACAACAGGGGAGCTCCCCTGATCTCCCTTGCTCTCCTTGATGATAAAGGTAATCATCCCTAAACCCTACCCTGCAGCTGCTTCACCATCATGAATTACTCAGAGGGAGCTAGCTCATCAATTATTGGTATTTATACATTCAGGCCATCTAGCAGCCGTACTTCTTGGCTATGAAAATCTTGCCTGATACATGGTATGTATTTTCATTTCCCTTTGAAAAATGGTACTGCCTTCATATGCTATGATTTTAAGATAAATTTACAGTTTATACTCACATGTTGTAATGGATCTCAAATGTATGTTTTACCATGGGGAATATGGTGGTTTATTTTGTGATGATATGAGATTGTTTATTAATGCAAAACATGAGCTCCAATAGTCCTTACTTTGGTGCCTTGGTGGGTTGTGTAGCCAACTGTATCAAGGATGGAGAATTCACACTAAATGGGAAAACATATCAGTTGCATAAGAATGATGGAAACAACACACTCCATGGTGAATTCCTACCTTTTCTTTTCTACATGCATGTTTTATCCAGCTAACCAGAGCCCTATAATGACCAATACTCAGGAATAAAATATCTCTCGTTTTGTATATGAATGTTTGTTTTTCGAGGTCTAGAGCACTACTATTTCAGGTAACATATGTGTAGTTTGGTGATCTGAATGAATGTAGGAGGGCTAAGAAGCTTTGAAAATGTGTTGTGGGAAGTGAAGGAGCAGAGAAGTGGAAGGAAGCCCTCTATTAAGTTCACCTACCATAGCTTCGATGGAGAAAAAGGTAAATGGCATCAGATCACTACCATAGTAATACTGATAATGTATTTATGAGTTCAAGCTTTTTTGATTAATTAGATTCTTCCTGATTAATGATTAATATTGAAGAATTTCATCTAAATTGATAATCTAATCAATTGTATATTGGTACAAGTTTATCAAGACCAATCCTGGTTTGATTCTCAGCACATTTCAGATGGCTCCTTCTTCTACCACATGATATTTGGAATTTTAGCTGATCATGTGGTGGATTCTTGTTAATGTTTCATAAATATATAGAGGGATAGATGAAAATTTAACCATATCTATAAACTCTATTTTGGTCTATTGGGGTTTAATAGATTAGGTTAGTATCAACCTACCACTAGATTTCATCTATATTCCTCATTAGTGTAGTGTAGAGAGGGTATTTCAACCACTGGAGGCACAAAATCTCTGTATGGTTGGTGGAGGGATGTGGATTTGTGCACCTAGAGATTTGAAATACCCTTTGTGCCCACATTCTCTTTACAATATTGCTGTACAACAGATAGCCTGTCTTTGCACTAGTTTTTCCAATGCATAATAATTGTAAGAATTGATTAATGATAATGGACACTCCTTGTTGGAACATGTTTTCCTGGTGACTTTGATGTATTTGCAACGTATTCAATAAGTGGAGACATGGATTTGAGACTTGATATGGAATCCTATAAATGAGAATGGGACTAGTACTAGTTCTTGATTCCGTACATTTTAACATGGATCCTTCAAGAAGATAAGTACTCAAGAGACATCTTATCAGTAAAAAAAACAAATATCACAAAATATATGCATAACACTTCATGAAGCCATAATCCTCGCATTTTCTGAAAGTAGTTATGGAATATGGTAACCAAAACAAGCAACTGGAGAACACGTTTGCATTGTTTACTATTGTCTTATTAGGGACATATCAAGGTATATTTCTAGTGAAATTCATAATAGGAAATATTTATTAAAAAATTATTTGTGTTAAGGACTTAGTGAGTCAAATTACAATAGTCAATTGAACATTAAGGCTTCCTCATTGAGCTTCCTAGTCACCTTTAAGTTTGACCTCGTGCCTCCTCATCCGATATCCTTACGCCCACACCTTGAGGTTTCCTTGTCCCTACATCTATTTTAACAACCAGTCCCCATGCTGCTGCTCTTTCTGCCATGCAAAATTCAGATAAGATTTGTCCAAAGCCTAAAGACTCTACATTTTATTTTTCTCTTTTTTCATTCCCATAATGTTTGAGCAATGCCACAACCACTACTTGTCTGTTTCCCACTTCATTTTGGTAATATTGGGGTCCTCCATAAGAGATATATAATTGTTCTCCTATACCTAAAGGAAACTCTTCCATCAGTAAAGCATCATTTGCTGACTCACTTCTAATGGCGTTTACAGAGTCAATATTTGTTAATCCCATCCATTTACCAGCCGATCCCCTCAATCTTCCAGATTGTGAACAATGTCCATGTTCAACGCTCATATTATTCTCCTAATTTTCTTTGACTCTCTTGTTAGAAGGAGATCATCATATAGATATTTGTTAATGTTCGATGTCACCTTAGAAGCAGAAGATGAAGTAGAAGTGCCTGTTGGGCTGAATACTTCAAGTGAACCTTGAGAATCATGGGAAAGTATATAAGGCTCATATGGGGACTTCCTTAAACCATAAACAATTGGTATTGTAGCACTTGAATTTGGTGGCTTTGATGAATCCATAACAAGAGTCTACATATATTTTTATTGCAATCAAATTGTCATAATCATATGTTAAACTCGAACATATTTCATAATTGCAAAAGTCATCACTTTGAATGTGAAGTAACAAGTAACATACTTCACAAAATATGTTTTATAATTGAGTCACTTTTCATTGTTTGAAATAAAAAAACTTGTGTTTCTTTCAGTAATAGCCTAAGGGAAATTACTTTAAAAAATGTCTTAAATGAAATTTCTAGTTAAATCACATTAGAACAATGTTTCTTGTATATATTGTTTTTATTCAACATAGAAGAAGACTTTCGTAGAAAAAAATGATGATAAGATCGATAATGTTGATCTATTATGTCATTGGAAAAATGTACTCTACCAAAAGAAAAGCCTCAAACATTAACGAACCTTGGATAAACATAGCCCCCTTTTTAGAATATGCTCTCCATTTCCTTTAAGGAAATGGATGTTCTTTGCTCAAAGGATATGATGTATGAATACAAAATATTTCTCTTTACTTGCTACGGGGAGCCTGGTCATGCTTTTTTTTCTCATATTCCAGTTCAAAGAGCATTTCCACGATGGAAAAAAAGCCTTGTTAGATTGGCCAGAACCCCATAATAAGCTTGCCTAGGAACATTGTAAGATACATATAGCCTAAATAGGTTCATATATCTTGTGTGTCATTCATAGAGATCGGTTGAGCCTTCTGATTAGACTTAATGATTATGATTAAAGCATTTTATTCATTTATACTCGTACATAAATGACCTAGACCTTTCTCGATTGAGTGGAATCAATTCCAAGTTGTTTCAGCGCCTTCAACTCATTATATAGAGGAGAGAGAAGAGAACTTGACCTTAAGAGTAGAAGGTATACCTCAATTGTTTTTATAAGTAAGGGAAGATCAACCCATTTAGAGAAGAGGTAGGGTCTAGTTGGGAGATGGCATTGCGGCACTCGAATGGGCAGGAGAAGCACAATTGCATGGAATTCCTTTTTTGCAAGTCAAAGAGGAAACAAATTAAGTTGAGACAAATGACTGTTCTAATAATTTTAACTCATTTCAACCCTTTTTGTAGCTGTTGTCAATAATAACCCTTCCTTATTCTCCAAAATTCACTATACAAGTTTAAATCCTTTGAAATTTTAACAATAAAAATCATAGAAATAAGATAAAAAAAATACCTTTCAAACATATCCATACAGACTCTCCCTCTCGGATTTCTCGAAGGTTGAAATTTTATCTCCATATGTAGACGATACATGGATCGATGCCAAATGCTAATGGCAGGCAACTATCATGAAGCGTAGCTGCAACAGTGTTGTCCTATGAAGATAAGTGTAATGAGAATGGGAAGTCGAAAGCCTCATGTCACTATTTTTTCCTAGCAGAGGAATGAGCCATCTTATCCAATTCACTAAGTTCGCCCAGCGCCTCTCGGCACACCATGGATTCAATGTTACGTTCAGTACATGCAAATGGATGTTATCCAGTCCTCGAATGCATAAATTACTCACAGGGTCTGGATATATGCTCGTCTGGATACCTCATATGGAAATCCAAGAATATGAAGGACAACACATGAAGGTGTAAACCCTTATATCAAATAACTTGGAGAAATCGAAAGGATTCATAGAGAGTGCTCTCAGATCCATGCAGTTTGAAGACTCTCTCTCGCTCACCTCTACTTTTATCACTGATTTTTTCTATTCCACCATGTTAGATGTGATTTCCAAGCTCTGTATACCCACTTACATATGTTTCCCTTCTGCTGCTTTTGCGCTTTCTTTCATGTTATGCCTTCCCAAACTAGTGTCCGAGATGCAAGTTAAAATTTAGAAAAATAATTAAGTGATGGAATTTTTTCCCAAAAATTAGCAAGCCGACCTGGTAACATTAACCCCTAAAATTTTATTGATGCAGATTTCATTTAAAGATGTGGATTTTAACATAGAGATACCAGGAGTTAATCCAATTCCCGCCAAGGATATGACAACTCCCATTTAGGATAGATATGATGATGCCTTTAACTGGTTCGTGAAGCATTCCTCACGCCTCTTGGAAGCCATAGGGATTTTGATAAACACCTTCGAGGAGCTAGAGGGTGAAAATATTAAACCACTGAGGAATGGAAACACACTACAAGGAAAAGACCCTCTAGAAGAGGTTATAAAGAAGGTTTTTAGTGTTTTAAAATTGGCCAAAATTGTCAAAAAAACATTTTCTACAACATCTGTTTATGGTTACGAAGGTTTTGGCGGAGCCTTTAACGGAAATTCAACACAACTAAAAAAAAAGGGTGGCCGAATTTTATTATGGATGTTTTTTTCATTGGTGCGCTACTCTGGCTTTAATGCACCGGTGCGTACATGTAGAAGGTGCACGGGGCAGTCGAAGGAGAATGCACGGGGCAGTCGAAGGAGAATGCACTGGGCCGTTAAGGTATAAAACCGCACCGGGCGTAGTGTTTGTGATACAATGCATGAGGCCATTCTAATTGGTATTAGGATTTGTGAGGTGCCCATAGGTCGTATCAACACATCAATGTGTAGACTTATAGAAACGTACTGGTGCGCAATATCACACAAATGCATCGATATTTATAATTGGTATCGGTATTCATGTGGTGCCCATAGGTCGTACAAATGCACTAGTGCGTATAAACACATAAACGCACCGGTGCGCAGTATCACACAACTGCACCGAGATTTATAATTGGTATCGGTATTCGTGTGGTGCCCATAGGTCATACAAATTCACCGGTATGTATAGACACATAAACGCACTGGTTCCCAGTATCACACAAATGCATCGAGATTTATAATTGGTATTCATATTTTTGTGATACCTAGAGGTCGTAGAAATGCATCGGTGCGCTTCAAAATAGAAACGCACCGGTGTACAGTAACTGACATGCAACAGTTTTCATTTTTTATTGTTTAGAAACATCGACCTCTGACAATGCAATTATTGTGATTTTTTAAAATTCATTATTCATCAAAATTCGACGCATCTTATCACAGTATTCATATTAATTAAATTTTTATTAACGCATTTGAATGAGATGTTTGGATTAATTTGTTATATCATATCATAATTATTGTTATTTTTTAAAACTCATTATTCATCAAAAGTTGACACATATATATCTTATAACAAAATTCATATGAATTAAATTTTTATTAGTGCATTTGAATGTGATGTTTGGATTAATTTGTTATATCATATCATCAAATTTCACATCTCTTCATTGTAATATTTAATCATCCATAAATTTAATCAGTGGTGTTATATTTCACAGCAACAATGCAGAACACAATAGAATAAATTAAAACATATTTTGTTATATATATGAATAAGACAGTCTTTGTCATACAAAATGGGACAGTTATTAGTATCCCTGTGTCTTTCAATTGGGACACTATGTCCATTACATTAAACAAAATGCCTGATTTCACAGGATAATATTTCAAAAAATACAACGCCTTGCTTTGATATCCAAACATAGTGATCATCATTCTTCGCTTGAACTGCTGTCACTGCTAGAGCTACTTCCATGACTTGGGTTATTTTCAGGAATTTTTTGTTCACGGTGTTGATTGTTTTCTTCTTCTTCACCTTTCATCTACAAACATAAAAATAAACTATAATTAGTGTATATACATTGGTGAGAAAAATGAAAATTTCAATATTAAATAATATACATCAATTTAAATCGAAAAGAAATGGCGTACCATTGCAACAATTGACTTATAAACTATACACATTCTTTCAAAACCATGTAACATGCCATCTTTCAAGATTTCATTTGTTGACGCAGTTCCATACTTTGTTTCCTACAAGTTTTATACCCCATAATAAATCATATATTTATTATAAAAGATTTTTTTGTTCTATTAATTATAGATAGAGCTAAGTAAAACAAGATCGATAGATGCTTACAAATTCCACAATTAAGTTCTGATATGCCAACATATACTCACAACCCATATTTAACCCAATGTCAATCAATTCCTCTGATGGTTCTTCTTTGTATGTTAGCACCTCTTTGAAGACATTCAATGATGATTTTTGTAAAACAACTTAAAAAATACAAAAATGGAATCTAGTTAAGTTTTTATAAGGAAGTAACAATTACTCACAAACTTAGATATCAACCCTTTTCTTCCTTGTCGTCCTATTTTATGTGCTGAATGGGTTTCATTTTTTTTTATTTTTTGCAAGAAAATACTTGAAAAATAATATTTAATGCTAATTGTTTATTTATTGTGCCTAATGATCGAAAAATTAAATGATTACATATTACATTTGAAGCACGTTGGTGTTGAGATGGCTCCTCCTGTGATGCAATTTTTTCCATTTCTTTGACAATCTCCTTGTACACCTTTTTTGACATTCCTACTGGCATATTTATGATACTAGCTCGTTCATATTTTGAGATTTTCATAATCTTCCTGAAAATGTAACATGACAATAAACTATTTAATTTTTATATTGATATATGAAAAATAAATATAACGAAAGTGGTATTTATAAATAATTCTAGACAAACATTTAAAGGAATATTAGTTTTTCATTCCTTCTTTTTTGTTGTTGTGTGTTTTTGCTATTAAAAGTCTGACATGTCTCATTGACCAATCCTCTGGAAACTCTTCCTGTAGTTTAGATAAATTTTGGTTCTTATAATCATTGTATTGATTTTTTTATTGTAAGTGGAAAGAATGTCTATACATTTTTTCCACTAGATCACTCGAACTTTTGTAAAAGATTTTCCCCCTTTCGTTAACCTCCAACACCACTCCAGATGAGCTAAGGAGCAATTCATTTTCGTTTGCACGTTCTATTTTTTTTCTTTCCTTAGAATAACATTCCTTTTCTGAGTTGTTGGTCCCTGTAGAACATTAAATAGATGTGAATTAATAGATAGTTTTACACATGTTATCTAGTAATTTTAATTATATTATTAATGAAAATTAAAAAAAGAAACTCATATTGGATCGATAGTAATTTTTCATTCACCTGATTCATGCTTTTGAAAATTTTCCATCAAGCTTTTATGCTCTTCTGGTCCTAGATCAGAAATAAACTTATCGAGCTTTGTCATTTTGTGGCTTTTCATGATATACAATAAACAATACATATTAGTTAAACTTACATATAGTTCAAAAATAATATTTTTTGTAAAGAATTTACAAAGAACTTGCCTTTTTTTCTTTTCTTGATGTGTTATCAGTATTTTTCTTACATGATCTCCTGTCAGTCATTTCTTTATCAATCTCAAACATATACCATATCATTTATTAATATATTTATAAATAAATTTTCAGCTTTTCAGGTAAAAAAAAATCTCAAGAAATCGGTGCACCATTCATGGTGTACGTACTGACGCTGGTGCGTGGGGGGCTTATAAACGCACCACAAAACTAGTATAATAGACCATACGGTGCTATATGTCAACAAGGAGCATCGATGCATTACATGTCAACCACTACACCAATTAACCATGATAAAATAATAAAAATCGTCTAGTGTTAGTTTTTGTAGCATAGAATGGTGCCATATTTTACATATGACGCACTGATAAAAAAATTTGTTTTTACTTTTTTCTCACATTACTTTCGCGGTGTGCTTGTACAATAAAGAGCACCAGTGTGCTAGGTTATGCTGGGTGCACCGATGAAAAAAAACTATTTTTTTAATTCACGCAAGGGACAACATGGATTGGGATCCAACTATGCAAATCATCTCACCGATTGGATGTCTAAGGTCTATATTTAGAAATAAAACCCTATAAAACTAAATTGAAAAGTCCTAATTCTGAAATCACAGAAAGAGGGAAAAGAAAGGGCAGAAATAAAAAGAATTTGGGGTTTGTATTTTTTGAAAGTGTATTTTTTTTATGCGAAACAGCATGTTTGCGGTGCGCCATAATGAAATAGCGCACCAACGACATATTTTAGAAATGGTGCACTAAGAAATTTTTTTTTTTTTTTTTAAATTTTTTATCATAGTACTTTCGCAGTGCATTAGGATAATAGAGTGCAACGACGCGCTAAGTTATGCAGGGCGCACCGATGAGAAATTTTTTTATTTTTATTTTTTAATTTACGCAAGGGCCGACATGGATTGGGATCTAAATATGCAAGTCGTCTTGTAGGTTGGATGTCTTAGGCTTATATTTAGAAACACAAACCCTATAAATATAAATTAAAAAGCCCTAATTCTGAAATCACAGAAAGAGGGAGAAGAAAGGGCAGAAAGAAAAAGAATGTAGGTTTTGTTTCTAAAATGGATTTTTTTTTGTGTGAAACAACACATTCACGGTGCGCCATAATGAAATAGCGCACTAGTGCCATATTTTACATATGACGCACTGATAAAAAAATATTTTGTTTTATTTGTTTTTTTTCATTGTACTTTCATAGTGCGCTGGTATAATAGAGTGCATCGGTGCGCTAGGTTACTCAGGGCGCAACAAGGAAAAAAAATCTATTTTTTTTTTTAAATTCACACAAGGGCCGACATGGATTGGGATCTGATTATGCAAATCGTCCCATGGGTTGGATGTCTTACGACTATAAAAACCCTATAATTCTAAATTGAAAATCCCTAATTCTGAAATCATTGAAAAAGGGAGAAGAAAGGGCAAAAAAAAAAAATAATCTAGGGTTTGTTTCTAAAAATAGGTTTTCTTTATTTATTTTGTTTCTAAATACTGTAGAAAAAGTTTAAAAAAAAACTGCAAAAAAAGTAAAAAAAAAACAATAAAATTTGTTTTTTTTCTTTTACTGCATAAAAAAAACTGCAAAAAAGTTAAAAAAAAACAATAAACTTTGATTTTTTTCTTTTACTGCATAAAAAAACTGCAGAAAAAGTAAAAAAAACAACAAAATTTATTCACGAGATCGTCTGAAATTCTATGCTATAGGGTTTGAATCACCAGAGGTTTGGAATTTTGATTGTGTGAATACTTCTGTTCGAACGTATTTCCCTGCTCCACAGTGCTCTCATGCTATGTTTACTCTAGTTATGTCTCCTACAAATCTCCGGTTGAAATTTTTTGCAAAAATAGTGAAATGATGAAAAGTGTTTAGTGATTAAAGAAATGTTTTATGAAATTATATTTTCAAAAATATTTTGCTGCCCATTTTTCAATTTACCACTTTTTTCACTTAAATAAAATAGAGTTGTGCTATTTTTGTTTATGGTTATTCATCACCCGTGCATCCTTAATCGAACCACATCGGTGCACATTACCAAAAATGCACCGGTGTGATGATCTGTACATGAGGCACCAAAATTACATTTAGATGTGTGCACCAAAATTTATTGTTGTTTTTCTCAAATGTAGGGAAAAAATATAATAATTATATCGAATGGAAAATTCTTCAAAATCCAACTTGTTTCATAATATTTGTCAAAGTCCATCTCAGAGTTCTCCCTATCCATCTCGAGATGTAATATTTACTTTAGATTTTATTTATATTTTCACTATCTAATTGAATTTATGTATTTTATCCATGCAATCAATCATGCAAAGCTTAATTAAATTTATAATGTATACAAATTTGCAGGTTCATGCAGATTCAACATTGACTTTTGATGAACAAAATATTCAAACTGCTCCAAAACGTCAAAAGTTTTTATCAGGAGTTGCACATTGCAAGGCACATTTGGTAGATGAAAATGGATAGCCGCTTCACCCTGCCAATTGTAACAATATTTCATCTTCTAGCCCCAATCCCGGGTCAATGATGGTAATAATTATAATTGTTTGGTATTAATACTGATTAATATGTAATTATTTCAACGTCAAACCAATTTATAATCATGCAATATTGTCAACGAGGTTACTAATTGATATCATATATTTTGTACTAATCATGTTCAAATATTTTTTTTAAATTATTAAGATTCTAGTGATGATGAATGACCTACCTACCATCTTCCGTTGCACCCCACGAAAATGTCAAATCGAGAGAAGACTAAATTGAGAGAAAAAATCGGAGAGGGACAATACCAAGAATGGTTGAATCAACCACTGATTCAATTCTCGCTACGTCCAGATTCACCAATTAGGAATGACTACAACAATAGTAGTTCTTCACAATCTCGAAATGGAGGCAATAAAATAGAGGTTGGTATGGATGATTACTTAAGGGATATGACTGCCATGGAGACAATGTTGTTAGATGCATTCCAAAACAATGATTAGCTAGAGGATGATGCTCATATCGCTGACACATTTTTCGAAAGCCTTAAATTTGCTTCCACCACCCCTCTCTTTGGACCTGGCGATCAGTCAAAGTCTACCCAGTTGGGGACAATGATGTTACTGTACAACATGAAAGCAAAGTTTTTCTTATCGAATGCATGTTTCTCAAAACTTTTGATGTAAGTTACCATAAAGTACTCCCTTATATAAATTTGAAATATAATCATTACACTGCAATGAACATTACTAATGATAAATTTTACGAACGTTAATAATTATATCGAAATTGATGTACATTTATTAATATGTTTTTCCATGATAACCAACTATAGGTTATTCAAAGATAAGGTTCTTCCGAGTGATAATGTCTTGCCCAGTAGCTGCGAAGAGGTAAAGAAATTGTTGAAAATGTTGGGTGTTGAGTACATATGATATCATGCATGTCCAAATGATTGTATTCTATATAGAGGAGAATATGTAGACAAAGAAATGTGTCCAAAATGTGGGCATGGTAGGTATGATAAATAAAAAAGGAAGGGTAAATCATGTACTGGTCCTCCTTTTAAGATATTGAGGCACATGCCTATAATCCCAAGGATTCAAAAGCTCTTTCATTGCAAAGAATTAGCTATGCTACAGGGATGGCATGCTTCACACAGAAGTGAGTTGGGAGTTATGCGAATCCCAACTAATTCAATAGCCATGAAGCATATAGAGGATACATGGCCCGAAAAATTCAAGGATGAAGTACGAAGTCTATGACTCAGCATAGCCATGGATGGCTTCAACCCATACTCCCTCCAAAACACCAACTATTCTATTTGGCTTGTAGTAGTGATCAATAAAAATACCCCCCCATGGTTTTCCGTGAAGAATGAACATCTTATGTTGGCTCTCATAGTCCCTGGTAGAAGACAAGTGAAGAATATGGATGTCTACTTACAACCATAGGTAGATGAATTGAAGGAATTATGGCATGGGATAAATGTATATGATGTATCAAGACCCATTGCAACAGAGAGGAGTTTTTACATTGTATGGGATATGTGCTTACGCGACACATGATTATCCAAGCTTAGGAGTTTGCTCTGTAAATTACATGTTTAATTTATTCATTTGCTTATGTAAAAATCAATATTCTTTCACATATTAGTTATTTAATTCATTGTAATATTTTTTCTGATCTTCATGATATTCTTTAACGTGCCATGCATATTAATTAATGTATACAAATATAATCTCGCAGGTCTTATAAAAAAAGGGTATTTTTGATGTAAATGTTGTGGACCTTCTCTAAAAGCTAGATGGTGCAAGGACCTACGAAAGCGAGTGTATGATTGTTCCAGGGTATTCCTACCATAAGAACACCCTTACAGAAGAGAAGCATCTGTTTATTATGTTACAATAATTCATATTATTCTAGATTTATTATTTTACAATTATTTAAAATTTACAAATTTACAAATTTAAAAATTTTAATAAAATCATTTCACATTAATACAATTAAAATTTTACAAATATTTTACATACAATTAAAATTAAAATTACAATTACAATTTTGCAATTTCACATATAATTATAGTTTTACAATTACAATCAATTCACAGTAATACAATTAAAAATTTACAAATATTTTACATACAATTAGAATTAAAATTAGAATTACAATTACAATTTTACAATTTCACGTACAATTACAATCACAATTATAATTTTAGAATTTTACATATATAGAATTACAATTTTACAAATTAAAAAAATTACAATTACAATTACAATTTTACAAATTTACATATATACCATTGCAATTACAATTTTAGAATTTTACATACAATTAGAATTACAAATATTACAATTTTACAATATCATGATCATTTAATATTAAATTAATTAATAAACATTGTGTTCATGATAACCATCGTACAAACATCGTATTTGACTAAAAAACACATTTAAAATCGCTAACATCATCGTGATCATAATCATCTAACAAAACACAATTAACATTATATATTATCATCACAACACAAACATCAAATATACATCTCATGTCAAATAACTCATGCTATCACATACACATCTATCTACAAGCTGCACATTAAATGAACATATCTAACATGATTTAACAATATACACATCATGATTATCACCAACATGTAAATTAAGTACAACTGCAACATGAACATAAAATACATGGACCATATATATATATACATATACATATACATATATATATAAATAATGTTAAAAATATACAATTGTAATATAAATGGCATGGATCACTTGGTGGTAGTATAACATCAATAGCAGTACTAGTGGAGGCCTGCTCAGTCAATGGTGTAGCCTCGACAGTCGATGGTCCAGTCTGCTCATGATCATATGTACTGATGGATGCTTCAGGCTACTAACTGGACGTGGCCGATGGTCCAGCCTCATCTCCATGATGACTACTGCTAGATGCTAGTGGAGGGTCATGCTCATCTGGTGCGGTGCAAGGTGAACGATCATGAGATGATGAGTCGCTGCTCGCGGACTGTCCATCACATGCTGCAGTTTGACCATGCATATAACATGCAACAATCCTCCTTAGCCACGTAACAATTTTTTTAGCTCCTACGACATGCCACATCAGGCTGTGCATGTCACACGACATGCCTCTCCACATCTATAATAGCCTATCATCGGCCTGTATGTTTTTGTAATGAGTAGGCTTGATGCCCTCCTCAACAATCAATGTACTGAGTTGGTCACCCAAGTCCATTTTGTACCTAGCATCAAGTCGACCGTGCCTAAAAAAAGACGGTACCGGCACACCAGCAGGAGCAGGTCTCTCTGCACTAGCCTCCTAATGATCCTCGGCATATGGCATTCCCTAATCATCATCAGGATCCACACCTAGATCATGTGGTGGTGTGGGCATGTCCTCGCCATAAAAAGAGCCAATGTATGCAAAATCTATACAAGTACACAACAATAATTAGACAATTTCATTACACAAATTTAATAAAAACAAGTTAAAGAACATGCTAGAATAATTTTTTTTTTTAAACTGTAATATTACCTCTATCATTTGGCAGCTCATTAGCTGTGAAGAGGATGTTGGAACACCCTCGCCAATCCAGACCTGAATAAGGACAGGGGATCATAATGAAGGGATGCTCATCAACACCCGCTAGAAAAACCAATGCGTCATGTGATATCCTCCTTGGAAACAGAGTCTCGTCCCTTGTGGGTATCATCTACCCCCACATGTGCATATGTGCCTCAAACATCGGCCTACGAGGTTGCCAAAAAAAGGTAGGCCTCGTCTATGGAAACCTCTCAAAAAATAAACAAAAAAGCTCTTAAGCAAAAGGGAAGTTTACCTTTCCTTGTGCATGAGCATGACATCTATCTAAGGCTGTACAGAACTACCGCAAAAAAAATGGCAAACCACCTGACAAGTCATGGCTCTTGTACTAAAGAATCAACATAATATAGAAGCGAGAAAATAATGCATTTCCCGTCACCGGTGTTGTGTGAAATCATCGAAATGATAAGTGAGATACACTACACCTCCTCACTACCAAATGCACCAATACGTAACTGATCTCTAGCGACCTGAAACTCTGCAGGAGACAATACATTTGCTCCAATGTATCTTTGGGAGTAAACTAAATGAATCCCTACTTCACAACTAGCTGGAACCTCTAGGAACGAGGGAAAATCCACCCCTCTCCTCGATAGCCGTACAATGAAATATATATCCTCCTTAGTGGGCATGTACCATTGGTCGATACCAACGCAGAAAGCCTGTTGGTGGGCATTCCACCTTCGGATAAGATGTCTCAAAAAAAATCCATCGCCCTTTAGGGAAGTAACCTCTTCATATGACTTGAGGATTCCTACTTGCCTTAGGAGCCCCTGCGTAGTTGTTGTAATAGGGTGAGGGTACGCATCTCTCTCCCTCTCTCGTGCCTCCCACATGCAGACCATCGTATACTACTCCACCTGTTGTTTTTGTTGTTCCCCCTCTTCTCTCCTTTCACGTCTATGAATGATTGACATATTAAACACAATTTTTTTATTAAATGAGACATGTATTTAGAAATATACATATATAATTTTTTTTTGAAAAAAAATTTAAAAAATAGTTGGTGCGCCAAAAACATAGGCATGCACTGGTCCTGTTGTGTTTTTCTATGGAGTGCACCGGCATCAGTGCCCCTAATAATATTCATTGTATCGGGGGCAGTGCTCCATACAAATTTGTAGCACACCGTTGAATATGTACGGTGTCAGGAGGGCGGTGCACTGACTAAACTCTATGCCCTGGGGCATTTAGTTAAGTCAGCGGAGATACCTCCTGCCATCATGACATAGTGAACGGTGCGGTCTTTTACAAGGCTGCACCATTGACCCAGGTGAAATACAGAAATCCGTGCACTGAAAAAAAATAGCCACCAAAATAGCCATCCCAAGGTGGCTATTTTTGTCAATGCACTGCATCGCTGCTATTCCACTAGGTCAACAGTGCGGCCGTGTAACTGACCGCACCATACTTTTAAAAAAAAATTAAAATAACATAGTGCGCCTTCGGTACCGCCTCGGAACCGGTGGAGATACCGTTAGCACTGGTTTACCAGGCTGAACCATTGACCCTGTCAAAATACAGTATGCAGTGTGTTGACAAAATTACATGCCCCAGGGCGGATAATTCATTCAATGTGCCGTGTTGCCGCTATTCCACATTGTCAACGGTGCGGCCTGGTAAACGACCGCATCGCACTTTTTAAATTTTTTTAAAATAACACGGTGCACCTATCAGTACCACCCCGAAACCAGTGAGGATACCTTTAGCACCAGTTACGGTGCGGCCTGTAAATTTACAGGAAGCACCACAACTGGTGCGAGCCGAATGGTTCGAGCGCACCGCGCGACAAATATTTTTTTTTCTTTTAAATGGTTAATTTTAAGGTTCTTTTAAATTCTAATCCGCTAAAAATATTAATTATGGAAAAACAAGAAAAATACCTGTACATTTGGCTGTCGAGGAGGCATATTGGCTGCAGAATTTGCAAAATAAAATTTTTCCACCGTTTTGCAAAATTCAAGTTGGAGATTGGTGGGAAATGCACAGCAGCAGTGTGTGGAATGAGTGCAATGGGAGCACCGATGTCAAGGCGACTCAGAAAAGGATAAATTGTACCGGTTCTTGAGAGCTTTGTAGCACTGACAAAAGTGAAAAGTGCAGTTTTTTGGCCATAATTTTTTTTTATTTAACTGTATTCCAGTGCGTGGGGTTTTATGGGCACACCGGTGCATTTTCTTCATTCCGCACTAGGTGGTTTATGTTTTCGCGCGCTTTTTATGAGGCACCAGTGCAGAAGTGTTGTAAAGAACTGGTGCACTACAATAATACAACACACCGAGCGGGTGTGTATGGAGTGCACGGTGTGCGTTGTGCCATTGTTTTGTGAGGTTTTTTGGCCGTATTTTTTTTTATTTAACCTTGTTCTGGTGCATGGGGTTTTATTGGAGCACTAGTGCATTTGCTTCATTCTACACCAGGAAGTTTCTTTTTTCGCGTACTTTTTATGAGGCATTGGTGCAGAAGTGTTGTAAAGAACCGGTGCGCTACAGTAATATAACGCATCGGGCAGGTATGTATGGAGTGCACGGTGTCTGGTGTGCCAATGTTTTGTGCGGTTTGTTGGACGTAATTTTTTATTATTTAATCATGTTCTGGTGCGTGAGGTTTTATGGGTGCACTGCTGCGTTTGCTTCATTCCGCACCGGGTGGTTTCTGTTTTCACGCGCTTTTTATGAGGCACCAGTGCGAAAGTGTTGTAAAGAACCAGTGTGCTACCAAAACACAGTAGACCGGTGGGTGTGTACAGAGCACACGGTGTCTGGTGTGCCAATGTTTTGTGTGCTAAGGTGCTTTCTCTTGTTGAACACACTAGTGCGTTTTATGGTGATAAGTGCACCAGACGAAATACATCCACAAAAACCTCCTTCTGCCAACCTCCTCTAGTTACATCCGCTAGGATGTCTAGGGTATTTTTATAAGGGGTTCCTCAAAAACATCCACTAGAGGGTCTTTTACTTATAGTGAGGTTAATCCCACTGATGCTAGGCGAATGCCCCAAATTTATCCAGTCAGGCAGATAACACCCAAGTTGGATGGTTGGATCGGTTGCGCATTAAGATTAATACTCTATGGGAAAAATTCCAAAGGCATGAAGAGGTTGTAGCAAAGCCCGAGAAGCAAATCGATGACCATATAAATAAATCGAGGTTGTATCAGAGCTCAAGAAGAGTATGAACGTGCATATGCAAAAGTTATAACCACCGAAAACACAAATAAAATAAACAAAACTTGCACCCCTGACTACTTACTAATAATTACTAATCAAACCACATTAGAACATCATCTTTATCTATTCATTCCTCAATTCATCAATCCTTCCCTCATTCGATGGTGAAGCCATCGATCCCAGCCACCCATCCCAGGAAGACCAGTCTATTTTGCTACTTGATTGGTGGAATTTTCACCATAGGGGCAATATCAATCAAGCCTCTTGGATGAAGGCGAGCAGGCAAAGACTGAATGACAATGACAAATTAATATAGTTTACTATAGCCAAATTTTGATTTCTTGAACATGTTTTCTTCTCTGAATTGCAGTGAAAGCCCCCAAATTAGGAGAAGAAGATTTCAAATAAAGATCCAAAAAGAGTGAACCCAGATCTGATATAATAAGTTCACATTAAAAATCTAGTTGAGTGGATAGAAGAATTGAATGTCAAAGAAGGGTATGCAACTTCCCACGAAATCATAAAAACTATGAGCAAAGAAGGAGCACCGAACTCTATACCAAACCTGGCAAGGAGAATATCGGCGGGAAAATAAATTTTAATAGGTTGATTTAGATTTTAGAGTATTCGCCAAATTAGATTTTAATAGGTAGTCAAATAAATTGCTATGGTCAATTAGGTTTTTCATAAATTTTTATTTTTATGTGAGTACAAATAATGTTAATCTAATTAGGGTATTAATCAAAATTATATTATACCTCTCTAATATAAGTAAGCATCCTAATTAATCAAGTGTATTATATCTCTCTCATATAAGTAAGAATTTTTATATGAGGGAAAATGGACATGATCTGGGAAATATCTATCAACCTTTAAAGTGGTGAAAAATATCTTTAAATCTATGAATAATGTTATCGATAAACTTAAGTAGGTATAGGTAGCCTCTTATTTTTGAGGAAGTTCACTTAGAGCTTAAAAATACCCTATTAGAAGGCCTTCACATGTTTTGTTAAGAGATACATGGGATAAATTTTGACTAAAGGAAATAAGGGCTACAATAAGATCAATTATCAATGTATAGCACCTACTCAAATCACCAAGAATATATCCAAACCATCAAGATGACACAATTCTCTAAGCAAAATTATGAAACACCATGGAATAAATCAAATTAAAACTTATAGCAAAAAAATCAACAGTTAGAACAGAGTGTTTAAGTGAACATAATAAAAATAGTACACATTGGACATAATATCATATACACATGGATCATACATATCCAACTAAATGTGTTAGCTAAAGGAACTTCTTCCTACACATAGTGTCCTAGATGGCTAAGGCAAGGTGTCATCAAACCAATGATACATTCATGAATTACATATAGATCCATATACCTTAGATAAAAAATGATCAATGTGACAGGAATCATAGGGTTTGAGATGACAATCAAATTTTAAAATATCCTCTAAAAGTCCATATAGAAAATGGGGTAACAGATCCTATCACATCCAACTTGTGATATATGGTGGGAAATACTTAAAGTATCTCTAAAGAAAGATGTCTCGTTGAGGTCTAGGTCAAGAAGAGGTACGATGCCTCACTAATTTGGTATTTGAAGAAGTTTAAATCTTGGTTTTTCAATGTGGCCCTAAGTAGGCAGGGAAATATGGAAGGAGGTGACACCCTTGGAAGAGTTCTAAAGGGGAAGGCCACATAAGGCCTTATGTAAAGATATAAATCCAAGTATCTCCCTCATAAAAATTTCAAGACATGTATTTAAAGAATGTAGATAACGACTCATCCAAATGTTGATAAAGGCAATAGAACATCCCTTGAATCTAATAATAAATGGGGGCATCTACAAATGAGGTTATTATATCTCGTATATATGGAAACGATAGTAGATGTTATTAAGAAGAGGAAGGTCATTATGATTTGTTTCAACTCGATGCAAATGTAAACCCACTTTGAACGTACCAAGGGGGATCTGAAGGGCAGCATCTGATACTCTTGTGTTTATGTGGTTAAACAAAAAGCCCCCTTTTCATTTGCATGAAGTGTTCCTGATACAAATCCATGTTAGAGTTGAGGCCCTAAAAATATGAAGTCCAAGTACATTGAATGTATTTTCTATAAATAACCTCTCTAACAACCTGACACAAACATATAATGATGTCATTTACATTGGAGGTGTAAATCACTTGAATCGTGTTACAACTTAATCGCTCCCCAACAAAACTATGCCATGCTTCCTTGTGATGATGCTTCAACCCTACTGGAGAACAACCTCACAATGTAAAAGGAATTTAAACATGATGTAACTTTAATAGTGCCCCACACTCGCCCTTTGGCTCACTACCCATGGCTAATTTGAGGTTATTTCAAGCACTGATGTGGATAATATCATTTTATTTTCTCTTATGTATAGTATTCTACATTGACATAATTGAGTTTTTTTAACAAAAAAAAAAAATTATATTGAGAATTCACTCCTTGTGCATTAGGTCTAGATAGGCCTTGTCTTTATGAGTGATTTATTCATTTCCAAATCCTTATGTGAGAGAGAACTACAAGCTCCATCTCAACTTGAAGTGTAGATATTGTGAGAAATTCAGATCGAGGATTTGAAAATTATCCAATTTTTCTACGTTTTGTATACATGGTAATAATGGCATTACCCACAAACACATATCCTCATCACCAATACCTAGTTCTCTAAAAATTAAATTTTTCCAATATGCTCAATTAGAGTTGAAGGATTCTCCTAGGAGGTCAATGTGTTGGTTTGGGGTGTTATTTTTAGCCTTGGATACTTAGTGGTTAAGGTCTTCAAGGGTCAAGGGTTAAGGGCCAATGGATTTAGGGTCAGAGGATTTAGCGGTCAATGACTTAAGATTTAGGGGATTTAGGTGTTTAAGGGGTTAGAAGTTAAGGTGTTTAAGGGTGAAGGGTTAGGGGTTAAGGGTAAAAGGATAAGAGGATAAGGAGTTATGGATTACAAAGTTCATGGATTATAGGTTAGGGGTTAGGGTCTTAATATTTAATGTGTCAAGGGGTTTATGGGTTATGAGTGTAGGGGTTAAGGGATTATGGATTGGGAGTTAATGGAATATGGAATTCAATGGTTATGTGTTATGGGCATATGGTTTGTGATAATTGGACTCCTAATACCCTTATCAGCACTATTTGGGGTTCCCCTATCAATTGATCTCGCTACCTTCCCTCTAGGTCCCCTAGCCCCTATGAAATTAGGTCATAAGCCCCCTTATCATTCTCTAATTCTAGGATTATAGATCATATTAAACCATGCTTGCACCTCCTACTCATACCCATCCATGCTTCCCTTGTGTCCCCTTGCCCCGTTCAATGCACCACAAGATACCCACCTGCAACCTTTTTGGTCTTTCCATTCCACTTTTCCTAATGTTTTGAACCCCCAAATTTGGTCTCAATGCCCTTACAAGTACCCCGTTGGGCCCCCTTGGCTAAGGGATTAAACACATTATGGGTTATGGGTTGTGATAAGGGAGCCCCTAATCCCCTTATCACAACTAGAAATAGGATCATGAACACCATCAATATCTACTGGAGGTGCTCTGATGAAATCAATAATGAATACAAAAGTTGTGGTCAATAGGACAAAGATTATCAAGATGTTTAACCATCCAACGTAAACATGGTTTTCAGTGCTAGTGATATAGTCACATAAAATACCCCATAAAATTTATTCTTTGGGATACCCCTAGGATTCAATAATTAATCCAAAGTGAGAGGATTCATTTCTAAGGTGACAATGGCAACAACCTTGAGTTGATGGAAAGTGAAACTTTTTTAGCCTTCCACAACTAGAGTGTCAATTTCATCATCAACAAGAAACACAATTAACAAGTGGCAACATCTCACATTCAGTGCACTTGGCAACAAATTTTTATGCATGTTTCTCCACCAAGTGTGCCTTTCACATTTCCCAAGACCCAAATCACATACTTGGATGAATTTTGGATAACTTGTCACATTCCACTAGCTTCATGCATGAAGAGGAGCTCCCATCATTTAAGAATATTTTGGAGGGTTCCATGGCATAGTTAAGGGTCACATGTATAAAAGAAGAACTCCATAGCCAATAATAATAAAATTGGAATTTGAATCACATGGCTTAAAGGAGAAGGACATAGGTAAAGAGTACTCCATTTAGAAACATCTAAAAGCTTGTTTATGTCCTCTTTCCAAAGAAGAGGAAATATCTTGTGAAAAAAGCCCAAATTTCCAAAAAAGGAAGACTCGGGTAAGGGTTTACTTTTTCTTTCACATGTTAAGAGACATTCATGTATTTTAAGGTGTTTTATTATTGAGTTCACATATTTGGAAGAACAATTGCACAATTGGAAACATCTCACATTTGGGGCACTTTGCTACAAATTTGAATTCATGTTTTCTATTGAGGGTATATTTCACATTCCCCAAGGCACAAATCAAATATTTGGATGTATCTTGGATGATTTTTCACATTCCACTAGTTTCACGCATGAATAGGAATTCCCATAACTAAGAATTTTTTGGAGGGTTTTCATGGCATTGTCAAGGGTCACATTTACAAAAAAAGATCGTTTAAGTCCAGAAAATGACAATTGACATTAACATCACATGAGGCACAAAGGAGAGGAACAAAGGTGAATAGTTCTCCATTTTGAAATATCTTGAACAACTTGTTTATGTCCTATTTCCAAAGAAGATAACATATCTTGAGACAAAGGGACCAAATTGTCAACAAAAGAGGACAATGTAATGGATCACGTGGACTTTGTTTTCTCGTCATTAACTAGACCATTATATGACACATATCATTAATTATTAGGTAGACACTATCATATGAATGCATGGTTTTCATGCTTGGGTCATATTTTCATTAAGGTCCCAATTGTGGACTTCTAGGTTACTTGTTATAGATTTAAAATGATCCATTTTTTGGGCTTTTAAATCATGTATGATTAGGTTATCAAAAGGGTCCTCCATCATGTCATATTCTTCAAGGTCACCATCCTTGAAATCTAATTCAAAGACAACCCTCAAGTCAAGTGATACAAGTCATCAAAGTTGCCTCCTTAAGTCAACCTCAACAAGTCTTCAAGTCAACTCAAATAAAGACACAACACTTCAAACTCTCATGTCGGCTCAATAACTATGGAAAAAAACTATATATACAGGGGTATAGTTTTGCATTTATACCATATAATTTTGGAAATATTTGAAGTTTTATACCACATATACAGTTCAGATCATGATCACAGGTTTGGTGTTGGAGGATAAGGTCTCGATCCTATTACACAATTTAGCTAAGCATCTTTGCTATGGTTTGGGTAACTTCCATGCTATGATGTTGCAGCAAAATAGTGCTTTGGTGTCAACAAAGATCTACCACAGAATCAATGTTATGTTATGATACTCAATGTTATGAATATTCTTGGTGATCTCAGTTATGATGCTCAATGCTATGATGATGCTCGGTGATCTCAGTAATCATGCTCGATGCTATGTTGCTATCTCAAACTTGGTCAAGGTAATGAGGATGGAGTTTAGGTGCAAGAAAAGGAGATAATGGTGTCATGGAGATCTCGGTGGTAACACAGTGAAGGTATGACTTGATGCAAGAAGTTTATAGTCTAAAGGTCTTGTTCGTCTCATGTTAAATCTACTGAAGGAAGAATTTTCATTCGGTTTTCCCAAAAGAGTGGGGTTTTTCCCTGACATATGCCTACATCTTGGGTCTTCTTCTATTTTTTCATTGGAATTAGTCTTGATGATAAGAAAAGAAACTTGAAAGAACAAATAATAATAACAAAACATCGCAATATAATTTCATGATAAGAGAAATTGTTTAATTGCCAACTCCTCAAGTTCTCTAACATATAACAACCTCCATTTCAAGGTGGATTCAATGTCATATAATCCATATCAACTACTCATATCATCCATACTCTTTAGTATATCAAAGAGATACAAATTGATGCTTATTTTCCCCTAAGACCCTACAAACCCTATATTCTCCTTCCAAACCTTAGCCTCTATAACAAAAGTAACAAAGTTCCTACATAATTTACAACGTCATGAATTTGAGAATTCCACCAATTCAACAACACTCCAAACAAATTTTTAGAAATAAAAAAATTCCTAGCTCAAAAGAATCCATGTGTAGCATTGATCACCATGGTGTCACTCTCTAGTAAATATTTTTTGGTGGAGTAACCAATATAATCTATTTTGATCCCTCTCCACATATTTCTCTCAAGGAATTGATTATGTTAGGCTATATCTTACACAATATTTCTAGCATCCCTGTGCTTCCATGAAACACCTACAACATATCATCCATAAAGGACAAAAAGTAAATGGTTCAGTCCCTCTCATGGTACATTAACACTCTCACCCAATCACTCAGCACACCATAGACCAACATCCCTTCCCTCACTGTGCAAGTTGGCCTGTATTTTCAGAAGATTAGGAGTTGGAGGGTAAGCATGATGAGGGTGTCATTTTATCAATATGATTCTCTCATAAGGATAAGCACTTCAATGAGAAAGAAAATAAAAATATTTACCGTTCACTTCTTACCATTCCCACACCATAAAAAAAACCCTAAAAATGTCATTCTTCAAATTTCTTGTGTAGTTTCCTAAAGCAATTCAAGTAGAATATCGCAGTTACTTATGTCAGTAATGTTGTGATAATTTGTTTATTCTCTTAAAGGAAATCTTTCGAGACATGAACGCCATCAAACATAAACCATCAAGTCAAAATGAATGGAAATGAATGTATAAGAGGGTGTGTCAGGGAGTGTCAGGGAGTGTCAGACGTGCCAAGGGGGGAGTGACAAGGCATGCTAGGGAATGTTAGGGCATGTCAAGAAGTGTCAATGTATGCTGACATATACTAGATAGTACCAAGGAATGCCAATGAATGATAGGCATGACAATATGTGCCATGTGTTAATGCATGATAGGCATGAAAATATGTGCCATGTGTCAAGGCATGAAAAGATGTGCCAGGTGTTAGGGTATGCGAACACGTGTCAAGGACTGTAAGGTGACAAAAGGGAACACCAAGTTAGAATGAAAATAAATGAACACATATGATGGTAATAATTAAGGATCTTACCTTTTCAAGAGTGGCATGTTAGGCATACCAACACTAGTGTTAATAGGTAACAAGGGCCAAGTGCTAATGTGTCTTAAGTGCCAAATTGATCTCAAATAAATTTTATCTTAAACCATGCCAAGGAATTCTAGGGCAACCAAACGCATGCCAAGAATTATCAAGTGCTAGGAGCCAATATGTGCCACGAATTTATAAGGCATGCTATGAAGTTAGAGGTTTTCTAAGGAGGGAGTGACACGATATGTTGGATAGTTCCAAGGCATGCTAAAGTGTTATGGAAGCATACCAAGATGTGCCAAGTGCCAATGTGTGTTGCTTGTTAGCGAGTGCCAGAGAAACACAAGGGAGGACTATGTCAAAATGCATGGAAATGAATGAATAAGAGTGTGTCATAGGGAGTGTCAGTGAGTTCTGGGTGTCCTAAGGAGGGAGTGACATGGTATGCGAGGTAGCTATAATTCATGATAGTGTGCCAGAGTGGCATGCACCCAAGATGTGCTAGGTGCCAAGGTGTGCCAACACATGCTAGGAAGCACAAAAAGGGAGCATTATGTGAAAATAATGCATGCAAATGAATGAATAAGAGATTGTGATAGGAAGTGTTAGTGAATTACATGTGTGCTAAGGAGGGAGTGAAAATTTATGCTAGGCAGTGCTAAGGCATGCTAGAGGCCAGGGAAACATGCCAATGCATGTCAAGGAGTGTTATGGAGTTCTAAGGAAAAAAAAGGGAGCACTAGTTTCAAATGCATAGAAATGAATGAATAAGAGTGTGTGACAGGGACGTTAGTGAGTTTTGGGTGTGCTAAGGAGGGAGTGAAAAGGTATTTTAGGTAGTGCAAAAGAATGCTAGAGTGCCAAGGCGGTATGCCAAGATGTGCCAAGTGCCAGGGTGTGCCAATGTGAGCTAGGGAGTGTTAGGGAGTGCCACATAAACAAAAGGGAAAACTCGTTTAAAATGCATTGAAATGAGTGGATAGGAGTGTGTGATAGGGAGTGTCAGTGAGTTCCAAGTGTGCTAAGGAGGGAGTGACAAGCATATATGCTAGGCAATGCCAAGGCATGCTAGAGTGCCAGGGAATGTCAAGGAATGGTAAGGTGTGTTAGGGAGATCCAAATCATGCTAAGTAATTTAGGGGATGCTAACATGTGCCTCATAGTGCCAAGGGGTTGTTAGACGTTCTGGGTGTTATGACATGTCAAGATGTAAACTATGTTGCTTAATTGTTTTATGGACATGGTTGGACGTGAGACTTAACTTAGTAACTTGTTAAGTGGGATTAATTAATATTGGACATGAGTATCCTAAGGTGATTTATAAGCCATTCTTAGGTGAAAAATTCATAGTATAGATGTAGTAAATGAAACTTGGTCAAGTTCTTGTAGTTGAGGCAGGACCTGGTTGGGTTCCCAAGTCTAAAAAAAATAAGGGTAGTTATGAGGGCATGATAGTTAAGGAGTGTTAGGGCATGCCAATGAATGAAAAGGTGTGCTAACATGTGCCATATAGTGTCAATGCATGTCAAGGAGTGTTGCAGCATCACAAGGGAGAACTAGTTCAAAGTGTATGGAAACGGAAAAAGAAGAATGTCTGTTAGCTGGGAGTGTCGGTGAATCCCAGGTGCCCATGGATGAAATTTGTTGAGAAAATTTCATAATAGAACTTGCAGGAGGTAAGTCTACTATTTTGAAAAGAGGATGGACAAAGAAATTTCAGAGAAAGGGGGACTTTGGGCTAGACACGACACTATTTTTTCAATGACTTGGTTGGGTTCCCAAGTCGCAAAAAAATTAAGGCTATCTATGAGGGCATGACAACTAAGGAGTTTCAAGGTGTGCAGGAAATCTCAAGAAGTGATAACACATGCTAGAAATATCCAAGGCATGTTAATCATTCCAATATGTGATAGGTGTTGTGGGTGTAGCGCCAACGCATGCTTGGGAGTGTTAGGAAAACAGAAGGGAGGACTGTTTTCAATTGCATGGAAATGAATGAATAAGAGTGTGTGATAGGGAGTGTTAGCAATTTCTAGGTGTACTAAGGAGGGAGTGACAAGGTATGTTAGGCAGTGTGAAACCATGAAAAAGTGCTAGGAAAGCATGCCATGATGTTCCAAGTTCTAAGGTGTGCCAATGTGTGCCAAGGAGTGTTAGGGAGTGCTAGAGAAACACAAGGGAGAATTATGTCATAATGCATGTAAATGAATGAATAAGAGTGTGTGACAAGGAGTGTCAATGAGTTCCAAGTGTGCTAAGGAGGAGTGGCAAGGCATGCTTAGTAGTGCTAAGGAAAGCTAGAGTGTTAGGGCGACATGCGCCCAAGATGTGCCAACGTGTGCAAGGAAGTGTTAATAGGGATTGCTAGGGAAACACAAGGGAGAACTACATCAAAATGCATGGAAATGAACAAATAAGAGTTTGTGATTGGAAGTGTCAATGAGTTCCAGGTGTGCTAAGGAGGGAGTGAGAAGGTCTGTTAGGCATTGTTAAGGCATTCTAGAGGCCAAGGCGACATTCCAAGATGTCCTATGTGCTAGGGTATACCAACACATTCTAAGGAGTGTTAAGGAATGCTATGGAAACACAAGGGAGCATTAGGTAAAATTGCATGCAAATGAATGAATAATTTTTTGTCACTGGGAGTGTCAATCATATCTAGGTGTGCTAAGGAGAGAGTGACAAGGTATGCTAGGTAGTGCCAAGGAATGATAGAGTGCTAGGGAGGCATGCGAAGATGTGTCAGGTGTTAGGGTGTGTCAATGTGTGCTAGGGAGTGTTAGGGAGTGTCAGAGAAACACAAGGAAGCACTAGATCAAAATGCATGGAAATGAATGAATAAGAGTGTGTGACAGGGAGTGTCAATGATTTCTAGTTGTGTTAAGGAGGGAGTGACCAGGTTATATGCTAGGCAGTGTCAAGGTATGCTAAACTAACAAGGTGTGTCAGTAAGTGCTAATTAAGATTTAATTCTTCTACCATTATCTTGGCTCCATGTATTGTCTTACTCTCTCACTATGGTCTATGGTTACATCGTTGCGAAATTATGGTTGTAATGGGATTTCAATTATTTTTTTTCCTCTTCCATTCAATCCCAAGGGTTTTTCCTCTGAATGATTATAGTTTTTTATCTTATTTCATACTTCCCCTTCTCCATTCTACAATTCAAACTTTGATTTCCTATGATCCATGTTGTTCTCCTTCCTTTACGAAGGTTATCCCTATTGTGGGAGTATTCCTCTTGCACTATGTAACAATTATGTTTGTTTTCAATGACATTATAATACTATTGACAATGCTATTTTTGCTCTCTGGTTAATTTTGGTTTTTTCCTTTTTTGTTTTTCATTCTATAAAGGTTGTTAATGGCTCCATTTTTCTGGTTTAGGTAGGGTTTTCACTTCTTGGAAGTGGGAATCAATTAATGTTGAGAAACAGTCTGGTGGGGAGAGGTAAGCCAGTCCACAAACTCCTTTTAAAATGTTTTCCCCAAATTTAGTATTACTTAGAAAAATGATGAGAGAATGGTTGCTTGCCTGTGGCTTCTATCTTTGCACTCTATTTTCCCTCTTTGAATATAGGCCCCCCTCTCTTTGAGATAACTCTAGTATGTAGAGTCATGTAACTTGTTGTAACTTGTAGCTGTAATGTTGGTAGAGGTTTAACACCCTACGACCCTATTCTTTGTATTTGTGAATTTATTACACATTTATCAGGGGTTTAATAGAATAAATTTATCTTTGTTTAACATTTGTTATGGTTATTTACCATTAATTTCTTCTACATATACTTTCAATTGCAGATAGGGTAAGGGTATCATACCCTAGCCACATGATTCCACCATTATATATATATCATTGCCTTTATTTGAAACTCCTTAAATGTGTAGAGATTCCAATATGTAGTGTCTGTATTGTTGATGTTGTTACCTACATATTTTATTTTTTAATCATGATTTGGGGTTTAGCCTTCTAAACAATTTAACAAACTCTGGACACATATTTCCTCGATTATGGATGTTATTTCCCTTTTCTTTTAATTGTTTCTAAGATTACATTCATGAAATGTGTTTCTTGGATGAATGGTTATATAATTGGCTATTGTCTTTTTTTTCCCTGTTTTTGTCTTTAGGCATGACATAACTCACAGGGTCGTTCTCCCTTCCCAAAAATATCAAGCTTGAAGTCATAATGGCCCCATAAGGGGTGGGTTGAAAATTCCATGCTGATTTTTGGAGTCTATGTTGCTATAATTCATTCCTATGGAAGACACCACAAATTCATATTACTTGCAACCATCATCAGTTTTTCCCTATTCCCATAAATTTGAGGAAACACAATGTATGATGGCAGTTTATTCGACAGTAAGTTAGTTTAATGCTTCTCGTTATGTGAGCTCCATGAGGTTAATTATGTTATTTTTCTTTGCAACACTTAGGGTATGATATGATCACACCGGTTAGGTGTATCATTTCCTAACCACATACATTCTACTACAATCCTTCCCTTCAATTCATTTATATGGTCATTATTCTAGTCATCAATTATTCAATAAAATAAATAATGTATGAAATGGCCTTTAACATTTCTCTCTATTAATATGACGCTGGGGTTTTGAAGGAAATAAAATTATTATGTGATTCTCGTGTGAAGTATGACCCTCATTTGAAAATAGTCACAAAATAAATCCGATAAATTGATGATAAACCTACATGAATTCTATTCTATCTCAATATATAAGGAACTATAATATTCTTTGACTAGATACATAAAGAAATGTAACATTCTCACATCATAAATTAAAGAATTGATAAGTGAACTAAAATAACTTGTATGAAGTATTAATTGTACTCATCACGCCATTTAATACTACTACTTTAACATAAATATTAAGGATTAGATGAACCTGTAACCAGATAGGGTGACACGAATTGATGAGAGACGTTCCACCCATTTGTAGTTAATTGATAAGCCAAATTTATTGATTGAGACACTTCCAAGCTTAAATTGTGATTTTATAGAGAAAAAATATTCATGCATATTATCTACTCTACAGATCTCACTTTCATGTAGTAAATGTGGAACTCATTAATACAACCTTATCCAAACACATTGTTGTTCTCTTGCAGCTTGATACTCCTTTTCTCTTCTTCAGGTGCTTCTGCACTCAACCTTGGCCCCTCCAAACCTCCAAGCATGTAGAAAACCTCCCCCTTAGTGTTAATTTTTTCCTAGGACTTGTTCCACCATCACGACATATCCCCTCTGTTTTAAGTGACCTGTTAAAATCTGTTGTTTGTCCCCCATCCAAATTTCCATTTACAGAATCATAGTTCTTTGTCTTGCCATTTTTCATTCACAAATTTCCATTAGTTAAGTAGAGTCCTCTTCCATAAAAGCATAATAAATAATTTTTAACATCACTCATCAATTTTCATATGTTTATTTATTATTACTAAAATCAAACTACTTGCAATAATTATTACAATATCTTCCACATGTTCATGTATCTTAATTTAAACTAATATTCCATGGCGTTTTCTTTTTTAAATTAAAATTTCAAGGTATTAACATTTCCCCCCTCTAATATTCAACACAATACATGATGTTTATTTCAAACCCTTGTCGAACATAGATGGACACATGTTCCTAAGAACATGCTCCATCTCCCAAGCAACCTCTTCAAGGTTGTAGTGCTTCCATAACACTTTAACTTGTGTGATGACTCGTTTCCAAATCTTAGTCTCCCTTCACTCAAGAATGTGTAGGGGCCTTATTATATAATATCCCTGTAGTTCCACCTATACAAAATTCCAATCAACAACATGAGACACATCATGCACATATTTTCATAAAAGAGAAACCTAAAAAACATTGTGTACTCTGATGCTTGTCAGCAGTGGCAACTCGTAAGCTACTGGGCCTACTAAGACAAATAAATCGAATGTCCCATAGTATCTTGCTACTAACTTGGTGCAACTCCACAATATGGATTTTCTTCTTTTAATCTTAAATCTGAGGTAGACATGTCTCCCAATTTGAACTCTAAAGGTGTCCTTTTTAGATCTACATAACTCCTTTTCCTATATTTTTTTCCCTTAAATTATTCCTTGCCTTTTGTACAACCTAATCTAATTCTTTGAACATGTCTAATCCTAACATCATCAAATCCAATGGATTTTTCCAAGTTACAAGGTTTTTTCATTTCCTGCCCTATAACACATCAAAGGGGATCATTTTTAAAGATGACTGATCCCTATTATTCTATTAAAATTCATTCATATGTAGATATCCTTCCCATTTCTTAGGCCTATACATAATATGCATCCTAATAATATCATCTATAATTTGGTATGTGCTTTCTATTTGTCCATTTGTTTATTGGTGATAAGTGGTGTTGAAACTGAGACGATTACATAGGCCCTCAAACAAATATTTCCAATAATTTCCTATAAATTTGGGGTCTCTATCTGATGCCATGGTCCTTGGGATTCTGTGTAATCTGAATATCTCCTTCATAAAAATGTTTTCTATATTAATAACCTTATAAGTGGTTTTTACGGGAATGAAATGGGCCACTTTAGTTAGTGTATCGACCACTACCATAATCGATTCATGTCCTTTTCTCGTTTTACGGAGTTTGGAAATGAAATCCGTAGTAATGGTTTCTCATTTCCATTCTGGTATGGGTAAGGGTTGCAACAACCCTATGGGATGTCGGTGTTCAACTTTAAGTAGCTAGCATTGCATGCATCTTACCATATATCTTGTTATAACAAAGCTATTATCTTAATGAGAACTGTAACCTCAAATCAATAACTCTAGCCTAAAAAACCCCTATTTTTGCACAAAAAACATGAAAAAACACCTTAGAAAGAAAAAGTGATGATGATGCATAACATTTTTTGGGGGGGTTAAAATTCCAAATATTTTTTAGCAATGACATTAAAAACCAAATTTTTTATGTAATAAGAGTGAAAAAACACCCAACATGAAAAAAATAGATAAATAACTAAAAAAATAAAAAATCGAAAACAAAAAATTATAAAAAATAAAATAAAATATAGAAACTAAAAATTAAAAAATAAAAACAAAACATAAAAATGAATTAAAAAGATTAAAAAAAAAAAACAATAAAAAAAAATAAAACATGAAAAATAATTAAAAACCCCCTAAAAAAGTTGAACCCGAAAAAGTTCCCCAAAAACAAAAAGTCAAAGGGGAAAAAAACAAACATAAACAAATTATAAAGGAAACAGATTAAAAAGAAAAAATCAAATTTAGAAAAATAAAGGAAATACAAAAAATTATCTCACTAACAAAACATAATTAAAAAAAAAAAAAATAACAAATTGAAAATAAAAAAAAATTAATTAAATTAAATTAAATTAAAAAAAAAAACAATATACAAGAAAACAATTAAAAAAAAGGTTTATTTTTCCTGTGGCCTTTATCACTCCAACAACCCTTCCTATGACCCTTGGGTGTTGAGTCAGGGCTATTAGAGCAACATGTCGCTCCAATAGCCCTTCCCTTGTCAATTCCCCAAATCAACGAGCGGTTGTGTGGGCACAAATTTACTTGTGGATTCCAAGAATTGACAAGGAACGTCACCCCAAGGCCAATGATCAACAAATGAGGTGGGCCAAAAAGCTATTCTTATATATAAATAATTTTTTTAATTGTTTTTAATCATTTTTATATATTATTTGTCATTTTCAATATTTTTTTAAATATTTTTCTAATGTTTAATTTTATTTAATTTTTAAATTAGTTTATAGTGCATAGGATGTAGTTTCTAGGGCATAGGCTCCAAGGCTAGTCCAAAGGGGTATAAGCTGTAGAGTGTTGGTATGAGTGTATCAAGTTTAGTCCAAACCCAGTCTATAGGTTTGATTTTTTAGCTATTTATTTCTAATTTCTATTTTATTATACTTTTTAATTATTTTTATTTTTATTTTTTAAATTGTATAATATTTTTCATTTATTTATTTTTAAGATACTTTTTAAAATTTGTTTTTCTTTTCTATTTTGTATTTTTTTTCTCTGGTTTATTTCTCATTTTCTTTATTTTTTTGTAAGCTTAGCAAGATTACATCTTCATCATGTTCAATATATCACCCAGATCTGGTCAAGGAATTTAACCGGTGACTTCACGTCAAGGAGTGCCTTAACAGATCACCTGAACACCGTCTATCCAAAACCTTCTGGACATATCAATTTAAAAAATAATGTGCATACTTAAAGCATAAGAAAATTTAAAGTGTCAAAAATATGTCATTCTGCCCAAAAAAAAAATGGTTGATGTTGCATCAATGTTTTTCAAAATCAACACGAAAATCACCAATATTTAAAAAAAATGTATCCATATTTAATACATTAGAAAAACTAAAGTGTCAAAAATAAGCCTCGAAAAAAAGGGGTTGATGTTGCATCAACACTTTTTGAAATCAATATAAAAATCACTAATATTTAAAAGAAAATGTTTATACTTAATACATAAGAAAGTTTAAAGTGTCAAAAATATTCTCCAAAAAAGGGATGATGTTGCATCAACACTTGTCAAAATTGGCATTAAAATCATGATTATTTTGTGACATCTAAGAAAACAATAATTCGTTACAATTATCGTTAAGTTGGTAATTTTTGTTATCTCATTTTTCAAGTTTGGATAATAATACTCCCTTTTTATTATTGTAAGCATTTTTTGGTAGCGTAGATGTCCGGAATATGAATATTTATGAAACTCATATAGAAAAATTTTCTTTAAACTTTCTAAATCTAGCACAAAATTATGTTTTTGTATTTGATCAGCCCATCCTAATTGCACTCCCTTCCTTTATTTATAATTTATGCTTCCTTGTTTACACACTTTTCCTTAATTTTTTAGTTTTTTTCATCATTTTCGTATGTTGTTTTAATTTTTTCTAGAAGCATTGTTTAAAACTAACTTGTGATTATGAAATGTAGTAGGAATATCCTTTTTCTAAGAGCATATTCAACCTTGTTTTCTTGATCTTATATGTGCTTGATTTTACAATTGTATTTTCTAATAAAGGGAAACCATTTAGGGTGTCTAACATTTAAGCTAGGATAGTCGAACAAATACTTTAGGCTAACGTTGTGAGTTACTAGCAAAAATCATCTCCCAATAAGATAGTGTTGCCACATTTTGAGAGCATTTATGGTTGCTTCGAACTCTAGATTGTGAGGGGTTATTTTTTTCATGTTTCTTCAATTTCCAAGACTCATAACAAATCATGTGTCCTTCGTGCGACAAAACACCCCCTAATCCATCCTTAGAGGAATAATTGCAAAATATGAAATCTTGATATGGATATGAAATTATCAATACGAGGGTGGTCGTAAGCAAGTGTTTAAGGGTGTCAAATATTTTCTAACATTTAGGGGTCCAGTTAAACTTGTAGACCTTTCTCTATAAAGAAATTATAGGAAATTCAATTTTTGAGAAACCTTCTATAAATTTCCTATAATAACCTATTTTCTCCATGAAGGACCTAATGTGCAATCCGTCCTTAGGTACTCACTAATATATGATACCTTTCAGCTTTTTTGAGTATACTACTATCCCCTTTTCTGAGATGATATGTCTGAAATAATGTATTTCCTATTGATAAAATTCACATTTACTGAAATTTGCATATATTTGGTGGTCCCTTAATGTATGCAACACTACTCTTAAGTGTTCCTCACGCCTCTTTCTCATTTCTTAAGTAGACCAGGATATCGTTTATAAATATAAGGACGAATTTATCTAGATATTTTTTGAAAATGTTGTTCATCAAGAAAATTAAGGTGGATGGTGAATTCGTCAACCCTAATGGGATGATTATGAACTCATAGTGCCCATAATGAGTTTGGAATGTAGATTTATGAATATATTATTCATTAATATTGATTTGGTGGTAGTTTGATCTCATGTCTATTTTAGAAAAGACCCTTGTACCTCAGACCTAGTCAAATAAATAATTAATCCTTGCTAGCGGGTATCTATTTTTTATGGTAATATTTTTTCACTATCTATAATATATGCAAAACGTTAGTGTTCCATCCTCCTTACATACAAATAAAATTAGTGCTCTCCATGGTGACATGTTAGGTACTATATACTCCTTTTCCAATAATTCTTGTAGCTTTAATTTTAATTTCATAATTTTTGGTGTGCACATTTTGTAGGGGGATTTGGAAACTGATGTTCAACATCATAATAAATATATAGTGAAATAAATATCACGTTTAATCGATACCCTCAGAATTTCTTCTAGAAACACATCTCTAAATTCCCTAACGACGGAAAGGTCTTTAAGGCTGGATTTTCCATTTCCTATTGTTGTATTAATCAACTGAACAACATAGATTTTACATCATTTCCTAACACACTTCTTCAACATAAATTTGTCTTAAAACTATGGGATTGTGTATTCCCTTTATTGTTTATGTGATCCCTTCCTCATCCATGAAGTAAAAGGTATTACCCATGTAATTTAGAATCAACCTATACTTCTCCATCCATTCCATGCTAAAACAACACATCGTATTAACCCAATGGAAATTCATTCAGATTTGAAACTATTTGTAATCCATTCATTTTTAAAACTCAATTTGAAATCGATTTTGTGACCTCCCTGTTTGTCCTGATGGCCAGAAGTACTAACCATGCTTGATTATGTTTTGTTTTTTTTTAATTTACAACTTTCTACTACCTTAGGTGATACATAACTCTGACTAGAGCCTGGGTTTATAAGGATTGTAACCAGTTTAATATTTATCTTACCACTTATTTTGAAAATTGACAATTGATTATCTACCTATTGATTGTCTAAGGTTGCACTGATCCTTGCAATCTCTCTAGCTACATAATTAACCATGAATGATTCTAAAATATGGTGTATGGTTGATCTGTCATTTACTCTTCTACATGGAAAATTTGGGGCTAGATGGGGTTCTCCACACTTATAGAATTTTCGGAGTTGTTGGAAATATTTTCAATAATGGCAAAGGAGCACAAAGGAGCAGCACCAAAACTATCATTAAGGAAAAGGAGCAGAGAAGCAACATCAATAAGGAAAAGAAGAAAATTAGGAAATAATGCAGTAGCAAAGCATAAAAGAGAGGAAAAGGAGAAGTAGAGAGGCAAGCAGCATCATTAGACCATAAGCAAAGGCAAAGGATAAGAGAGGAGCAACTTTAGAATCAAAGGAGAAAAGGAAGCAAAGGTAGTTAAGGTAGAAAAGGAGCAAAGGCAGCAAAGACAACAAAGGAGTAAAGGCAGGAAAAATGCAAAGGTAGCAGAGGCAACAAAGAAGCAAAGGTAGAAAAGGCAGTTAAGGAAAAAAAGGAAAAAAGGCAGCAAAAAGGAAAAGCCAGCGAAGGCAGCAAAGAAGCAAAGGCATCAAAGGAATTTAAAGCAGAAAAGAATAAAAGATAGCAAAACAACAAAGGAAGAATCATGAACATGTTAGTAGAGTCGTGAACATGTTGGGTTAAGTCGTGTACATTTGGGTTAGGTCGTGAATGCGGGGCAAGTCATGAACATGCAAAAAGCATGATAGTCCCAAGTCAGAGTGAATAACAAACATAAGAAAAAGCTCAGGAGAGATTAGCTCTTTTAAAAACTAAATAAAGCTTAGGAAGGATAGCGAAGATGTAGAGTAGTGGTGGTCATAGAAAGAAGAGATATCGAGTAAGGCAGAAAAGACTTAGAATAATTCCAAAGGAGGAATGTGATGGCGAGGATCGAATTACAGAATTGAAGATTTAATATTAAACAACAGAGATGTGGACGTGTGTCAAGCAGAGAATGAAAGTGCACATCGCAAATCAACGATTATAGTTTTTATGTATTAAGGAATTCGCAAGTTAAACAAAATAACTTGCAATGTGGTAAGAATTGAAACTTGTGATGTGATAAAGGGAGGATCCACGTGTTGGCACAACGATCTAACACATATCGCATATCGGTGGTTTTAATTTTAGCATTAATACATCGCAAGGTAAAGTATTTTGGTTGTGATGCAATGAGGATGGGATATGGCGTGCGAGATGGTATAGCGGGGCCGTTAGATCTGGCGAAGATCTACGGTGGATATTACAGCGCCATTTTGCATCGGCATATATATTGTTTAGTTTTTAAAGGTATTTTTTATAAGTTGCGTACTGTAAAGTGGAGAAACCTGCGAAGTGCGATTACTTCCGATTGGTCACCGTGCTGTGGGACCCTACAACCAAAGTTAAGCGTGTATTTAGAGCCTTTTATTTTTTAAATTGCATCGGAGGAGGAAAAGGAGATTACAATGTAAACTCTAAGGAACGCGAAGTGCGATTTTTGAAGCAGACGCAATGCGATTCAAAGGTTAATACTAATATATTTAAGGTCCAAGTTTTAATGTGGTTGCGTTGGTTTTATGAAGAAAACCATGGAAGTGGAGGTCCACTTGGGTTACAAAGGAAATTCCTGAATGCATGAAAAAGGACCCTAAGACCATGCAAAACAGTGTTGCGGTAGTGAGTTAAAATAAAATATTGAACGGGAGTAGACTCGGGTAGGACCCGACTCTAAGTGTAGAACAGTGTCATGTAGATGCGGCTGTGAGTTAAAAATGAAAGGTTGAACATAAGAGAGGAGACTCTGGGCAAGCGACCCGACACTCATACAGAGGTGCTATGTGGGTGTGGCAGTTTGATAACAAAGACTGAACGTGGGCAGAAGGAGATTCGGGTAAGTAACCCAACACAGAGCAAAGGAGCATAGAAGAGCATAGAACGTTGTAGGGAAGATATGCAATAAGCAGAGGTGGTGTAAAAAATAAAGGCATGGGTCAAGTCAGGCTAAGACAGTAATGCTGTAGCACAGTTGGAAATATAACAACAGGCAGAGAAGAGAAAGGGATAGTAGGTAGAGTAGACAATATGAACAGAAAAGAAAGAAGCTGAAAGGGCTAAATTGAAATATTATTGTAACTGTAAATGTAAATTCATTGATTATTTAATATTGTTTGTGATGCAAAGGAAAGCCTCCGTAGGCATAGGAAAAACTCCATGAATGCTATAATTATTATTTATAATGTAATAACCTGAACTGAAGTGTAAGGAATTGAATGGGTGGAAGGCAAAAAGTCATGCTTATTCACTTGATATTCCCATAGAGAATGAAAAAGGTCGCGAATTTATATGTATAAAATAGGTAATATCCATGTGCAGAAGGTGAAAAAAACAGAGAGAGAGAGAGAGAGAGAGAGAGAGTGCAGCAGAATTAAAGAGAGTTGAAGATTGTTAGAAAGCTGCAGAATGGAAGAGAGCAGAAGAATATAAGAAAGTTGCAAAAGGTTGGAGAGTGAAAGAATAAGAGAGGAATGATAGAGATGTTGCGCATATCAGGAGCTTATATGAATAATATATGAAGGTTAAAAAGGCAACAATGAAGAAGGATTAAAATAGAGCTGATATCCAGGTAAATCAACATATGATTTTATTGCAGTGTGAGGGAGTTGGTGCTTCCATATCAATTTGTAGCTTGATAGATGCTTAGTTGTAGTTGGTTGATGTAGGAGCCTCCTGTGGGTTGTAGCCTACAAAAGAATACATGGGAATTGATGCTTCCGTTTCAATTTGTAGCTTGATAGATGTCCAGTTGGAGCTGGTTGAGGCAGGAGCCTCCTATGGGTTGTATCCTACAGAAAAATACATGGGAGTTGGTGCTTTGTTTCAAGTTGTAGCATGATAGATGTCCAGTTGGATCTGGTTGAGGTAGGAGCCTCCTATGGGTTGTAGCCTACAAAAAAATACATGGGAGTTGGTGCTTCCATTTCAAGTTGTAGCTTGATAGATGTCCAGTTGGAGCTGGTTGAGGTAGGAGCCTCCTCTGGGTTGTAGCCTATAGGAAATAGATGTGAGTTGGAGCTTCCTTGCAAGTTGTAGCTTGCAGAATTTGTGGTAGTAGCCTCCTATAGGTTGGAGCCTATAAAAAATTAGTGGCGAGAGGGAGTTGGAGCTTGCCTTTGCATCACAACAATAATAAGATGTGGTTTTCTCCCTTATGGGTTTCCACTTATATCTTTTGTCTATGTCCTTGATGATTATCTATTGATGTGATGCTTTAATCTGCTTAATTACTTTCTCTACACACATTAAGTTTGTTGATTCATTATGTATTACTCTTCTTATTAACTGAAGGTGTAATTTAGTTGAATGAAAAGAGTTTTAAATGTCCATGAATGTACCAAATTGATTCACCCACACCCCCCCCCCCTCCCCCCTTTCAACTTAGCTAAGAGTTAATCATTTGGTATCAGGGTCGGTTACTTTGGTTGTGTTATCACTCAAAAATTCAAACATCTTTTTGACAAGGTTAAATAGGTTCATGGGTAAAAATAGGGTTATAGGATTCATTTTTTAATTTTGGTCAAGGGAAATATTAAATTTTTATGGTTTAAGTTCACCCTAAGGTCTAAACCCACTCATGTTCAAACTCCTTCATGTCACATCATTCATCATTTTCTGAATTATTTCATTTTCCAAAGTTTTTGTACCGAAACTGCCTAATTAGCCAAGAAACCACAGTTTTGTAGTGCATTGCACTATAAAAAGTCACTTTTCGCTACGAAACTATGGATAGTTTCGTAGCGAAAAGAATCAAATTAACACTAGAGGTGCTATGAAACCATGATTTCTTGTCTGTCTTGTCAATCGAGTTATTAGGTGTCAGAAAACGTTGGGAAATGGTAAGTTAGATGCTTTTCGAGCCATGCAGTGATGAAATCAAGGTATAACATGCCCAGGTCTGCACTCATCATGGTCAGTTAGGGAAATGTATAAGTCATCATTGATTCATGATAAGACAATTAAACTTCAAATCCTTTCCTAATTTAGTCAGTCTCATTTCTCAATCCTCCTTGCGTAATATCTGAGCTCTAGAGAGTTATTGTACTAAGCCAAAATTGTGGTTGGTTTCTTCAAAGGTTTACTTTGAATATTATCAAGCGAGCCTACAAATTCATCAAGCAAGGTTGAATATCATCAAGCGAGGCTCAACAATTCTTTGAGAAACTATGGCAGAGAAAAGAAAAATACACAAGGGTGGACAATGTCTAAGATATGAACCTAAAGACATGAAAGTGATCACTAAATATACAGCAGTAATGGAAACCTTCAGCAATGCAAGTTGCCTATAGTTTTGTGAGAAATTACAGGGTTGTCATACACAGGTACCCAAGGATTTTTCTTTGAATTTCAGTGGAACAGCCACCAAATTGGGAATGTTAACTTTTTCCATCACACTAGAGGTTATTTCTGTTGCTAAAAAGATTACAAGAGGTCAAGAAACATGGTTCAAAGGTTTCAAGTTTAACATGGAGCAGTGCAAAGAGTTCATGAAGCTTGAACACACTAAGATGGATCTCACCAATGTTGTTCCAAGAAGCTGCATTAAAGACAAATATTCAAAATTGTTGCTCATCATCCAAAAGTAATTTACCTATGAAGGTAGATATCACAAAGTCTACTCATACAATTTCAAATTTCTTCTGCACTTCACTGGTAATATTTCCCTTGACTTACCTTTCGATTTGCATAGAAGTCTGTCAAAGATGGATGATAAGGTCCAAGAAAATTTTAAGGGGAGTGAGACATCATTATTTCATCATGGCCTATTGAAATTATTGGTTTTAGATGAACTTAAAAGGTTAGGCAAAGATTGTTCCTCATTTTTGTTTGTCATCGGTTTTGATTTGGATGCTCTAACTCCTTCAAAAACTCCTAAAACTAAGAGAATTCCATCACCACTAAAAGGATAACAGAGCCAACCATTGGTTGAAAAACCAAATGAACCTGCAAGAGAAAAACCAAGTAAGAAAACAATGAAGGAGCCAGAGAAAATGCATAGTCTTGACACACCAAATGTCCCACCTGCAAAACAAAAATCAAAGGTGGTAAAACTTGCAAAACAGAAACAAACTGTTAGCAAACAACGGAACAAAAGGATGAATAGAAGCCAAACAGTGGTTTTGGAAGATAAGACAGTGGCTATAGAATAAAAAGTAGAAACTAAGGTTAATCTAGAGGATATTTTACATGTCATTGACATAGAGGAAACACCTATTGTCCAATCTGAATTCATAGAAGAAGGTGGGAAGAAGTTAAAGAAGTCCAAATCTGCAAATAAATTAGAGTTTGAGGGAGAAGATGTAGGTTTCATGTTCCAAGCAAGAAATCCTATGACAAGGCATGCTAGGAAATCAATAGAGAGCAACAAATAAATTCAAATACCTACTAAGATATCTCAACCACCTCAAGAGATTATTTACCTCTCATCACCCACAGCAAAGGATACAGTCAGCAAATAAAAAAAGGGAAAAGAGAAGGTGATAGAAAAAATAGAGTTGCAGCTCCTTGAAGAGAAATTGAAATTGGAAAATCATGAAATTGTTGTCATGAAAAAAGAAGCTAGGAAACACAGTGTTGAGAAAATTCAATTTGAAAAGATGAAGGCAGTTTGGGAAGAATAGGTTGACATTGTTTCTAAAACCTTAGCCAATACACAGCAGCTTGTCAAGTGGACAATTCCAGCAAGGTTAAAAGCCAAACATGTCAGAAAGGTGAAAATTCATTTGAAAGCCACCAAAAAAAGACTTAAAGACCAGGTCAAGGACCTTTAAGATAAACTTGAACTGATTCATGAAGAATTAGAGAAAAAAGGGTTAAAATGATAGTGATTGAAGAACCAATAAAATTGTAAATGAGGAAGAAATTCCTCAAGGAGCATAAAGTGAGTTGGTTTATGGTTAATGGAGGATTAGGACATGTTAGTTACAATTTTTGGGCACTTTCAGCACTTTCAGCAGTTTCGTAGTGCGTCTAGGCTTGAAGAGGAGCAAAGCGCTACGAAACTACTGTAGTTGATTTTTTGACTTTTTGACCAATTTTGGAGATTATTAAGAGATGAAATTGGTATGAGGGATGTGTTTTATGATGATGAAACTTATGCAAAAGGAAAGAGTTAAAAATTTTTAGGATAAAGGATTTTTTTGCAGCGCTACGAAAGTGCACTACAAAACTGCCTTAGTTTCGTAGCGCACTGTATTTCAGCCTTTTTAGCATGTTTTGGAGCAGATTTTGGATAGCTAGACGTTATGGAATAGTTAAAGACCGTGTCAAGCAGTTATTAAACACTCAAGGACCATGAATTGAAGATTATATGACAACCAAAATATACGAAGAAGAAGAATACCATTTGCCTAAAAAACATGGTCTTGTTTCCTAGTTTTGAGGAGGTCAGTTAAGTGGTCTTAAAGTGATGAATCCCATCATCTAAATTCAACCATGTGATAGAATACTTGTCAAAGATGTAATTTATTTTAGTAGATAAGGTTGTTAAAGATAAGAAAGAGTATTTTGAGTCCTTTTTGAAATAGGACTGTCAAGTAGGATAGGTGTTTGTTTGTCATAAAGTTGATGTCTTATGGTTATGAAAGGTGTCAGTAGGAAAAAATTTGATGTATCTAGACTAGAGGCAGATCATCTCATGATGTAACAAATCTATTAAAAGCCATTGAGTCGAATTTGTCAAGGGTTGGAGATTTTTGGCAAAATTGGAGCTTATTGTAAATTGATTGTTTCAACAATATAGAGATTTGTTACTTGACCAACTTGAGATTGTGAAGGATCTGTACCTTTTATGTATCTATATTGTAGTGTTTTTCATTTATATTACTTAGAATTCATCCATAAGATGCATTGACTTCCTTTATAAGTGAATTGACTGTGTATTTTCATGTTTCATGTGTGTGTGTCCTACTACTGAAAACTCTGACCTGCCTCACTTCCATGTCAAGTAAATTCACTGAATCACTGAAAATTTTGACTCCATAAGCCCAATTTCTACATTCTAATATTATTTTCAACCTACATTCATGATAGCCAATTTATTTCCTATATATAGTTAGCCATCTAAATCTTTATTCCATATCATTAACCCTTGAAAGAGCCCTCTCAGATTGAGGAGGCTAAGTTTCAATCACAAGATTCGTTTGAAATAGTTGCATGAGATTTCTTGATTAGCAGCCTATTAGGAAGAAATTTTGTGATAAAATTTTGGTGTGTCTGCAGGGAGCCTGAAGATTATACTTTCCCAAAATTTTGAAGTTGAACTTCTAAATGTAGCAGGAGCTCAGAAGTTGATCGAGGTTGTATCTACCTTGGTGACTCCAATCAAAATTCATATGATTAAAGGTGGCTTCGAGAAGGAGATACACGAGGAGTAATCCTGAATGAAATCCACCTACCATTGTGGACAATCCAAACACCATATCCAGAGGCAGTCAAGGAATTTCTAAAATATCAGGTACTCCATTACATACAAAATCCTTGTCCTCTGAAGTTTTAAGAAGTCCTGAAGATAAAATATTTGATGATAAAATTCAGGAAGTTTTGTTTAGGTCTGAAAGTGAAAAATAATTAGCTAAAATTGTCTTAGACCTACATAGGAGAGGTATTGATACCTCAGCCTTAGTAACACAAAAAAGATAAAGAAGATCTTTGGGAAGCAGTCACTTCTGAGCTGTTGTTGGAAAGAGAGTCTTTAGATAGGTTGAAGGAGCTTGACCCTTTTGAAATCTTGTTGAGAAGTAAAAAAAAATTTCCTCTTCCTGATTGGAGTTCAATTGTTAGTGGACAACAAAGACCAAATAATCCTCCTCCTAACAGTTCCTCTTCCTCTATTTCTATTGTCCCTAAAACTACCGCATTCACAATTACGATGGCTGGAAATGTACCTCCTCCACCTGCTGCACCTGCTAGGCATGCCCCTCTTGTTCTTCCAGCTGTTCTACATGACCTTCCTAGAAAATATTTTGTTAGAATCAAAACTTGGGGGAGTGATGAAGGGATTACAGAAGAAAAAAATGTGGACCAATTTAATGATTTTATAGATAGGGAGGAGGTTGACCATGAGGATGTCAAGTTGAGATTGTTTGCTCAGAGTTTTACTGGTGAAGTTAGGAAATGGTTCAAAGCCCTTACTCCTGGAAGCATTCATAATTGGAATGAGATTGAAGATACCTTTATGAGGAAATGGAGAAATAGAACCAATCCTGTACAAGCCCTCACTGAGTATAATAGTTTGAGAAGAGATGTTGATGAAACTGTCCAAAACTTTTCAAAAATATTTAACAATGTTTATGACTCTATTCCTACTCATTTAAAACCTCCACAAGCCTTAGCTCAGATGAGATATGTTGAAGCTTTTGACTATGACTTTTCTATACTGCTAAGAGAGAGAGAATCCCCTTCACTTGCTGAAATGAAGAATGATGCAATGAAGGTGGAGGTTAATATGATAGCGGCAAAAAAGTTAAAAATGGGTAAGACTACGTTGAAAGAAGAAGATAAGAATTCTACCTCTACCTCTGATGAAAAATTTAATTCAATGATGAAGACAATGGAAAAGTTGATCGATAGGTTGGCCCTTGGGAATATCTCTGCTCCTCCTACACAAAATGAGCCTCAGTTTAGAAACCTTCAATTCATAATACCTCAAAACCAGCAAAGGCCAAGAGAAAATAGAAATCAATAGCTTGATCCTCCAGTCAGACCTCCTTTTCAACAGAAATTAGTTGATGAAGAGGATGAACCTGAAATTCTTGAAGAGTCCATTCACTGTTTAGATGAATACATGTCTAGAATTTTCTTGAATAAGGAGGAACATGCTGAATCGGACCAAATTAGTCATGGAGAGGAACCATCTGACTATTTTAAAGGGTATCAACATGCAATTTTTGAGATGCAGAAACAATACAATCTCAGAAACCAAAATGTGCCAATCATTGCAAATAAAACATGGCCCAAGAAAGATACCCCCAAGGCTACTGAAGGCAAGAAAGATACACCACCTTCTCCTCCTATCAAAGAAGTTGAAAAATCTATTTTTGTTTTCAATTTGGAGAGTGAAATTTCTAAGATCAAAATACCAGTACCTTTTGGAGAGATTCTTAAGGTAAATGAATATAGACGCAAGATTGTGAAAATTTTGAATTCACAACCAGGAGCTACTAATATATTAAATATTCAAGAGGATCATCCAACCATATATTTGGGTCCAAGATTAGAATATGAGAAAAATGAGGAGGTGCCTCATGTTTATGTTAATCTTAGCATTCATGATATGACATTGCATAATGCCATGTTAGATTCAGGGGCTTCTCACAATCTTATGCCCAAAGTAATCATGGAGAGGATGGGGTTAGAAATTACTAGACCATATAAAGACTTGTTTTCTTTTGATTCAAAAAGAGTTCAGTGCATTGGTTTAATTAAAGATGTTGTTTTTGATCTTATACAAGTCTCTACCAAGATAGTGGTTATGGAAATTGTGGTAGCAAACATTCCACCAAAGTTTGGCATGTTATTATCAAGGTCATGGGTAGCAAAAATCAAAGGTACAATGCAGATGGACCTTACTTATGCCGCCATTCCTGTTTTTAATGAGCAAAGGAGACTGTATAGAGAGACAAGAATGGCTTACATGGTGAGTAGTAAATATAAACCTAAAAAATTTCCAATTTATGCTCTTGATACTAAACTTGGATCTTCCATTCTTTTCAATGAGTTGAATGATGAAGAAGAATATGAGAAGAAGGCAGAAAATCAGCAATCTGAAATTCAGCAGACAGAAAATCAGCAAGTAGAATATCAGCAAGTCAGTGATGAGAAGGTAGAAGGTTGGTGGTTATTGCACTTTGATGGATCAGCAGGAAAAGAGGGGGCGGTATCAGGGATTTGGATCACAAGTCCAAATGATGAAAGTAAGTTTTTCTCCTACAAACTGAATTTTGATTGCACAAATAACACGGCTGAGTATGAATCCTTGATTTTGGGCTTAAATTTTTTGAAAAAAATGGGTGTTAAAAAGATTTTTATTTGTGGAGATGCTGAATTAGTCATTAAACAAGTTGGAGGTGTTATCAAACAAAGGATGCAATAATGAGGGCATACAGAAACTTAGTCATGGAAATTTTGGAAAATTTCCAAGAACATTCATTCATTGTCAAGACTAGAGACCAAAACTCCATTGTTTATTCCCTAGCTATCTCTGCAATTCTTTTCACAATTCCCATACATTCCACTGAAAAATATGAGGTTCAGGTTCTCCATAGACCAGTTATCCCTAATAAAATTATCCATTGGAAAGTCTTTGAAGATGACCAATAAGTTAAGAACATTATTGAGTTGAAAGATGAGTTTGAAGATATACAAGTAGATCAGCAAAAAATAATTTCTGAATCTAGGGGAAATTTTGAAGTGTTACAGTTGAAGAATAACTCTATATGCAGAGGCCTCAAACCCCTTGAGAATATTTTTGATCACAATGATGTGTTCAAATCTCCTAGGATACAAGCTGATGATGAAGAGGTAGAGAGTTATAACCTTGGTACAGTAGCTATGCCAAAAATGATTAAACTTTAAAAGTTTCTTTCAGTTGATATGAAGCATAAATATATTGAGCTGATGAGAAGGTTCATAGGTGTTTTTTCTTGGAGTTATGCTGATTTGAAGAAGTATGACCCTACTATAATTCAGCATACTATTCCCATTAAAGAAAATGAAAAGTATTTCAAGCAGAAATTGAGGAGGATCAATCCAATCCTCACGCCTCTGATTGAGAAGGAAATCAAGAAGCTATTTGATGCCAAAATAATTGTTCCAATCAGATCTCAAAGTGGCTAGCAAATTTGGTTCCAGTCAGGGAAAAGAATGGAAAAATCAGAATATGCATAGACTTCAGAAACTTGAACAAGCCTCTATGAAGGACAATTACCATCTCCCAAAGATGGACCAAATTTTTCAGAACATTGTTGGTTCCCAAAGGATGTCTATGCTTGATTTTTTTTCAAGTTATAATCAGATTCTTGTGCATCTGGATGATCAGGAAAAAACAACCTTTACTACACCATGGGGCGCATTCATGTATGCCAAGATGCCATTTGGTCTCATGAATGCAGGAGCTACTTTTCAGAGGGTGATGTATATTGATTTTTATGAAGAGAAGGACAATATGGTGGTTGTTTACCTTGATGACATAACATTCTTCTCAAGGAAGGAGGAAGATAACTTGAAGCACCTAGAAATAATTCTGCTGAAGTGTAGAAGGTTCAGTATTTCTCTCAATCCCACTAAAAGCATTTTTTCCTTAACTTCAGGTAAATTACATGGACACATTATTTCTAAATATGGGATTAATATTAATCGAAATAGGGTCAATGCAATTCAGAAGGTGTATTTTCCTAGGAGCAAAAAGGAGGTTCAGTATTTCCTAGGAAAGGTAAATTTTTTGAGGAGATTTATTCCTAACTTTGCTGAGATTGTAAAGGACATAACAAGGATGTTGAAGAAAAGAGCTGATATTAAGTGGAAATCAGAAGAAAAACACTCAATTGAGGACATAAAAAATGTACTTACCCAAGCACCAGTGTTGATCAGCCTAGATTTCTCAAAAAAAATTTCTATTTTTTACTTTTTCATCAAAAAATACAATTTCTGGAGTTTTGTTGCAGAAGGGACAACAAGGTACTAAGCAGCCCATTTCATTTTTTAGTAGGACATTAGCTAACTCTGAGTTGAAGTAAAACATCTTAGAGAAACAAGCCTATGCCTTGGTTAAGGCCATCAAAGATTTCAAAATTTATATTCTGCATTCAAATGTTTAACTTTTGTTCCTAATGATGTTGTGAAAGACATCCTAACTCAAGCTAATCCACATGGTACGAGGGGGAAATGGATTTATAACTTGCTAGAATATGACATAGAAATCAAGCCAACAAAATTTGTCAAAGGAAAAGGTCTAGAAAAGCTGACGGAACCATCAAACTTTGACTGTCTTGACATGAATTTAACTACAGAAATATCAGAAATTTCAGATGAGGAGGAAGAACTGATCCCTATTGAAGAAAATTACATCATTTCAGAGTGGTATAAGGACATTATTTTTTTCCTAAATCATCATAGAGCACCTGCTGAACTAACAAAGTCCAAGGCGAGATTTTTGAAGCTAAAATCCTTGAGGTATTGCATCATTGACAAAAAATTGTATTGGAAGGATCCTAGTGGTATTATGTTGAATTGTTTGTTGCAAAAAGAGGCTGATAAAGTGATTGAGGAGTTCAAAAAAGGAGATTTTGGAGGTCATCATTATTAGAAGGCTACAACAAACAATATCCTTAGAGCAGGGTATTATTGGCCTTCAATGTTTAAGGATGTATACAAAAATATTGTTGCTTGCCATGAATGCTAGATTTTTTATGGTAAGAAGAAGCTTGTACCTTTGCCTTTAATGCCTATTTATGTTGAGGCGCCATTTTAGCAGTGGGGGCTAGATTTTATTGGAGAGATTCATCCATCATCATCAGGTCAGCATCATTGGATTCTGACAGCAACATACTATTTTACCAAATGGATTGAAGTAATCCCAACTAGGCAAGCAAATGATTCTGTTATCATTTATTTTTTGGAGAGTAACATTTTTTCTAGAATTGGTTGCCCCATGAATATCATAACTAATAATGCACAGGAATTTAAGTCAAAGAAGTTGATTAGTTTTTGTCATCAATATCATATTACTCTTGGGCATTCTACTACATATTATCCACAAGGGAATGGTCTTGCTGAATCTTCTAACAAGAGTATTGTGAGGATTGCTAAGAAGGTGTTGCGGGAAAATAAGAAGGCATGGAATTTGAAGCTAAAGTATGCCTTATGGGCTGATAGAATATGCATGAAGAGGTCAATTGGAACTTCACCTTATGAGCTTCTATATGGAGTTGAAGGCATATTTCCTACATCCTTAGGATTGCCTGTCATGAAGCTACTTCAAGGGATGGAGGAGGAGCCAAATAAAATTCATAGAAGAATTAATCAGCTGATATCTTTGCAAGAGAAAAGGGAGGAATTTTACAATAGTAACAAAAAATCTCAAAGTAGAATCAAGAAGACATGATAAGAAGATCAGAGAAGAAAATTTTCAAATCCAAGATGTGGTTTTGAAATGGGAGGCCATAATTGAAGAGAAGGGAAAACATGGTAAGTTTGAAAACATATGGAAAGGTCCATTCAAAGTATCTTCTTTTCATGGGAACAACACTTACATTCTGCAAGAGATGGATGGACAACCTTGTGCTAGAGGGCTTGTCAATGGCAGGTTTTTAAACCACTACTCTTCTTAAAATCCGTTGATCATTCATACCATTGTATATATTCCATTTTATGTGTTTTTATGCTAATAATGACAAGTTGAATCATCAAGCTTGAGCCTGAGGTAAAGGCCATTAGATTTTGAAGAGAAAGCTTGGAAATTTCAAAGTTTTTCTATTTTTTAAAGAAGATGGATTGTAGCATTGGAACTACTGGTTCTTTGGTGTACCACAGGGCACACCATCCCAAGTGGAGCCACTATTATCACTCAAAAAATTAAAACATCATTTTGACAAGGTTAAATAGGTTCATGGGTCAAAATAGAGTTCTAGGATTCATTTTTTAAGCTTGGTCAAGGGAAATATTAAATTTTTATGGCTTAAGTTTACCCTAAGGTCTAAACCCACTCATGCTCAAACTCCTTCATGTCACATCATTCATCATTTTCTGACTTATTTCATTTACCAAATTTTTTGTACCGAAACTACCTAATTAGCCAAGAAACCATAGTTATGTAGCACATTGCACTGTAAAAAGTCACTTTTCGCTACGAATTTGCTGATATTTTCATAATGAAAACAGTAAAATTAACACTAGAGGTACTATCAAAGCGTGGTTTCCTGTCTACCTTATCAATCGAGTTGTTAGGCATTAGAAAACATTGGGAAATGGTAAGTTAGATGCTTTTTGAGTCATGTAGTGATGAAATCAATTAGGGAAATGTATAAGTCATCATTGAGTCATGAGAAGAAATTTCAACTTCAAATAATTTCCTAATTTAGTCATTCTCATTGCTCATTCCTCCTTGTGTAATATCTAAGCTCTAGAGAGTTATTGTACTAAGAAAAACTTGTGGTTGGTTTCTTCAGAGGTTTACTTTGAATATTATCAAGTGAGCCTGCAAATTTATCAAGCGAGGTTGAATATCATCAAGCGAGGCTGAGAAATTCTTTGAGAAACTATGGCAGAGAAAAGAAAAATACACAAGGGTAGACAATTTCTAAGATATGACCTGAAGAAATGAAAGTGATCACTAAAGATCCAGAAGTAATGGAAGCCTTCAGAAATGAAGATTTCCTACAATTTTGTGAGAAATTGTAGGGTTTTCATGCATAGGTATCCAAGGATTTTGCTTTGAATTTCAGTGGAACAGCCACCAAAGTGGGAATGTTAAATTTTTCCATCACACCAGAGGTTATTTCTGCTGCTACAAAGATTCCAAGAGGTCAAGAAACCTAATTCAAAGGTTTCAAGTTTAACATGGAGCAGTGCAAAGAGTTCATGAAGCTTGAACACACTAAGATGGATCTCACCAATGTTGTTCCAAGACGTTGCATTAAAGACAACTATTCAAAATTGTTGCTCATCATCCAAAATTACTTTACATGTGAAGGTAGATATCACAAATTCTACTCATACAATTTCAAATTACTGCTGCACTTCATTGGTAATATTTCCCTTGACTTACCTTTCTATCTACATAAAATTCTGGCAAAGATGGTTGATAAGGTTCAAGCAAAGTCTGAGGGGAGTGAGACAACATTATTTCATCATGGCTTAATGAAATTATTGGTTTTAGATGAACTTAAAAGGTTAGGCAAAGATTGGTCCTCATTCCTGTTTGTCAGTGGCTTTGATTTGGATGCTCTAACTCCTTCAAAAACTCCTAAAACTAAGAAAATTCCATCATCACTAGCAGTAGAACAGATCCAACCATTGGTTGCAAAACCAAATGAACCTGCAAGAGAAAAACCAAGTAAGCAAACTATGAAGGAGCCAGAGAAAATGCAGAGTCCTGACACACCAAATGTCCCACCTACAAAACAAAAATCAAAGGTGGTCAAACTTGCAAAATAGAAACAAATTGTTAGCAAACAAGGGACCAAAAGGATGACTAGAAGCCAAATAGTGGTTTTGGAAGAGAAGACAGTGGCTGTAGAACACAAAGCAGAAACTAAGGGGAATCTAGAGGATATTTTACATTCCATTGACATAGAGGAAACACCTATTTTCCAAGTTGAACTCATAGAGGAAGGTGGGTAGAAGTTAAAGAAGGCCAAATCTGCAAATAAATTAGAGTTTGAGGGAGAAGATGCAAGTTTCATGTTCCAATAAAGAAAGCCTATGACAAGGCATGCCAGGAAATTAATACAGAGCAGCAAAGAAATTAAAATACCTATTGGGACAACTCAACCACCTCAAGAGATTATTTACCTCTCATCACCCACAACAAAGGATACAATCAACAAATCAATAAAGGGAAAAGAGAAGGTGATAGAAAAAACAGAGTTGCAGCTCCTTGAAGAGAAATTGAAATTGGAAAATTAGGAAATTGTTGTCATGAAAAAAGAAGCTAGGAAACACAGTGTTGATAAAATTCAATTTGAAAATATGAAGGGAATTTGGGAAGAATAGTTTGACACCGTTTCTAAAACCTTAGACAATACACAGCAGCTTGTCAAGTGGACAATTCCAGCAAGGTTAGAAGCCAAGTATGTCAGAAAGGTGATAAATCATCTGAAAGCCACCGACAGAAGAGTTAAAGACCAGGTCAAGGACCTTCAAGAGCAACTTGAACTGATTCATGAAGAATTAGAGAAAAAAGGTCTTAAAATGACAATGATTGAAGAACCAATACCCCAACCAATTGTAAATGAGGAAGAAATGCCTCAAGAAGCATAAAGTGAGTTGTTTTATGATTAATGGAGGATGAGGACATGTTAGTTACAAGTTTTGGGCACTTACAGGTTTAATTTTCCAAAATTATGCAAAAAACTGCATTTTCAGCACTTTTCAGCAGTTTCGTAGCGCCTCTAGGCTTGAAGAGCAGCAAAGCGCTACGAAACTACTGTAGCTGCTTGTTTGAATTTTTGAACAGTTTTGGAGATTATTAAGAGATGAAATTGGTATGAGGGATGTGTTTGATGAAGATGAACCTTATGCAAAAGGAAAGAGTTAAAAAATTTGAGGATAAAGGCTTTTTTTGCAGCGCTATGAAAGTGCGTTGTGAAACTGCCTTGCTTTTGTAGCGCACTATATTTCAGCATTTTTAGCAAGTTTTGGAGCAATTTTTGAATAGATGGAGGTTATGGAAGATTTAAAGAAAATTTAAAGCAGTTATTAAACACTCAAGGACCACGAATTGAAGATTATATGACAACAAAAATATTCAAAGAAGGCAAACACCATTTGCCTAAAAATCGGGGTCTTGTTTCCTAGTTTTGAGGAGGTTAGTTAAGTGGTCATAAAGTGATGAATCCCATAATCTAAATTCGACCATGTGACAACATAATTGTCAAAGATGTAATTTATTTTAGTAGATAAGGTTGTTAAAGATAATAAAAAGTAGTTTGAGTCCTTTTTGAAATAGGATTGTCAAGTATGATAGGTGTTTGTTTGTCATAAAGTTGATGTTATATGTTTATGCAAGGTGTCAGTAGGAAAAAATTCAATGTATTTTGTCTAGAGGCAGATCATCTCATGATGTAACAATTCTATTAAAATCCATTGAGTTGAATTTGTCAAGGGTTGGAGATTTTTGGCAAAATTGGAGCTTATTGTAAATTGACTGTTTCAGCAATACAGAGATTTGTTACTTGAAAAAATTGAGATTATGAAGGAGTTTCAGTGCTTACCTATTCTATCTGTACCTTTTATGTATCTCTCTTGTAGTGGTTTTCATTTATATTACTCAGAAATCATCCATGAGATGCTCTGACTTCCTTTATAAGTGAATTGATTCTTTATTATCATGTTTCATGTGTGTGTGTCCTACTACTAAAAACTCTGACCTGCCTCAACTTACATGTCAAGTAAATACACTGAATCACTGAAATTTTTGACTCCATAAGCCCAATGTCTACATGTTGATATTATTTTCAACCTACATTCATCATAACCAGTTTATTTCCTAAATAGAGTTAGCCATCTATATCTTTATTCTATATCATTAACCCTTGAGAGAGCCCTCTCAGATTGAGGAGGCTAAGCCTCAATCAAAATATTGTTTTGAAATAGTTGCATGGGACTTCTTGATTAGAAGCCTATCAGGAAGCAATTTTGTGATAACAGGTTGAGTCATGGACTATCAAAATGTACCCATGTTGAATGCAACACACTTTCCTGAATGGAGAGATAAGGTTAAAACAGATTTAATGGCTTATGAACCTAATATATGGAGGCTTGTATGTGATGTCTATATCACAAACTCTCCCTCTTTGAAAGAAAAACAGTGGAATGCCAAGGAAAAATGTGTGATATATAACCGTCTTCATAACAAGGATCTTGATTCAATAATGGATTTAACTTCTGCAAAAGGAATCTGGAATAGATTGCATCTCATGCATGAAGGAGACACTAGTGGATGCATTATCAAGAAGGAGAAGATAAATAAGAAGAAGAAGAAAATTTCATTTCAAAAGGAAAAATGTCAATCAAATGAGATACCTGCTAGGGTGAATGGATGTGAGTACCATGAAGAAATTATAGTTGAGGAAAAATCCAAACTTAACACAGCCTTGACTGAAATAGAAAGATTAAATAATGAAAACAAAAACCTTAAGAAACTGGTGCAAATATGTGATGAGAGAGAATATGAAGATAAGGAAGAAATGGTTGGCCTCAAGGCACAACTTGAGGAAGCAAGAAAAATAGAAGACACTGTGTTGCAGCAAATAAGAGAGAAAATTTTGGAATGTGGAATATTGGAAGAAGAGGTGGTAAGCTTGAGGATGAAATCAAAGAAGTCCCAAATTGAGCTAATTATTAATATTCCACAAATGAAAATCTCTGGACAGTTGGACCAGATTCTAAATGCTCAAAGTTCTCTTCTCATAAAGGCTCGGATAGTCTATGAAGGAGAAACCTGTAAGTCCAAGGTAGAATATAACAAGAATATAATTTTTGTAAAATTTGTAAAGGATAATGAAGCAACTAAAAATATTCCTACATAAGTAGAAGCTGACAAGAACATAATTTGTAAAGAAACAAATACAAACAAGCATCAACATGAAATGATAGAGAATGAGAGGAATAAATAGTCAACGGTTAAAGGCTCATATGCTCCTAAGGATGAATTGAACAAATTCAGAAGATGTCAAAGGAGGTTCCTTCCTCCTATGAGAAGTATCACTTGTGTTGATTTCCACAAACCTAGACATATTGGGGCATACTGTAAGACAAATAAAATCCAGTCCAACCAACTAAATATGCAACCAATTAAAAGACTACCTCAAGAAAACAAATGGAGAAGATAATCTATCAGTAGGTACATAAATCATTTCCATGGCTACTGTTATGCATGCAATGATTTTGAATATAAAATTTTTGAATGTAAATTATGTTCAAAAGGGAGCAAAAGATATTATACATCAGCACAAACGTACCTTGGTAGAATAATATTTTATGTATACCACAAGCTTAGTCACAAATCAAAAGACTGTAAGCTTCCATACACATTAAAAAACTCTAGACAAATGATTGAATCCAATCAAATCAGACAAAATTATTAATCAAAAAGAATTGCAGACCTTATGAAGAACCCTAATAAAGTATGGAAGTAAAATAGAAAGGGGAGCCTATCACTTAAATAACATAATGAATCCATCATAGTCTCAAGGGGAGATGCTCTAGGAAGCAATGAAAATATCGAGCCAGTAATAGATAAGAAGTAACATCCCAGGGGGAAAGCAGTTCATAAAAATTCCCCATAAAATTAGTCTAAGAAAAGCACCTTAGAATAAGAACAATTAAAAGTTCAGAAAGGGAAAGGACGATTTCTCTGACAGAGAACTATAGAGGAAGAAGGATACTTGAAGCATTCAATATCCAACAGGTTGATGGAATGAGAGAAGCCAGCAAGCAGCCATGGTGGTAGAGGGAACATTAGCCATGAACATGTAAGCTAAGAAGACAATAGCACACTAAGTCATGAATGGTTAAAATCACAAAAAATAATGTTTCGAGCTATAGAACTGGAGAGATCCATAGAGGATTATCACATTGTCCATCACACTGCAAGTGCTAACAATGAAACAAAATTAAGAAGGATGAGTAATAGAAATGTTTATCATCATTATATCATTACATCATTCATCAATAGAAGGTCCCCTTGGAGGAAAGCAGTTAAATGAGTGATAAAACTATGAGTTGTCTGCGCTTTTAGATTCCAAGTAAAGAAATTAAAGATTTCTTCCTTAAGATCATTATGTTAGAACAGTTGAATTGTATATAGAGCAACAATGATTCTGGAGCAGTCCTATAAATAAATGTGCAATGACATTCTTTTAATGATATAATAATAAAAAGGTTAATGAATGCAGGATCAGATTTATAATATTGATGATTGTTGTTGAAAGCAATGGAGAGCTCAATAGTAGAAACTATGAAAGTTATCTTAACTATGCATGTATGTGCGAGCTGAAGTGAAATTATTACATGGATTATCAAATTAGTATCAATTGGTATTTGTAACAAGTAGCCTGCCTATCAGCATAACACCAAGTGTTATCAGTGGAGTAGTGGTAGGGTACAGGTCCTCAGGATCAGAGTATTATGGCATAAGTACATCAAGGTAATATTCCGAGCATTATCAACATTATAGTATATGTGGATTAAGCTCTGGTTGCTCTAATTATTGCAAAGTATTTTCTAATTGTAAATATTAGAGAATGTCGAGCTACATTATTAAAGCATGGAAAGGTCAACGAAAATGCCAAAGGATCATTATTTTGTTTTCATTTGAAGTGTTATATTGAGCATTGAAGCAATATATATTCTTGGATATAAATGCATTCCTTCCTCAAGTCAGTACGAATATATCTTCAAGGCCTTTTACTTAATATCATTCATAAAACTGTGTGAAGTCTATTTGCTAAGATTTCAATTAAACAACTCAAAGATGTTTTGCTGAAGATCATTATGATAGAATAGTTAAAGTATCTAAAGTATGAAGATTATTTGTGTTAATCTTACTATTTGAAGATCAATAATATTTTATTGTTTCATCTAAAGCCTACTTCAGTAGAAAGGAATTGTTGGTATTTCACCATTACAGAGAGGTTGATCATTGACATACATACCCCCCTTATGTCACAAATAAAATTATATAGTTGATAAGTGAGACTGACAAATGAATTGAATGTATCTAGCCTCAAGGGTTTGTTTTTTAAAATACTTTGTACAGTATTAAAGTTAATGGATCTTTTAGATTGAAAGACAGACTAGTTTTACAACAAGTTGTAAGGATTCTTGAGATTCATTTTTCACATCAGTATCAAGGGCCTTTCAGCTGTTAGTGTAATATCCCTGTCAGCAGTATAGCACATATCACCAACAATAGGCAGTAAAGGTGAACCGCAACTACAAAAGATATATTGGCATCATCATATTTGAACAAATGTCTACTACATATGTGTATTGCAGACAAAGACATATTCCATATACAACCTTCCTCAACAGATATGTATCTAAGATGAAGATCATAATATAGAATGAAGTATATTTGGAGCAGACTTTATATGTGGTATGGAGAATTCTCAGTATTTTAGTATTATTCTAATGATGCATCTCTGATTATATAATTCTGGTACAGTTTGTTCTATGAAGTGTCCTTATCATCACTTTTAACTTTATACAAGTGCAAGAAGCTTGTGTTTTTGGATGTTATCAGCTTACTTTGTATAGACATACAATTTCATTGATTCTCAAAGTGTTCTCCCAACAACTCTTGTACACCAGCCTAGAGCAGCAATGTATAAAGTTAGAAGAACAAGGCCTATACACAACTCAGAGAGAAATAATGCAAAGATGGAAACTACACTAGGAAATGTGTAACCCTTTTCCATTGATTTTAAAGGGTGAGGAAAAGCAAGAAAAAGAAGAATTGCTCTTCTAAAAGCATGCAGAGGAAGAAAGAAACTTCTCAGAATGAGAGGGGGAGGAAGTCTTGGAGAAAGCATTGGAGTATTGGTGAATGTGGTACCATCAATGCTAAAGGGGAGACTATTGGAAATAATTTTATTGATGGAAAAGGAGAACAAAGGAGCAACACCAGAACTATCATTAAGGAAAAGGAGTAGAGAAGCAATAGCAATAAGGCAAAGAAGAAGATCGGGAAATAATGCAGTAAGAAAGCATAAAAGGGAGGTAGAGGAGCAAAAAAGAGGCAAGGGGCAGCATTATAACATCCACAAAGGAAAAGGAGCAGAGAGGAGCAAAGGCATCAAATGAAGTTAAGGAAGAAAACCCAAAAGCCTGAGGAACATCATCACTAAATTTTAGAGCTTGGTTCGCAATATTTTCAGAGATATGATCTGTGGAATTTAGATATTTTTGCAGGCTCCTCAATTTAACTTAAACAGGTCATCGAGGAATTTTCGCTATAGCGTTTTGTCTAGGAAGGCTCAGAATCTAAAATTTTTAGAGCACGAAGCTGAACTCATGAGGAATATCTTCGCAAAATTTAAGATCTTGGTTCGCAATATTTTCAGAGATATGGTCTGTGGAAGCTATGACATTTGCAGGCTCCCGAATTTCATCTCAAAGAGGTGATCGTGGGAATATCTTCATAACTCTCTCTCTGAGCATCAGATTGGAATTCTGTAAGAAGTGGACACAAGCACACATAATGTAGTTTCCTAAATATTAATTTTAGAGCCGAAGGAGGAATACGTGACACTTGGTAAGACATACAAGTTCGCTCTACTGAACCATTCCATAATTAGGTCATCGTAGGAGATTGGGCACAAATTTTCCTTCAAGAAACCAAATCAGGTCAGAGTTGTGGCATTCGAGAGAGGATTTAGAGGGCTACCTCAGTGCCAAATTTCAGATATTTAAGATCCGAAATCGAGATAATTCAATTTCAATATTGCGCTCCTCAAAAGCAAGAAAAAGGTGTGTATTATTTTTAAATTACATAAGTCTCGTTTGAAAAAAAATAGTTGGTATTTATTCCAAGGGCACATTGAAGAATAGATATCAGTATTGGGTTCTTAAATGACCCTTAAAAATAATTCAACACCCATTAAGCCTTCAGAAGGCTCTACTATGGCTTATGAATATGAAGAAACACAACATGAGATATCAAAATTACAAGAGCAAGTGCACCAAATTTCGCTATCGCAAAGAGAAACAAAAAATGAAATGGAAGTTTTGAACAAAGGCATGGAAACTAAGATGGATGTTTTGAAGAAAGGTGTGGAAGCTAAGATGGAAGGCATGAAAGTTGGCATGGAAGCTAAGATTGATGAAAAAATGGAAAACATAAAAGTAGACATCGAAGGTTTAACAAAGTTGATACAAGAAATTTTTCCTAATGGCAAAAAGATAGTAGAGGAAACTCATTATGAGAAAAAATAAATGTTAATCATGATTTCATAAACTCTAATGTTGGACGAAAGAACCACCATATTCCAAAGATAGATATGAGGAAGTTTAATGGAAAGGATCCTGTAACATGGATACTACAAATGGAGCAATATTTTGATCTCAATAATGTGCAAAACACACAAAAGGTACATATTGCAACTTTACATTTAGAACAAAAACATTTGTATGGTATCGATGGCTTTGCTCCCATAAAAAAATTGTCACTTGTCAATTTTTACGGAGTAAATGATAGCACATTATGAAGATACAAAAAGCAACACCTTCTTTAGCCAATTGATAAATCTCAAACAAAAGGTTTAGTGGCGGAGCACATTGAGGACTTCCAAAAATTGAATATAATGTAACCGATATTCCAGAGGAACACAGGATTGATGTATTCATAGGGACTTTAAAGGATAACATCCAACATGAATTTCACATTTGGGAACCTGATTCATTGGAAAAGGCATTTAGGTTGGCAAGAAAAATTGAATGTAAAATTATGGCAACAAGGAAGCCTACCACTCACATATATAAATATGGAAGTGTTGCTTATCCTAGACTTCCACAACCTACAAGGTTGACACCACAAAAATTGGAAGAAAAAAGAGCAAAAGGGCTTTGCTACAGTTGTGATAGAAAATAAACTAAAGTTCATAAGTGTGCTGAGAAGAAATTATTTTACATAGATTGTGAAGAGGAAGAAGAAAACGAACAACAATCTTCAAAACAAGAGGATATACACCAGGAATCAACTCTAGAAGAGGAAGAAATGAGTCTGACCATATCATGTAATGCATTGGCAAGAATTCCCACTCCTCAAACTCTCAAGATAGAAGGACATATCAAGAAGAAAAAAGTAATAGTGTTGATTGATTCGGGTAGTACCCATAATTTTATCCATTGTAAGGTAGCCAAGGAATTGAATTGTTTCCTATACCCAACACCAGAATGTCAAGTGATGGTTGCAAATGGAGGAACTATAAATTTCTCTGGAAAATTCCATAATATAAAGCTAACCATGGGGGAATATGTATTGAATAGTCCAATGCTTTCCATTCCTATGGGAGGTGCTAATGTTGTACTAGGAGTACAATGGTTACAATCTCCGGGGATGGTAGATTTTAATTTTCAAGAACTTTTCTTGAATTTTTTTTTCAAAAGGAAAGGAAGTCGAATTATGAGGTATCGTAGGGAAGCCGGGAAAGATAATAAGCTTTAATTTCATGAAAAAGCTTCTGAAGAAATAAAAACGAGGCGTAATTGCACAATTATGCTCACTAGAAGTTCCAACATCAAAATCATCTATTTCTACAGATCTCCAAAAAGTCTTGGACAATCATACCAATGTTTTTGAAACTCCCAAATGACTCCCACCTATTCGTGATCATGATCATGCTATTCATTTGATTCCAAGAAGTCTTCCTCCAAACATCAGGCCTTATAGATATCCTTATGTCCAAAAGAGTGAAATTGAACGTATGATTGTAGAAATGTTAGAGGCTGGTATAATTCAACCTAGTCAAAGTTCCTTCTCTGCTCCAGTAGTATTGGTGCACAAGAAGGATGGATCATGGCGCATGTGTCCAGATTATAGGGAGATTAATAAGCTCACAATTAAAGATAAATTTCCCATTCCTGTGATTGATGGATTATTGGATGAATTATGTGGAACAATTTATTTTACCAAGTTGGATCTTCGTTTAGGATATCATCAAATTAGAATGAAGACTGAAGATATTTCGAAAACAACATTTTGAACTCATGAGGGTCATTATGAATTTTTGGTCATGCCTTTTAGCCTTACCAATGAACCTTCTACATTTCAAGCGTTGATGAATTCCATTTTCAAACCCTTCCTTATAAAATTTGTGCTAGTATTTTTTGATGATATACTAATCTACAGTAGGTCTTGGAAGGATCATGTTCAACATGTTGACAGGGTGCTCAAAATATTGCAGGAGAAACATTTATATGTAAAACCATCCAAATGTTTCTTTGGAGTACAAGAGGTGGAATATCTGGGTCATATTGTATCTCACGAGGGTGTTAAGGTAGACCCTAACAAAATTAAAGCCATTAAGGAACGGAAAGTCCCCACAACTATAAATCAGTTGCGAGGATTTCTCAGTTTAACAGGGTATTATCGCAAGTTTGTTAAGAATTATGGGAGAATAACAGCACATCTAACAACATTATTGAAGAAAGATGCATTTTCATGGACTCATGAAGCAACTAAGGCCTTTGAACATCTTAAAGAGGCAATGTGCCTAGCACCGGCCTTAGCTACGCCAGACTTCACAAAAACCTTTATTGTGGAATGTGATGCCTCGGGAAATGGAATTGGTGTTGTTTTAATGCAAGAAGGAAGACCCATTGCTTTTGAAATTCGTCTAATCAAAGGAAAGTATTTACATAAAGATATTTATGAGAAGGAAATGTTAGCAATACTACATGCACTAAAGAAATGGAGACCTTAACTAATGGGAAGACACTTTAAGGTAAAAACTGATCATGATAGTCCTAAGCACTTTTTGGAACAAAGACTATCTTCAGAAGAGTAGAAAAAATGGGTCACAAAGATGTTGGGTTATGACTTTGAAATAATCTACAAAAAAGGGAAGCTAAATGTTGTTGCAGATGCACTCTCAAGAAAAAATGAAGAGCTGGAAGCATTGCTTTGTGCCATTTCTATTATCCAACCAGATTGGATAACCAAAGCAAGGGATGAATGGAAGAGGGACGAAGAAGTGTGGACACTCATTCAAAAGTTGCAGCAAGATCCTAGTACATCTGATACATTTATTTGGAAAAATGATTCCTTATGGTACAAAGATCGCTTATATCTTTGTAAGAATTCCCAACTAAAACAAAATATTATTTTGGAATTGCACACTTCTCCTTTGGGATGACACTCAGGATTTTTAAAAACTTACCATAGGGTGAAGAAAGATTTTTTTGGGATGGCCTTAAATCTAATATTCAAAATTTTGTGGCGGAATGTTTGGTTTACTAGCAGAATAAATTTGAGAAAATTAAGACCTCGGGTCTTCTACAAACTTTATTCATTCCAAGTCAACGTTGGGAGGAGAGTTCAATGGATTTTATCACAGGTTTACCTAAGTCCGAAGGAAAGAGTGTCATCATGGTGGTAGTTGATAGAATTACCAAGTATGCACACTTTTGTGCATTATCTCATCCATTTAAAGCAAGTACACTTGCTACTACATTTATGGACACAATTCAAAAGCTACATGGAAACCCAAGGGTTATTGTGAGCGACAGAGATCCCATTTTTACTGGAAATTTTTGGACGGAGTTATTTTCTTGTTTGTGTACTCAATTAGCTCATAGCTCATCTTATCATCCTCAATCCGATGGTCAAACTGAGATAGTAAATAAATGTTTGGAAGGATATCTTTGTTGTTTTGTATCTGATAAACAAACACAATGGGTCAAGTGGTTACCTCTTGCTGAATGGTGGTATAACACTTCCTTCCATACTGCAGCAAAAATGACCCCATTTATGGCACTTTATGGATATCATCCACCATCCATCACATCATCTTTAAGGGAAAATTCAAAGGTTCAAGCAGTGGAAGATCACATCAAGCATCAGCAAGAAGTTCTCCAACTCTTAAAGGATAACCTAAATTTAGCACAAAATCGAATGAAACAATAGGCAAATCAACATCGCAGCAAGAGAATTTTTTATGTAGGAGATTGGGTATTTTTACGGCTACAACCATACAAACAAATGTCCCTCATGCAAGCTAAGAAGGATAATAAATTATCGCCAAAGTACTATGGTCCTTACAAGGTGCTGCAAAAGATTGGTACTATGGCATACAAATTGGAGCTTCCTGCTTCTTCGCGAGTACATCCAGTTTTCCATGTTTCATGCTTAAAGAAGGTTATAGTTGAAAATATTCCAGTTCAAACAATATTTCCAGAACTTGATGAGGAAGGAAAAATCATATTGGAACCTGAAGCGGTCACGGAAACAAGAACTCGACAACTACGGAATCGATCAATTTCAGAGTATCTCATCAAGTGGAAGAACCTACCCACTGAAGATTCTACATGGGAGGATGAGAATTTTATACAGAAGCACCCAGAGCTACTCAAGCGTTGAGGACAACACTTTTTTGAAGGAGAGGGGCATGTTAGGTCCCTATATTACTAGTTTAGCCCCTTATTGTTATTAGTATAGCCCCCTTATTGTTATTATTGTAGCCCCCTCTAACCCCAATATTGTTATTATTGTGCCCTTACATTGTTATTGTTAGGTCGGCTAGGATTACATTGTGGCCCCACTAGGATTACATTGTGGCCCCATGGACTCCTATATATAGAAAGGAGGTTTTGTCATTTGTATCATCCAATAATTGTTCATTCATGTAATGTATTGGAGGTTGCCCCCTCAAAGTGACTTATTTCTAAGCGTTGATATATCTTTTCTTCTATTTTTGGAGCTGGTTTCACAACAATCACCCTTGTAGGCAAGATTGTTTTAGTTGACATTGAATTCATTGATTCCCCTTGGATTACAATATCATTTTGGTTCATATCTATACCTATGTGATGTCTATTGTCACATCTTCTATTCACCGTAAGATGTGATTTCCTCACAATGGAAAGATTTTCACCATCGATCAGTTGACATATTACTAACCAAACTCTCAGACCTCCCCCGAGTCGATAATATCTTCGGTGGTCGATAAGCAATCAGCCGCACCTCTCACTAGTGTTTCACCTGGAGTCTAAAACTATTACACCTTACTTGGTGCATTCCCTGGTTTCCCCTTTCTTATCATTGACCCCATCTCATCGAATGTTTGCATGATGCAATCGTCTCGGGCCCACCACAAGTGGTCTAGTTCAACCATCCAACAACCTATTCCTGCACAACCTGCTGGTGGTCACTTGACGAAGCCTTCAGGTCCTTCTCATCAAGAACCTTCTCCCTCTATTGGTGTCTCTTCCACCGCTTTTCAACCAGGAATGGTTCCCCTTATCCTTAACCATTTGGGATTCATTCTACCAAGCCATTACCCTTCTGGTCAGACATCGTTTCTAGCTCCCCCCTATGGATTATTTTTAGCGCCTATTATGGCTACGTTGAGCATTCATAATTTGACCCTGGGGATCCTATTCTAGTGCATTGATCCCCAGCCAACACTATGCCTAGTTAGCTCAAACTTTATAATGCTTTAACCCCGGTCCAATCAGTCGCTATGACCCCTCCCTTTGCTTCAGTGTCTCAACCACCTCAACAAGAATCTACTCTTGTTGCGGAAGGATATTGTGAGGGGGGAATCCAAAAATAAGGAACCTAAGGACAAGGCGCACCAAACAACTCTAGCTCTGCATAGGCCTCCAAATCAGTCACATGTGTGTGCTTTGTCTGATTTTGCTGGGCATGCTACCCATAATTGTCCTAAGCATTCTTGTCTCAAACCTATGGTCAACGAGACGTTTCCTGAATCTGACATCTTGGAGGTCCATGTTACCTTACCCGATTCGGCTAAGAAACTTAAATCATTGCGTAGAAACCACCCGTGTGATTTGTGTCATCTTTATGGCCACTATTCTCACCTTTGTCCCCATCTCAACGACTTTCATGACACCCTTGAGGTCGCCGCTCTTAGTGGATCCTTTACCCCTCTACTTATGAGTTTTTATTCAGCAAAACTAGAGGAAATTTCTTCACCCATTGTGATACCTCCCCTCAATGTCGAGATGACGGAACCTTTGGCCACTATCCTCTATCTTTCATCATCCATGAGATCCATGGTGGAAGAATCATCTAGGGTATCCCCTTATATTTCAACTGAACCTCCTTCAGCGATCACCTTAGGCTCAACATCGGTAGATGTTTCATATACTAGCTCTTCACCTGTACTCTGTAGCGATGCGTATGTGAACCATATCTCTCATGATGATGTGTCAGGTAGCCTCGCCGCGTCATGTGGTCTTTCTTCTTCCAGTCCTCCCATATTCCATTATGATGAATAAATTATGGAAGTGATGACCACCCCTGACTTTCCATGGGATGATATGCACCACCATGTGTAGTTCCTTCCACAACAGTCCCATGACCACTATGTTTTGGAGTCTAAATACTTCATCCATAGTGAGGTCGATTGCTTTTTTCCCACCTTGCATCGAACCCTTGAATTCAATCCACATTCATCTTATGTCCATTACATTACCTCCCAATTTTTAGGTAAGGTAGAATACCTTCTAGAGGATTTCAAAGGCCAACTCCTTCCTAACCCTTGCAATGTACTCTACCTTAAGATATTTTAACCATAACATCTCCCATTGAGATGCATGTTTTATTTCTATCATGCATTTAGGTAGCTTGAATTGTTCATCATCATCTCATTTGTTGTCTTGTGGCGCCTTTCAGATGGATCCATAATCCACACCATATATCAGCTATGTGGACGGCGCAAGTCACTTCTCCTGGAATCTAGCCTTGGGCAAACCATATACTCATCATATATATCAAATATATGCCCATAATATGGGTCGAAAAAAACACAAATGTTTTGGAGTCCTATACTCTAATACATTTGACATGCCCATAACATGTTTCAAAATCAAAACTGGGGGCACCACAAACCCATATATCTAATGAATATCTGGAGGGTCCTAAGCCAATGGCTCGGCTTCTACAACCCGCAAATCTCACAGAGTATGTCCGGCCATCGCCATGCACTACATGACCCCTTGCGACTTAAAGGCTAGCCATATACATCCCTCAATGTATTGGTCCTCAAGATCATACCATCTTCACTCAGATACGCCGGTCATCATCAGCTCGCATCTGCGGCGGACATCCTCTAGCAGGGCCGAATAGTTACGCCCCTGGTCTCCTCTCTCTCTACTAGACCCTACAGCCCCTGGCATTGTAAGTTGTCCCATATACCTTGTTGGTTTCACCAGTTTTATATCTGCATACCAAAAGTAATTAATCAATACCATATATATATTCTAAAATATTTAAATTCATCATAACATATAGAAAATTTCACTTACCATCTGGTCCCATGCTCGACCCGGCGAAAGTCACAAGTCAGGGTCTCCCTGAAATTTCATACCACTGTATGGATAATCTTCTATATACAACACCATATGGTCCCAATATGTGAAGAACTCGGGTTGTAATACTCGTCTGACTCCCACGCCTCCTCCTCTCCGCATTAGATGCCCCTAGCGGTGCATCCTAAGCTCTCGTGGGCCCCCATCCTAGATCTATACATGACGCTGAAGTGTGGGGATCTTCTCAAAGAAGAACACGCACAACACTGTACCAAAAAAACAATCATGGTTCACCTGTGGCTTGAATAGACACAATTTTCATTTCACCAAAGACAACATCATTTGGGCCCATGCATAGTAGGTCACACTTATTACACTCTCAACTAACATCATCTGCCCTCCAGTGATGATGGAACCCCTGGTTTCCAAGGATATGCATTATTGATGTGGCGATATCCCGTGTCTCAAGACTCACTAGTTCATCTATCAGTATGGTTGTCCCCTTATCATGATAATCTGGTCTGCAGTGGCCATCCACGAAATCTATTAAGTTCCACCCTCATGGTAACACCGAATGTATATCTCCCACCATCCCTAGTGGCGGAAGTTCGGTCAAGAAATAGATGTCATGTATGGTAAACTCGATCCAGTGCCCCTGCACTAAAAATTCCTCCTGGTCTGGATCCTAGTAGTTGAATATCCTTGACATCACGAGCTCCCCTACCCTCATTAGTGGGTTCTCAATCAACTTGAGAACTCTGTACCTCGTAATTGCACCTCAAACCACCTGATCCCCCTAGATCTCGGAATGAAGTGCATCCAAATCTCTCTCTCTCTCCTATTGAGCTTTAAATATACCATACCTGCACAAACCCAGCATGTTTGTTAGATCAGAGAAAGAAAAACTACATCAAAATCATCAAGCCCCATCTCCCAGCCAAAAAACAAGACAAACTCACCCTTTATGTCAACGCACAGTTTTCTAGCCTTGTCCCTGTGAGCTCACAATTTTCCCCTCTTAAAAATGCGAGCCAAATTGTAGAACAGGGCCCGAGAAGTATGATTCGGACATAAGGATGGGCAGGGTGTTGTTCCTAGGCTCTGGACACCTAACCTAAAAAAACTAAATTGTTAAAAATGAAGAGTAAGGTTAGGCCACCAACCTGCAACTAATGGATCTCTATTTCAACGGTCGATTTTTTTGCTACGATCACCATAGGATTTAGGGCCTTCTCCTCCTCTCTAAGTTCACCACAACTCCACTAGCATATGAATCAAATTGGAGGGAAATTTCCCTATTAAAAGAAAAACCTTGTTTTTTATTTCGCCAATTACGACCAAATCATAGCTTAGTTTGATAAACCATCAACACCATGGAAAAGCTCTCGCTGAGCACTGAAATGGGTATCCTTTTGTTTTTGGTGATCTTATACTTCGCCCAGAAGCCGTTTTTCCAAGAAGGATCACTTCGCTGCCTCTCAAAATCAGATTTCTTCACTTGCGCTGCTTGTACTTGGGGCACCACTTTTCCTTCATACGTGTCAATGCGTGTGTCAATTTTCATTATGAGTAACCATCTTTTACTCATGATTTTATGGTCCCCACTAGGCCTATTATGTGTGGTAGCCTCATCAAGTCACCCTTGATTAGAGCATCTGAGTTGAGTCATCGTTGCATTCATGTAGTTTTTCCTTAGTCCCTTTCCTTCCTGTTATAGTATTCCATCCATTTTTTCCTTGTACCTCACTCGTGTCACCCATTTTGGCCTCCAATCAATCTGTCCCCCATTCCCCTCTGGAGTCGAGTCAATCATTGCCAGGTCATCCATGCTTTTATGCTTTGACAATGGAAGTCGTCCATCCACTACTCAATATCCCCTCTTTAATCATCATCCCTGGTGTGAGTCTATAAGTCATTTTTACACTGATCCCTCATGCCTTAGTTGAGTATTCCTCATTTCCTCACTTATGGCGGACCACCTTTTGTCGACAACAGTACATTCATTCCAAAATACAAGTCTAGAGGGTGGTGTACCTTCGTTCCAACTTCCATTATTTTTCGGTGCCTCGGATCAGGCAAAGGGACTCCTCATTTCCCTTTGACTTGATTGTCTCTCATCCAACTCCTTGTTTCATGATTGAGATTTGTATACTTGATGGTTCGATGATCCAGCAGATTGTACTAGTGATTATCAAGTCTGTGTGATATGTTTCAGAACTCATGAGGGGGTGGCCCTTCAGGTATCCCCCCACATGCATAGATGGCCTCATATTATGTTGCAGCCTCAGATGTAGCTCCATATATTTAATGGGTTTAGTTTTATCCACTTGCAGTGCCCATAACATGCATGTATCACTCAAATTATCCATTCATGTTTTCAGATCCCTTTCCTATTTATGAGGGCTTCTTTGGTTTTTATTATGTCTCATGTACTAAGATATTATTATATTCAGTCCTAGCTGTTATCCCAGGTGAAATATGTATGTGGGATCCATTATATTTTTGTTTGGTCCATTTTATGCCAGCATATTATGTAATTTGTAGCTTAGTCTCATTTTATTGTGCGCACCATTATTCTTTGTATTTTTTCATCTCGGCGGTATGCCTCCCCCGCCTCACTAAGAACAGGTAACCAAACATTTAAGGATAATTATATTTTTTGTAGGTCTTGCCCCCTTGGTTATTCTCCTCTCTCGCTTCACTCTGTTTATGTATCTCTCTCTCTCTCTCTCTCTCTCTCGGAATCCCCTTTGGTGTCAATTTAATTTGTTCTTACAACGTACTTTGGACATACGATTAGCTCCTAATGCTTACACGTTGGCGGGAAATCTATTACACCAATATTTGGTCATCTAACCATTTACAATTAGATGAATCGAGGTACACCATGTAAGACCAATTTTCCCATAGTAAAATTTCTTTCACTATAAGAAATAATTTAATAGACCATATTTTATTAAGTTATTTATGGTTCAAATAGGAAACCCCATGAGGAATAATTAAATAAATACTTATTTATTTGATTTTCCTCTAGGAATAATTACTTAAACCACTATTTAAATAATATTCCTGATCATATTTAACCCAATTATGAGAAATAATTAGATAAATCATTATTTTTCTTATTTTTCTCTAAGAGTTATTAATTAAATCATTATTTAGTTATTATTCCTTGTTAAGTTTGACTAAATCACCTAGAAATAATTAAAAAAATCATTATTTGTTAAATTGTTCCTTAACTCCATTCTTGAAATGATAAATAAATCATTTATTTATTTATTGTTTCTAAATAAATGTATTTAACCTATTTAAAGACCTTTTTCCATGCAACAAAATATAATAAAATATTCCAAGCAGTTGGATCTAGATCTTGGTTAGTAATATTTTATTATTCACCATTATTGAGGATAACTCAATATTTTTTTATAAATAGGATGGTTTTCCATTCATTATTCACTTTTATCACATTCATTGTGGCACTTTGATCATTCTCATTGATGCCACTATTTTCTTGCTTCTTGAGCTCCCATAGAGTTCAACACGTCTTCGGTTTTCTACACCATTGAGAGAGAGAAACTTATGGATCTAAAGCATTGAGGACATACAAGAACCCATCCAATTAAAGGGGACTGGTAACATCATTCTTTGTTCCCTTCTTAGGTTTTAATACATATAAAATTATTTAGATATCTTGTCTTGTCCATTGGATATCTGGAGCATTTTACTGTTTAGCTACTTTTACTACATAGATCGGGTTTCTGGTAGTGTTTTTTTCAATTATCTATTGCAAATTTAAGGAAGTTAGGAAACCATCTTTGTTGTTAGGTTTTTTTTTCACGTGCATATAAAGTGAACCCTTTTCGTACACTTGCGTTAATAATTTACACTAACAAAATACATTGGGGGTTTACATTCCTGTTTGAGACACACTATCCATATGTTTAACCCAAGAAATTTAGATGAAGTTTGTCTGCAATCCATGCACCTTGAAGTAAGGGGAAAGAAAATTCAGGAAGAGGGTAGTAAGAAGAAGCCATTCAAGGGTAAGGAGAAAGAGAAGGGCATAAAATGGAAGGGAAATAAGAATGCAAGTGTTAATAAAGAAGGGGAGAAAATTACATGCAAACATTGTTCGAAAGAGGGGCATGATGAAGCCCATTGTTGGAAACTACATACTGAACTAAGGTGTAAGATACCAAACAACAAGGGAAAACAAAATATGACTGTGTTGAAGCCCTGAAATTCTGTTGCAACAACATGGGGGATAACCACCTGCTCCAGACCTTAAAAGTTGCTCCTTTTCCGTTTGGTATAGTGGCTCTGACTGGGGATAATGGGACCAGTTTATTGGCAAAGAATTGATATATAATGATGGGTTTGATACAAGATGAAATGGAAAATGATTTTAAACTAATGGAAATAATATATTTAAGTAACAAACACATGCATATATTTAATCTAATAATTAACTTAATCTATACACATGAATAATTTAACTTATGTGATCTACAAAGACATCTTAGAGAAAAAGATAATGAAAATTATTCAACTGCTAAAAGAGATTAAATTGTTTAAAGATAAATTATTTTGACTAAATAGTTAGGAAAAATAATTATGAAACTATATCGCATATATCAATTGATTATATAATCAACAAGGAATAATAGCTGAAACATCATGCAATAGTGATTCAATGAAAAACTATAATCCATATCTCATACACAATACAATATAAAGAAATTTATTGCTAAATCATAAATAGAAATCAATCGTAAAAATAATATTACCAGATATGAGAGGTTATATTCATGAAATCAACAACATTGACCTTCTCTTATTTTCAAACAAATACACTCTAAGAGTACATAAATGAAAATTCAGTAGAGTATGCTTCGATATTCAAGAAAATCAAGATCTTGTTCGATGCATTTCATCAAAATAATCACAAAAGTACAGAAATGCAAGATTTTGCAAAAAAAAATTCATAAAATCTTGGACCCCTCTCTAAATGCATGAGGGAGGTTTAAATAATATTACATATGTATCAAAAATAGAATATTACATAAAAATTTGAGGAGGTTTCAAAAAACCTTCCTCGGAATACTGAAAATAAAATATAAAAACTAAAAAAATATAATGACGTGCTTGATCAAGTTAAATGGTCATTCCTTTCCATTAAGATTTTCAGTTCACAGATATCCAACATTGGCTTCACCTGGGATGGTTGGCCGACTTTGGATCTTATTTGTCCCATGAATACAACATCGGAGAGTAGTGAGACCACTTTTGAGTGGAATTCGTTAGACAGCGTAAAGCCATCTGCTGACTGTATGGTTTTACTAGAAATTTCCAATAAGATTCATGATCAAGCTTAGATAGCTTCTTAACTGCTTCAAATTTATTTTTGGCAGTTTACCTCCACTATCCCACTAACTATTTGATATCTAGGAAAACTCTAGGCTTGCATTCTTTAATCAAATTAATATTATAAAGGTTTTCATTTACAACTTCAATTACATTAGTTTCTATATCATCTGCTCTAGTTGTTTCTCTTTCTTCTTTCTTAAGTGCATATCCAAATATGTAAATAGAATATCTCTGTGGGATTCTTCAATCTTCAGAAAATCAGCTTTTCTTCCTTCCTCAAATTCTTGCCAGGAGATAAACTCTGAGATCTTCTTATCAACTTCTTCATATTCCAATCTTTGATCAACCCTTTGATGGACTAATGTATCATTTTTTTCACAATACGATTTGATCATTGAGATTCTTTGACGGAATATTTCTTGTTGTTTTGGCAATTGAGTATTTAGCTCAAGTGTTTCTTTGATGAATTTTTCTATCTCATGTTGACTTCTGAGTTTATCTACTTCATCTTGTATTATTTAAATATGTGTATCTTTTTCTATAATGCTTGCTTGGTGTTGTAACTTCATTTTCTCAAAATATTTCTGAAATTGTATCATCTGCAAATCTGTTTGCTTATTGACATTGTCTTTCTTGTTCAATTTGTTGCTCTAACAGCTGAATTCTTGCATCTTTATCTTTAATCAGAAGACTAACCTCAGCTACCTTTTCAATTGTAGCTATTACATAAGCACCTGCGAGTTGTGACAGTCTTGTCAAATTTTCTGATGGATCAATGGGGTTGTCTTTCCAAACAACCTCTACTGATTCATTCTCTAGAGTTGTTGCTGATAAAACAAGATTTATTTCCTTTATCTGTCTTCTTACCACTGCTTTGTGTGCTGCACTAAAGGGGGTGTCTCTTCAATTCTAAAAATAATTTGTGATGTTGGGTAGGTCGGGATGATTTCAACATCTACTTCTAAATTTACAACTTGTAAGGTGTGTTGAGGAGTTTGAAAATCAGAGGTTCCTTTAATTCTCTTTTTTGTTTGTGGTAGTTGGAGCTTTTCTTTGAACTACTCCCATTCTTTATCCATGTCATCTATTATGATTTTTGATGTCTCATCCTATGTAGAATTAATGTCCAATGTTTATTCAGCCAAGATTTCTTTGGATGTTTCTCCATTATTTCTCTCTATATTATTTTCAAAACTTTCCTTCAGGGTCTTCTTCTTGATTTTGAGATTGATGCTCAGAAATTTATGAACCTTGACTTTATTTCTTTGGTGATTCTTGATCAGAATTGTGATCAGAATTTTCTTCTAAACTTATACAGGGAGTAGGCTTTCTTGTTTCCTCAATCTGAAATAGGTCTAATAGAACCCTTGTCAATATTTTGTTTCTATAAATATGAAAACAATTTAGGTCGACTGGAGTTAATTTGATTGACTAAAAATGAAAGACTTGTGAGAAAGTCTCGGCCTTTTCAAATAGGTCATCAAATTCATATTTCTCATGCATGAACTATCTAATTTTAAACAAAGCACTAAAGGCTTGAAAGACTTGTTTGGGATCATATTGTCTCCCTGGCATTATAGCCAGATTCAAGCATGTAATATTCTGCACCTCTTTAACTATGTGTCCAAAATCAAACAAGGCAAAAGAACCACATTTTACTGGAAAATTTGGCCATATATATTTCTTCATGTCTTTTAGGGCTTTGGCAAGACCTTCCCCTACTGTTTGGTATGCAGTTTCTCTCGCCAATAACTTATCTCGAACATAATAAGGAAGAACATGGGGAGCATCAATGCTCCCAAAAAATTTTATATAAGTAAAATTTTCTTCACCAAACCATCCTGTCACTCACAAAATATCTATATTTGCTTCTTCTAAAAGCTTGGGGATTTTGTATCAAAAATAGTTTGATAGATGGGAAACATAATAATTTGACAAATCTTATAAAAATGGGGACGAAATTGAGATTCCCATAAAATATTATGATACACATGGATAGGAGTAGGGTCTTTGAGAGTCCAATTCCAACCCATTTTAGGAAATTTTGTACAGAAAAAGATGGCATCCATCACATAAGCACTCATAAAAAATGGAGGGATGTCCCGAGTAGAGATAACTCTATACTGTTTATAAAGTCTGACAGCCATACCCAATTTTTTAGATAAAATGTTACCCCAATTCATAATCACTGAGTTGACAACCGCATCAGTTAATGGAATCCATTCCATATAAAACTTGGTATATCATATTTCCCAAAACTCCTACACATCATAGAAACTACACAAATGTGTGGAGCCAACAAAGGTGCAATTGGGTACATACCATTTTTCTCTCGTTTGAATTTGTTGGAGTCGGACCTCCAAGTTTGCATGGCATCTATAGGGCTTTCATTCTCTTTTGTGAACTGCTCGATGAAAGCTATATCATAGGCCTTTTGAGGTTCTTACAGATGATACATTCTATGAAAATTTTCAACAAAAAATAACCACATTACCTCTTGTCCTGAATTCTTCAATGTCCTATCTGAGATATCTACATTGTCGATAATCCACTTCAACATATCTATATATGGCAAGATTTTAGGTATTGCAGCTATTATGTGTAAGAAAGAACATGATGCTTTAAAATAGGAAGCTTCAGACGAGACTTTAGCGTCATTCATTGCTATAATTACCAGCACCTTTGGATTTTCATCCTCTAACAGATTATACATGGCTTGCCACGACGTATCTCCACCATATTTTTTGCATGTAGTATCACTAAAGAGAGGCTGCATGTCTAAATCCTTGGATGTAGAAGGCTATGTTGTCTTTTTTCCTTTCTTTGTCATCTCTAAACATTATTCCCTAAGATTGAACAATAGACAAATCAAAATGAGCTTAAAGAAGAGATAATAGCAGAGGTTTAAATAAAACAGTAAATTTGATAAGGAAGGGAATTTTATTGCAAGCACAAGTAAACATATACAAATCTCCTTGAGCCTTTAAAAGAGTATATGCAGTTGATTTCTATTAATTACACATTATGGCTTTCTTGTGATTCTTTTTGGGTATTTTCAAAACATCTCATCGCAAACTCGAATTATATTAAAAAATGATAAGATTTTAAGTTTAATGTTGATTTTGTGATTGCGATAAATCACAATATCGTAAAATCGCAATGGTAATATTTTGCAACATCACAATATCGCGTTATCGCAAGATCGCAAGATCCACCATGTCACAGTATCGCCAGATTTTCCATGTCGCGGTATCGCAAGATCGTAAGATTAGAGTTATGGTATTTTGAAAGTTATTTTTTGTCTTTGCAATTTGCCATGCGTGATGTATTCTTTGAGCATCGTTTTCCTTATAAGAAGTATACTTTAAGCACTTCATGAATTTTAGAAATATTTCTAGGCCTTTATAAAGAGCGCAACATAACACATAATCTTAAAAAGTGTTTTATTGATCACTTTATCATGGATTCCAACTAATTATTATATGTGTTACCTTTGGCTTCTATGATCTGTGATAAAGAGAAAAGAACTTAGTCTTAAGTGACTTAACTTAACACTTTAACACTTTTTAAAGGGAAAAACTCTTACTTGCTAGTTTTTTTCTCGAAAATTTTAAAAGGGTCCCCATTTATTATTACAATATTTATTATTATAAAATTGAAATGGGGGGGTTTTTGAATAGTACAACAACTAGTGATTCACTAGAAGAATCAGTTATCTCTCATAATTTTTAAATTCCTAAAACTTTCAAAATAAAAATAGTTCAGGAAACAAAAATTTGATGAAAGATTAAATAAGCAACATTTCTCTGAATAATAAAACAAACTCTCCTAATTAAGTCATTTTATATCCTCTTAAACATGAAAAATTATATGCCTATATGAGTCATTACTAAAATTAAAGATAAAGTAACAAGCTTTTGTAGACTATATTTTTAAATAAACTCTTTTTTCATAAGTAGAGCCTCTGTTTCTAGCAGGCGTCTATAGCCTTGACAGGGTTACATTTTAACCAACAATGATTATGTATCCCATCCATGTAAGAATGAAGTTTCTAAAGATAAATCCACAATAATGTACTTTTTCTTGTTTTTTTTTTAAATAGGTCTTATTTTTTATTACTTAAAAGCCATTACCTTGGTGTGGTGACCAAATAGTGACAGTGCCATTCATTGGTTGTAATTCAACTGAACAAGTTGGCTCGTGATGAGACCCCTTGTCTTTTGATTAATATAATCTCAACCCATTACCCTGTTTTGGTCTACAATAGTGGTAATGTCAGTCTTATTATTTCCTTATGAATATGGTAAGCATGCTCTTGATGAGACCTCTTATCTTCTATCCTTTAGTAGATTATTTAGGATTACACTCTAAAAAGAAAAAAATTTACTAGACAGGGAGAATCATTTCCTCCTTCAGAGTTCTGGATGACGATTTATAGAGTTAAGGATGCTTGTCTACTAAGAGTCTTTTACTTGGTTAAAAATATTTTTCTTGGCTGATAATAGAACACAAATATTTTATAAAGTTGGAGTTTCTCAAACAATGAATAACTTTGTTAGAAAAAGAAAATTTCAAAGAGAGAGAACTTAATTAATTTTGAAACCTCTTAACTATTTCCTTAACAATTTCTATTTATAAAAGCGAAAATTCAAAATATTTCAATAGATTTTATTACAAGGCCAACAGTTACATTATTTAACTTTTATTTTCCTAGGAAAAGTAAAAACAATAATGTACAGGGGATAGAAGAGGTTATCTCCTATGAGAAGTATTTTTTCAAATCTTTCCCATTCATAGGCAGAGAATCTTTCCTGCCTGGTAAATCTTGCAATAAAAATGTTGATGGGCCGATTTGTTTTGCAATTTGAAATGTCTTGTCTGAGATATATACATTTTCGATAATACACTTCAACATATCTATATATGGCAGGATTTTAGGTCTTGCAGCTATTATGTGTAAGAAAGAATAGGCTTATTTAAAATAAGAAGCTTCAAACAATACTTTAGCGTCAATCGTTGCTATAATTACCAGCACCTTTGGATTTTCGTCCTCTAACAGAATATACATGGCTTCCCACGACGTATCTCTGCCATCTTTGTTGCATGTAGTATCACTAAAGAGAGGCTTCATGTATGAATCCTTGGATGTAGAAGGCTTTTCTATCTTTTTTGATTTCTTCATCATCTCTAAGTGTTATTCCCTGAGATTGGACAATAGAGAAATCAAAATGAACATAAAGCAGAGATAATAGCAAAGGTTTAAATAAAAAAATAAATTTGATAAGGATGGGACTTTTATTGCAAGCACGAGTAAACAAATCTCCTCGAGCCTTTAAAAGATTAAATTCATTTGATTTCTATTAATAACGCATTATGACTTTCATGTGATTCTTTTTGGGTCTTGTCAAGACATCGCATTACAAACCTGAATTATATTTCAAAATGAAAAGAGTTAATTTTAATGCCGATTTTTCGATTGCGATAAATCGCAATATCTTAAAATCACAATGGTAATATTTCGCAACATCATAATATCTCATTATCGCAAGATTACAAGATCCACCATGTCACAGTATCGCCAGATAGCAAGATTTTCTATGTCGCAGTATTGCAAGATCGTAAGATTAGAGTTATGGTATTTCGAAATTTATTTCTGTCTTTGTGATTTGCAACGCATGATGTATTCTTTGAGAAGATTTTTCCTTATACGAAGTATACTTTTGAAAAATAATGAGAGTGAAAAACTGGAGCAGAGATTGTCCTTCTCAATATTCAAAGATAATTAAATAGATTACATTGTAAACATCAATAATAAATGACTGAAGTAGAACTTGACTAAAACTTAAGTAAAATTGAACTGTCTACGACACCTAGCAGACAATAGAATTAAATGTAATGACACCTAACTAATAGTGAGATTAGTATCTCAACAGCCCCTCCTAATCTCAACTGTTACAAGTGGAGGCACTGAAAATGCCTAATTTCTCTCTTTGAAATTCAAATACATTCTTTCCCAATGGCTTTGTGAAAATGTCTACAAGTTGATCTTTGGAACCGCAAAAATAAAGTGTTATGTCCCCATCATTGACAAGTTCACAAATGAAATGAAAATGTGTGTCAATGTTCTTGCTCTTTTTGTGAAAAACATGATTTTTTGATAAAGAAATTGATGAACTATTATCATAGTAAATTAGAGTCGTCTCCTTCTGAATATTTGAAATATCTTTCAATAATATTCTCAACCACACTGCTTGACAAGCTACTGAATTTGCTGCTACGTATTCGGCCTCTACAGAAGATATTGAAATGATTGACTGTTTCTTGGATGCCCATGAAATCAGATTGGTTCCAAGATGAAAAAAATATCCTGAGGTACTTTTGTGATCATCTAAACTCCCTGCATAATCGCTGTCTGTATAACCTGAAAGTGAACAATTTTCAGAATGTGTATAAAAAAAATCATATTCTATGGTCCTTGCATTATACCTTAATACCCTTTTTGCAACTTTCTAATGAGTAATATTTGGTGAATGCATAAACATGGTGACAAAACTTGCTGCAAACATAATATCAGGTCTAGTTGCAGTGAGATATAACAAACTACCAACTAGACTTTTATACAATGTGGGATCAACAGATGGTGCTACATCTTCTTTGTTGAGTTTGGTACCTTGAGAAATTGGTGTATCAACTGATATTCAATTGGTCATTTTGAACTTTTGAATGATATTAGCGGCATATTTTTGTTTAACAACAAAAATTCCATTAGAAGATTAGTGAATTTCAATTCCTAAGAAATATTTCATCACTCCTAGATCTGTCATGTCAAACTCTGCTTGCATTGCGGCTTTGAAGTTGTAACATCATATTTCTTGTGTAAAAAAGATCATCTACATAAAGGCATACAATAAGAATTTTACCTTCACGAGATTTGGTATACAAAGGGGGTTCATGGCGACTTCTGGAAAAACCACTTTTGATGAGATAGGTTTCGATGCGACTGTACCAAGATCTTGGAGCTTGTTTCAAACCATATAAAGCTTTCTTCAATCTATATACTTTATTCTCCTATCTTGGCACTTCCAAAACCAGGAGGCTGCTCTACATAAACTTCTTCTTGTAATATATCATTTAAGAAGGCATTTTTACATCAAGCTGATATAATTTCCATTTGTGTTGAGCTATTGTGGATAAAATTGTTTTGACAGTGTCTAACCTTGCTACTGGAGCAAATGTTTCACCATTGTCGACACCAAACTATTGTTTGAGAATCCTTTGGCAACCAACCTTGCCTTATGTTTCTCAATTTTTGCTTTTCATTTAGCTTGGTATTATATACCCATTTTATGCCAATTTTGGTTTTGTCTCTTGGGAGATCAGCTAATTCCCAAGTTTGATTCTTCTCTATGGCAGCAATTTCTTGGTTCATTGCATCAACCCAATTCTTTTCTTTAGCTGCTTCTTAAAAATGGATCGGTTGAGTTGAAAGAAATGCAAACATATTTTGTTGGTCAAATTCATGCTCCTGTTCATATATCTCTCTAATACTTCTTGTTTTATGTCCCTATTCTAAAGATCTGGCTGAATCACTGCTTGATGATGTACCATTTTTATAGTGGTCTGGTTGTTCTTGAACCTGCAATCTTGGAGACTATGGTGAGTAAAAATAATGACTTGAAGTTTCGTCTACATGATCAAACCAAGATTTATTTTCAAAAAATTTGACATCTCTGCTCAAAATCATTTTTTTGATAATTAGGTTGTAAATTCTATAGGCTTTTGACTGCTCAATGTAGCCTACAAATATGCATCTTTCACTCCTATCATCAAGATTTTTTCTTAGCTTCTCAGGAACATGTGAAAAAGGTATCGATCCAAAAACTCTAAAGTGAGATATATTTACCTTGTTACCATCCCATGCTTCTTGAGGTATTGTATATTGTAGATTGATGTTGGTGATCTGTTGAGAACATACACTTTTATCGACACTGCTTTAGCCCAATAGTTATTTGACAACTTCTTCTCTCGTATCATGCATCTCAGCATTTTCATGATCGACTGTTTATTTCTTTCTGCTACTCCATTTTGTTGTGGAGAGTATCTTGTAGTGTACGAAATTATGATACCTTGTTGTTGACAAAATGTTTTGAATTCATTTGAGATGTATTCTCCTCCTCTATCTGATCTACGTACTTTCAAGAGTTCTCCACTCTGTTTTTCTACTTCTTCCTTGAACTATATAAATCTAGAGAAGGCATCTGATTCATTTTTTAAAAAGTACACCCATATTTTCCTGCTAAAGTCATCAATAAATGTCAGAAAGTAGAAACTACCACCAATGGATAGTGTAAGGATTAGGCCACATATGTATGTATGGAAAAGTGCTAAAGGCTCTTTCTCCCTCGAGGATGATGTGGGAAATCTATCTCTTTAATGCTTGGATAGGACACAAATTTCACAATTACAGTCTTTTTCACTCAGAGTAGGTAGACCAATGCCACTATAGAATTATTTTGAAGCAGACTTAGACTCTTGATTAGGATGTGGGCATACCTAGAATGCCATATATGAGTGTCATTTCTTCCTGATATATTGTGGACTAAATATTGTCTCGTATTTTGGCTTCTAAGTGTCAATGGAAACATCCTATTCTTAGTCTTCTCAACTTTTTCTATCAATATTTTATGGGGATGTTTGTCATATATATAGCATGTGTTCTTTTGAAATAATACATCATATCCATGTTACATTAGTTTTCCTACACTAATGAGATTATGTTTCAGCTGAGGAACATAATAAAAATTAGGGATGTATTTGTTCTGATTCTGTTTAGTAAGAATAGGGACAGTACATTTTCCTTCAACTTTAATATTTTTACGGTCCCTAAGTGTTAACTCTGATGTTATGGAAGCATCAAGAGAAGAAATAATATTCTTGTTACCTGTCATGTTATTGCTGCATCCACAGTCCAACAACCAAAGTTAATCACTGTGTTTGTCTTCTGAAAGATGGCATGAAAGAAACATGGTCTTTGAGGATTCTCTTTCATTGTTGGAGAGATTGATAATGCCTCTTTGTTGATCTGATTTTTTCTTTCTACAATCTTGTTCATAGTGGCCAAACTTCTTGTAGTAATAAAATTGGACACTCGATCTGTTCCATGATCTGCCTCTCTGGGTTCGGTTTTGTGGAGGTCTCCACTGCTCTATTGCATGATGATGACCTAATCTACCAGTGCTTCGGCCTCTACCTCGCTTGTTACCGCCTCTATATCCTCTGTCTCTGCCTCTGCCAAATGAGAGTTGTTTTTTGAAAGATTGTTCTGTGGAGATTTATATCAGGTTGAGTCTTGTTTCGAGTGCTAGAAGTGATCCAGTCAACTATTCTACTGAGAAAGTTATAAAGTCTTTGGATTCCAAAATGGCTGTCACAATCATGTCATATTTCTTAGGTAGACTTTGAAGGACTTTTTCAACAATTTTCTAATCATTAATGGTTTCTCCAATGAGTTTGATCTGATTGACTATTCCCATGACTCTAGTCATGAACTGATCCACATTCTCGGTGTAAACCATATTTAGGGTTTCAAACTGAGCTCTCAATGTTTGCAATTTAACCGTATTCATGCTATCATTTCCTTTATATGTAACTTGAAAAATATGCCAACATTATTTTGTTGTTGTTGCACCAGTTATTTTTTCAAAGATAGAATCATCGACTGAGTTTTGTATCCAACATTTGGTTCTATGCTCCTTCTTTCTGAGTTCAATAGCTGCATTCCTCTAATTATTGGTCATGGCTGCCCATGCTTCTTCGGTCGGCTCTACATAGGTGATCGGAAGTGTATCCCAACACTCTTGATCTTGTAGAAACTTTTTCATTCTTAAATTCCAAAATTCATAATTTTTTCCAAGCAGATTTAGGGTCTATGGCAAAGAGCTAGAAGAAGCCATTATTTCTTCAAATGCTAATATGCGCCTTTTGTAAATCTCCTTTAAGGACCTATTTTTTTTAAATCTCTTTTAAAAACTTAAAAAAAAAATCTCTTGCAAGCCTTTTTCTTTCCTTTAACCTTTACCATTTTTAAAGTTAAAAAAAAAAAAAATTAATAATTTTTTTTTTTTAAATCGGCTTTCCTCCCTTTTAAAAGTAAAAAATAAAATAAAGCTTTTTTAAAAGTCACGTTGAATGATTTTTTTAAGTAGTGTACGAGCCCTTAAAATCCATTGAATACGATGAATGAAAAAAAAAAATCCTTCTTGCATTTATCTCAACTTTAACTCATTGGAAATCACTTTAACGCGGTGCTTGAACTCTCGTCCCGCGTCACTTCGAAATCGCTCTAAGTAAATTAAACTAATGTGATTCTTTGCTCTTGACTTGTGCATTAGTAACACTGAGACTTCGCAAAAAAAATAAAAAATAAAATAAAATAAACTCTCTTTAATCCTTTTTGATGTCGCCTCTGCTTGCTTCTTTGTTGGCTTCTTAATATTTTTTTTTTTGGATCTCTGCACCTTCACTTTGCTCATGCACTCACGTTGTTGCACAGAAGTCTTATACAATGTCTCTTCGATCTTTGTTTCTCTCAAGGAGTCTTACACAGGCTAAGCTCTGATACCATGACAAAGAATGAGAGCGAAAAACTGGAGCATACATTGCCCTTCTCAATATTCAAACATAGTTGAATAGATTACATTGTAAACATCAATAATAAATGACTAAAGTAGAACTCGACTAAAATTGAAGTAAAATTCAACTGTCTACGACACCTAGTAGACAATTGAATTAAATGTAATGACACCTAACTAATAGTGAGATTAGTATCTCAATAACTTTAAGTGCTTCATAAATTTTAGAAATATTTCTAAGCCTTTATAAAGAGCGCAACATAACACTTAATCTTAAAAAGGGTTTTATTGATTGCTTTATCATGGATTTCAACTAATTATTATTTTTTTTACCTTTGGCTTCTGTGATCTGTGATAAAGAGAAAAGTGCTTAGTCTTAAGTGACTTAGCTTAACGCTTTAACACTTTTTAAAGGGAAAAACTCTTATTTGCTAGTTTTTTTCTTGAAAAATTTAAAAGGGTCCCCATTGATTATTACAATATTGATTATTATAAAAATGAAATGGTGGGGGGGGAGGGGGGGGGGGTGTTGTTGAATAATACAACAATTGGCAATTCACTAGAAGAATCGGTTATCTCTAATAATTTTGTAACTCCTAAAACTTTCAAAATAAAAATAGTTTAGAAAACATAAATTGGATGAAAGATTAAATAAGTAACACTTCTCTGAATAGTAAAAAAAACTCTCCTAATTAATTCATTTGATATCCTCTTAAACATGAAAATCCCTATGCCTATATCAGCCATTACTAAAATTAAAGATAAAGTAGCAAGCTTTTGTAGACTAGATTTTTAAATAAACTCTTTTGTCATAGGTAGAGCCTCTACTGACAGCAGGTGTCTATAGTCTTGACAGGGTTACCTTTTAACCAACAATGATTATGCATCCCATCCATGTAGGAATGCAATTTTTAAAGATAAATCCACAATAATGTAATTTTTCTTGTTTTTTTTTAGATAGGTCTTATTTTTTATTACTTAAAAGCCATTACCTTGGTGTGGTGACCAAATAGTGACAATGCCATTCATTGGTTGTAATTCAACTAAACAAGTTGGCTCCTGATGAGACCCCTTATCTTTTGATTAAGATAATCTCAATCCATTACCCTGTTTTGTTCTACAGTAGTGGTAATGTTAGTCTTATTATTTCCTTATGAATATGGTAAGCAGGCTCTTGATGAGACCCCTTATCTTCTAACCTTTAGTACATTATTTAGGATTACACCATAAGAAGATAAAATTTTACTGGACAGGGAGAATCATTGCCTCCTTCAGAGTTCTGGATGACAATTTATAGAGTAAAGGATGCTTGTCTACTAATATTTCTTTACTTGGTTAAACATATTTTTCTTGACTAATAATAGAAAACAAATATTTCATAAAGTTGGAGTTTCTCAAAGAATGAATAAATTTGTTAGAAAAAAAAATTCAAAGAGACATAGCTTAATTAATTTCCAAACCCCTTAACTATTTCCTTAACAATTTCTATTTATAAAAGTGAAAAGTGGAAACATTTCAATAGATTTTATTGCAAGGCCAATAGTTATATTATTTAACTTTTATTTTCCTAGGAAAAGTAAAGACAATAATGTACAGGGGATAGAAGAGGTTATCTCCTATGAGAAGCATTTTTTCAAATTTCGCCCATTCATAGGCAGAGAATCTTTCCTTCCTGATACATCTTGCAATAAAAATGTTGATGGGCCAATTTGTTCTCCAATTTGAAATGTTCCAAACCACATTCTTTGGAATTTTATATGCTTAACGTTTTCCTCATGTTCTTTATACCATTTCCGTACAAGGTCTCCAAGTTGAAATGTTTTGAACTAACATAATTTGCATGAAAGGAAGATTTAACTAACTGTTGCTGATTAGCATGGGTGATTTTGGCTTCTCTCTCAATTCTTCAAGTTTGAGAATTTGAGATTGGCTTAACTGCAAAGAAGGAGAAGGAGTTTCTTCAATATATTGAACTAAGGATAGAGAGGAAATAACAACATTTGTAGGAAGGAAAACCTCTTTCCCATAGACTAGATTAAATGGAGAAGTACCTATAGAGGCTTTATGTGTTATTCAATTTTCCCATAGAGAAAATGTTAAATATTTATGCCAATTTCTTTGGCTCTGATCAATAGTTCATTTAGTGATCCTAATGAGGTATTTATTAGTTGATTCTACTAACCCATTTCCATGAGGATATTAGTTAGCAGAATATTTATGTTTGAAACATATTTTAAGAGAGAATTCTATCACTGAATTTCCTGAGAAATAAGATGCATTTTCAAACATCAAGGAAGTTGGTAATACAAATCTGGTAATGATAAATTGATCAATAAATTCAATAATGTTCTTAGAATTGGTTACCTTTAGTGCAATATTTTCCACCCATTTAGTAAATTAATCAGTTGTTTTAAGGATATATCTATGTTTCTTTGAAGAGTGAGGAATGATCTCACCTATTATGTCCAGTCCCCATTACTCAAATTATTGTTCAATATTGACTGGTTGTAATGGAAATGCAGATTTCCTTTGTCTTCCAGCAGCAGTTTGACATATTTTGCATTTCTTTACATATTTGTGGTCATATTTGAAAAGGGTTGACCAATAATAGCCATCATGCATGATTTTATGTGTTGTTTTTTCTCCTCCGAATGTCCACCAGCTAATGCATCATGAAGTTCCTACAACACATTTTTCACCTCAGATTTTTCAAAGAATCTTAGTCAAATAGAATCATAATTTTTTTCTAAATAAAAAATCATCAATTATTTGATATTTCTTTTCTTTCAGTCTCAAAGCTCTTTTATTTTTGTAACTAAGTTGCATAGGGACATATCCATTTTTCAATAAAAAATGAGATCAACATATTGAGATTTAGTATCAATGAGGCTTACCTAAGATATTTGAGTGTCATCACCTGAATGTTCTTCTTCTGGTAATTTGGATGATCATGTTAACATTCTGCAAAATCCTTGACCTCTAAAATTTTTAACTCATCTAATTTCAACATCATATTCTTGTAATGCAGTTACCCAATTTTCTCTTTTTTCTCCTACTTCTCTTTGCATCAGTAACTGCCTTACTACTGAAAGTGGAACTATGACTTTAGTATTAGTTTGGAGGAGAAATGGTATGAAATTTTTTATTGACTTGAAGACCAAAAATTGTTGTTTTTCCTCAGCAGAGTAATTTAACTCGACACCCTATAGATTCGAACTAAAAAATGAGATGGGTGCTTCTATTTGTTGATCATTGAGTTGTGTTAAAATGAAAACATATGATGTTTCTGATGTAAATGTGTATAAAACAAAAATATTATAAAAAATTGGAATTGTCAGGGATGGAGTGTTAATAATAACTTGTTTGATCAAGTCAAAGGCTTCCTTTTCATTGTGAACCGATTTTAAAACCAAATTTTTCTTAATCATATTCTGTAAGGGTAAAAATATTTGTGAAAAGTCAGGGACAAACCTTTTTACAAAATGTATTTATCCAAGGAAAGACTGCATTGATTTCTTATTATGGGGTAAAGGTATTTTTTCAATTTCCTTAACTCTTTCTAGATCAATATAAATACCCTTTTTTGATATGATGAATCCTAAAATCTTACCTTTTCTTAAGGAAAAATAAGACTTTTTTGGATTTAGCGAGAAACCATTTTTCATACATCATTCAAGGATTTGTTTAAGGTCGTTCAAGTGGCTTCTTCTTTTCTCGGAATAAATAGTGATATCATCCAAGTAAATGGAAACTGACTTGTTAATGAGTCCTTTAAAGGCTATATCCATAGCTCTTTGAAATTTGGCGCCTACATTAATCAAACCAAAAGGCATTTTTTGATAAGAATATGTTCCCCATTTAGTTTTGAATGTGGTTTTCAACCTATCATCTAGATGAACTAGGATTTGGTTATATCCTAAAAATCCATCAAGAAAATACATGAACTTAGAACTAGCTACTGACTGCAATACTTGTTCCATGGTTGGCAGTGGAAAATTGTCTTTCTGATGTGATTTATTAAAATTTCTAAAATCTATGCATATACGAATATCACCATTATTTTTCCTAACAGACACTAAATTGGATACCATTTTGAATCCCTAACAGGAAATATGATTTTGGCCTTAGGAAGTTTACTCAGCTTTGATTTGATTTGATTTTCAAGTTTTGGATGAATTTTCCTTAGTTTATGTTGCATTGGTCTATCATTAGAGATCATGGCTATGGTGTGTTGTATAACATAGGTATTATAAGTTTTGAGATCAGAATAATCCCAAGCAAAGATACTTTTATATTTTTTCAACAGTCGAATAAATGATAATCTTTCATCAAAAGATAGATGAAGACCTAGATTGGTGTTTTGAGGCTTGTCATCATTTCCAAGGTTAATTCCAATTTCAGAGTTTAGCTTTGAATTTTGGCATTAGTTACCTTTTTAAATATTTCTTTGAGATCATACAGATCTTCCAATTTGAATACAACATTGGGTATTGTATTTTCATCTTCAATGTTATGTTATAACTGCATGTCATGCTCATTTTCATCTATGACTTGGTCATTGTATGACCCTTCTGATGTTAGAAAATTCACAATATCATAGTCATAATTGAAGTCTCACCAATTTGTGACATTATCAAGAACGGATGATCTAAAAACTAATTCAATAGAAAATCTATCAGGACTAAATTCCTCAGATGATATGAGTTTTGATGCAAAATTCGCAAATAGATCAACACTAGAATTTTTTAGTCTTGGTACAAGAGAAATATTAAATGCCAAAAAATGAGATGTAAGACTTGGACTAATTATTGATAATGTATAATATGTCCAGAAAGGAAATGGATAGTATTTCTCGCCTGTCTAATGATTATTTATGAATCTCAAAAAATGATCCAAAATATTTTGCTTGAGATATATAAAAGAATTAACATGTGAAAATTGTAGCTTTAAACAAGAAACTTTAAAGGCATAAGCAGAAAAAAGAGAGAAGCAATTAACATCATGCATGAGAACACAGAGTTGATATCGGATTTCATTCAGGAGGGACTACATCTCCGGGCCCTGCTCAAATAGTGGGGAGGCCCTGCTTTCATTAAATGGAAAAATGAAAGTACAAGTACAAAATGAGGAATTACACACTTATACATACCCGATCTGAAATTGGCCAAAAATTGCAGACCTTTGATGATGAAATGGGCAGCACCATTGGATTTTTGGTGCTAACTCTTGAAAAATCCATATAAAACTTGCCCCAATCTGAAAAAGTGAAAATATGACCCCTCTGGAAAAATGGCTCAAATCATGGTTCTACCCCCTCCTGCACATTGGTCAAGGATCCACTGCCTCGTTTTCCATGCCCGCTCCTGTCTATCCTTTGGCGCACTATAGAAAGAATTCTTATATAAAATGGAGTTGGTGGACTTTTCAGAAATTTAAATTGCCAAAGTTGGTTTCAGATCCGGAATGGAAGGGACGAGGCTAGGTGGTCAAACCCTGCCTCCTCCTTTTAAAGTCGAAATTTGTTTTATCATAGCTGCATTACAATATTTGAAAACCTCCATTCATTTTTTTTGAACAACCGCATATGATGTTGATGGGGGGCTGGACCTGTTTTGGGTGGCTCACCCATTTGTGGCACCACATGTCATCGTATGGGGGGGCAGCGGGGTTAAAAGCCCGTGCCCCTCCCAATAGAGCCATTGTTACCATTTATTATGTTCGGGTGGTCGGTGGCGAGGTCACGACCATTGCCAATCCCAATTTTAATAGCTTCTTTATTTATTAATTGGAAGGGGTAATCTGCGAGGAGTCTGGCAAGGTCATGCCGCCAGCCCCATTTTTAATATTTTTTTTGCATATTTTTGTTAATTTAAGGCAAATTGGTTATTTCAAAATCTTTATATTTTTGACCAAAGGGGAAAAATTAACTATCCCATAAATTTGCTCGGAATCCGACTAGGTTGGCCGGAATCCAGTGGCCGGGTTCCAGCAAAATTGTTTCCTCCTTAAGCTACCACATCACCGAGTCAACCATCAAAATTTTAATACTTCTAGCTTCTTCATACGGACTCATAATTGAGTGTCATATGCGTCATTGGAATCAGAATGAATAGATCTACAATCTGGACCTGGTTCGAGAAACTTTCGAATAGTTTGATTTTTGAGCCTTGTACTCAAGCCATTTGTACTTGTACTTGTTTAATCCACCTGGATCATTCCTCCCCACTAAAGAGCTTTTGGACCCCAAAAGAATTAACACTCTTAGCACACTTTTTGTGTCCTTTCCAAACCACACTTTCAATCCTCTATATGCAAAAATGGTACAACATCTGCAATCATGCAGACCACACATAACTCAACTACCCCTCCTTGCCAAGAGTTTATAGCACCCACTCATTGGCCAAGGATTACATAAAATAAAAACAAAACACTCACTATCTATCTCAACTACTCATAAAGAAAGGCCAAAACATCATCATTGTGTTTTGAAGTGATGGGAAACACACCATCACGTTTACATTTACTTGCAACATATGATTTACAAATGTGGCCATCACACTAAGAGCCCTAAAAGAATGATATTTTACTTAATAAGGTAAATGGATCATCCCCCTATGGAGAATATTCCTGTGGAATAAGTTCGAGGACCAGGCTCTATATGGGTGTTCTTTGATCCAGGCATGTTTGACATGTAGGTTTCTAGAGTTCATTCTGGTTGTGATTATTCTTCCTCCTCCATACCTTTCATGTTGTCTTGGAACGCCTCCTCCCGATGTGCCTTCGATAAGTGCCCATGAATCCATCACTGTGGTTGAGGTGTGAGGAGGTGCTCTCATCATCATTTGTTGGTGGGTCGCTGGTTGTTTTGGAGCTTTCTCTCACTTCCTTCCTGGTGTATCCGAGCCCTGCATGATGCGGAAATTCCTCTACTTTGACAGGGTTTACGATGCCTTGGAAATTCATGTTGAGGCCCTTTCCTTGACACCACATCTTCTTCAACAATTTGGACCCAATCCCTATAGTATGCTTTTCAAAAGAAGCGAATTCATCATCATGAAAAATACATGAAATTGAAGGGTTTCGTTTTACCTCGAGTTGGTTACGTCACAATTTTTCCAAGGCCTCATCTTTATCTTGTATCTGGCATAGTAACATTTGTTTTTCTTCCCTTGCTTCCTATAGGAGCCTTCTTAGCTCAACATTTTCTGCTTGGATGCCTTGGTTAATCTCTTCAAGTTATTATAACTCCACCGTAGTAAGTATCCCTTTCTCCCTTGGTACATTATCTATTGATATTTTTGTTTCGTCGCCTGAATCAGAACCCAAGTCGATGGGTCCTTCTATCGTGATCCCAAAGGTTGCAAGCTTTATTTCATCACCTGAATCGGACCCCAGGTCAATTGGTTGACCTTGTGCAAATCCTGTAGCTGCGAACTTTTCATCTTCCTCAGATCCAGAATCTTCAGAATATTGGTTTTTTTGTAGGGTGGTGGTGGTTTTCTATCATTTCTCTTAGGTCTCAACTCAGGGTGCAGCTTCCAACAATTTCCTTCTTCATGTCCCTCTTTTTCACAATATGTGCAAGAGGGATTTTCTCCCCTTCTTTTGGCTGCGGTAGTCCTTTTTGGGTAGTCACTTTGTTCATGCACCCGCCTGCTTTCTATGTGCATGGCCTTCACACTGACCTCATCAATGGTAGGAGGCTTAAACAACGATAATGAATGCCTTATGTAACACTGTAATGACCCAATGTACTTAGTTACAACTTTAGGAGAATCTAATGAAATGTCCAAACTTATTGCTTGTTTTCTAAATTCCTCGGTAAAGCTTTGCACATTTTGTCCTTTACCTTGCCTTAAGTATTGCCAATCCATTAAGGCTTTTTGCTTATAACCCAAGGGATCCAATTGGTATTTAAGTGCACTAATGAAATTTTACCATGAGGAAAGTAGGTTACCCAAATCATTTTTTCCTTGAAGTTTTCTCTCCCACCAGATGAGAGTTGTTCCACTCAATCGAAGAGAAGCCAATTTGATTTTCACCTCATCCTCCATAATCTGTTGGATCCTACAATAGAGTTCATGTTGTCTAATCCAATTTTTAAGCTTCTCAGCATTACTTTCACCATTATATACCGATAGATCAAATTTAACATCTAACTTAAAGGAAGGCTTGTTAGATGCATTTCCAAAATTTTTATTATGATGGTTACAAGAGGAGGAAGGACTTTCGTTTGCTGAAGGAGGTAGATCTCCTCCACCATCTCCATGCGCTGGACCTTGCCCTTCTGAAGCATGATCTCCTGACTTCTCTAACCTCTCAATTCTAGAGAATATCTTCTCTACTCGATCTTCCATGGTATAGAATCTTTTGCAGAAATTGAGCTCCTCCTCATTCTGATCTTCGTCACCCATGTTCCTTCTATGATGTGCACGCCCTGCTTCGGGATCAAAATCCTATAGCATCCCCTCACCTCTTCTTAGCCTGTTTCTTGTTAGCATACAAGCATGTAATTCACATCTATAAACACCTTCTCTAATACCACTTGATCCAAAATATTTTTCTTGAGATTTATAAAAGACTTAACATTTGAAAATTGTAGTTTTAAACAAGAAAATTTAAAGGCATAAGCAGAAAAAAGAGAGAAGCAATTAACATCATGCACGAGAACACAGAGTTGATATCAGATTTCTTCCAGGAGGGATTACGTCTCTAGGCCATGCTCAAATAGTGGGGAGGCCTTGCTTTCATTAAATGGAAAAAAGAAAGTACAAGTACAAAATGAGGAATTACACACTTATACCTACTCGATATGAAATTGGCCAAACATTGCAGACCTATGATCATGAAATGGGCAGTATTTTTGGATTCATGGCATCGAGTAGTGTCGAATCCATATAAAAATTTCCCCAATCTGACAAAGTGAAAATCTGGCTCCTCTGGAAAAATGGCTTAGATCATGGTTCTGCGCCCTTCTGCACATTGCTCAAGGTTCCACTACCTCATTTTCCATGCTCACTCTTGTATGTCCTTCGGTGCACTGCAGAAATAAGGCTTATATAAAATGGAGTTGGTAGAATTTTCAAAAAGTTCAGTTGGTAGAGTTGGTTTCAGATTCGGAATGAAAGGGAGGAGGTCGGGTGGTCAAACCCTGCCTCCTCCTTTTAAAGTCGAAATTTGTTTTATCATAACCACATTACACTATTTGAAAACCCACATTCATTTTTTTTGAACAACCACATATGATGTTGATGGGGGCCCGGACCTGTTTTGGGCGGCCCACCCATTTGTGGCGCCACATGTTATCGTATGGGGGGTGCCGGGGTTGATAGCCTACACCCCTCCCAATAGAGTCACCGTTGTCGTTTATTACGGTCGGGTGGTTGGTGGTGGGGTCACGACCGTTGCCAACCCCCATTTTAATAGTTTATTTATTTATTAATTGTAGGGGGTAATGTGCGAGGGGTCTGGCGGGGTCATGGCTGCCGACCCCATTTTTAATATTTTTGTTAATTTAAGGAAAAGTGGTTATTTCAAAATATCTGGAGTTTTGAACGAAGGGGACAAATTAACTGTCCCACAAATTTTCCTGGACTCCGACCAGGTTGGCCAGAATCTGGTGGCTGGGTTCCAACGAAATTGTTGCCTCCTTAAGCTATCATGTCACCAAGTCAACCCTCAAACTTTGACTGCTCCTAGGTTCTTCATACAGACTCGGAATTGAGTGTCATTTGCGTCGTTGGAATTAGAATGACGAGACTACAATATGAACCTGGTTCAAGATACTTTCGAACACTTTGATTTTTGAGCCTTGTACTCAAGCCATTTGTACGTGTACCTATTTAATCCACCTAGATCAAAAAACTACAAATATTTGATATTGATGCCAATTGCTTTATACAATCCTTGTATTAATGCCTCATATTTTGCAATATTATTTGTAGATTCGAATTCTAACCTGCAAGCAAACATGGTCTTTTCTCCTTCTGGTCTAATTAAAACACAACCAACTCCTGCACCATTATTATATTTAGAACCATCAAAGTACAAAGTCCAAAACAAAGTTTTAACTATCGATTTATTTACAAACGTTTTCCACTTGGAAGTATCTGTTTGTGAAAAAAATTCAATCTGTGAGATGATAAAATTGTCCAGTAAAGGAGACTTTTGTGCATTAAAATTCCCTAAAAATGATTCAAATGAATAATTCCCAGCAATATTATTATTGAATTATATTGGTTCATTATCACCTTCAAATTCAGTCACTGTATGTTTCAAGTGTTTCTCTCGGTCAACTCAAATTTGATTTGGCTTCCCATTGTAAGGAAGCGACATGTGAGACCAATATGTAGAAAAATATCCATGGAGTTTTTCAGACTAGTCTCTACTTAGAATTAGACCGTAAAATTCATGAATTTTAGCAACCAAAATATCTATTATTTGATAGACTTTGGGATCTGATGAAAGTATACTGTTGATAGAATTAATTTCCCCTAAGACGTCTACTTTAGTTATTTCAAGCTCTACTATGTGGACGAGAGACTTTTGTGGAGTGATGTTCAGCTTGGCACAGAATGTTGTTGGCATTATATTTGAAGAGCCTCTTGAGTCAATCAAACAATTATGAAGGTTTTTATTGAAAATTTCATAAGTTAAGAGAATGGTAGGTGTATGTGAATTAGATTTTTCACCGATCAGGATGACATCGGTAGAATCGATTTTATTTGAAGAAGTTGGGGGTTTTCCCATGCCTTTAGTAGCCTGAGATACAACAACAAGAAGTAAAGGTGATACAGGAACTGCATTTAGTTCTCTAATTAACATTTTTTGTTGTTTTTTCAGTTTACTAAGTTCATGTAATGAAATGTTTGCCCTCGTATTCTTCATATCTTCCAGAATATTATACTCGATAGTATCAGTAACTACTAGGGTCTTTTATGTAGAGGGAATATTTGATGAAGTCGGATTTGGTTGTGAATTTTTGGGAGAGGACTTTTTACTGCTTGATTTTTCTTAGCAAGAGGAGTTTGAGTTTTGTGCTTTTGATTCAAATGAGTTGTATCAGTAGGTCCTCTGCTTCTAGTGCTAATGGGCAAAGCTTATTGTTGCTCTTCACTTGGAAGAACAAAGTCCCATATTCCATTTAGTTCAATTATTTCTTCATCTCCAGATTCTTCTTCCTCTTCTTCTAAGTCAGACTCAACATTAGATATGGTATTTGGTGGCTGAGAGTTAGAATATTGATTTCTCTTAAAAGATATAAATGACCTTTTTATAGTAGAGGATTCATCAACTTGTTTTTCAATTCAACCATTTCATTAGACATATTATTTAACACTTTCTATAGGCTTTCAAGATCAAAAGGATCTTTCTGGACTTTCTTTTTAGAATCATCTTTGAAAGAAACTTTCTTATATTTTCTATCTTCTTAAGAACTTTTTTTTTCAAGAGAAACTATGCATTTTTCCACAGATCAGGCTTCCTTCATGTTTTCTGCTAATGTAGCTAATTTTGCTCTATCTAAAAAATGGC